>BTSX01000001.1:19084868-19138916 GCA_036245825.1 Pristionchus entomophagus | reverse complement strand
GTCTGCCACATCCCTCTTCTCCTCCCCTCCCCCCCCCCCCCCCCCCCCCCCCCCCTTCTAGTCAATGTTCCTTCACAATCTCGTCTCTCTAGATGAGATCCCTTCGTCCTTCCGACAAACCAAAGAAACAACAGAATTTTTAGCATAAAATTCGCTAGTTGCTGGTGTGCCGAAGTCTCTTTGTATCTCCTTCCTCAGTTAGAGTGTGAGTGTGTGTTCATCCATTCACTTTAACTGACTCCCCTTCCCTCTCTCTTCTTCTTTTTTGACAGACCCAGTGGAGATATTCTTTCCCCTTGACTCACCATTCTCTCATTCTTCCCTATTCTGTGCAATTCCATAGGAGTCTATTGTTATAACTAGTGTGTATTCATTGTTTCTCCAATCGATTGATGTTCTTCATTGATATACCATCTAATCTCGTCAATTCCATCTTTTAGCTGGTAGATCATTGGAGTGATTATATGGATTGGTTCGACAATGTCATCCATTCAATGCCCCTTCATTGTCAATGCATCAGCTCCGTTTCACTACAATTCGCATAGCTTTCAAGTCTTGTATCTTATGCACACTATAAGAATAATAAATATATATGAATATGCTTTGTATTCACACTCACAAGAATGATCACCCGTTGGAAGGCACTGGAATGTCAAGGGAAGGGAAGGAATGGAGGAGAGATGGTGTGGCAAGGGGCGGAGCTAGAGAAGGGGCAGGCTCTAATTGGGAGATGAGGCAAGAACCTTGAGATAATCAGGAGCTCTTACGACCCATTCAGGCCATCCTCCGAAGTAGATTCGTGCATCATAGCCTTGTCTAAGGAGGGCAAACCAGATGAGAGAAGATCGAACTGAGGTTTGAACAGTAGACAATAACTGGTCGAGAAAGGGAAAGACCACTACGACGGAGACTTCAGAGAGATCCGATGAGGGATACCATCTGGAAGGATGAGATTTATAGGGAGGAGAGAGGGTGGAGGGGGAAGGGGAAAAGGGAATACCTTCCGACGGATAATCGAATACACGATCGATAGGGATATTGATGGCTCCTCGAATGTGACCATAGAGAGCTCCAGAAGAAGTTCCTTCGTATTCCTAGATGGGAAACGAATGGAATGAAATACCAATACTTTCTATACATTTCTCTAGACGATTATCCGATATTTCACTTGGATGGAACACTCCTTACACAGCATTCGAAATGTTCACAAAACGAGACAAGATGCAAGGATGCATAGGGTCCCTTTCCCAAACTCATCACTCGCCAATCCGATAAGATGACGGGCGTGGGTTCCCCCTATGATGTCTTGTGCAATGCAAAACTGGGCAATTCAGTCAGGATCTTTCACCAACTACTCCGTCTCTCCCACCATGTGTTTCGTGATAATCGCTTATCGGTCAAAAAAATCATGACATATATGACAAAAACAGACATTCAATTTATGCTGAGCGCTCCGAGGTTCTATTGCAAGCCTCAGAGCAACCTACTGCTTTGAAAAATAATATCTTTATTCTCAATTTAAAATAAAGATAAATATATCCCTAGCCCTCGCCATCCCTCCTCTCGCGATCTCGGGCTAGGGTCGAGGCTCTTAGCCTTAGGAGTCTTCTTCTTGGGCTTCTTCTTGCCAGACGTGGCCTTCTTAGGGATGGCAGCATCCTTCTTGGTCGCGGGCTTGGCAACCTGAACAGATTCGATAAGGATTATGCAAGTTACAACGCATAATAATATATCTAACGAGTATCCAACGAGAGTACTGGTACTGACTGTTTCTATTATTATTGATCGAATAGTGCTCTCTCAATTTACTCAGCACATTCTATCGCTAGTAAGAGAGACGAGACAGGTTGTCAATAAGGGAGCTAAAAGTCGATCGGCAACAATAATGTCTGTTCGGAATCTCATTTCAGTTCTGACTCTCTATATCATGTACAGTTTACCGCAGTTTTAAAGAAACAAATGACTGTACAGAATAGAGAGGGTATAAAACCAAAATGTCATTCCTATTTTTTACCGTGAAATATCAGAGTAAACATAGAAAAATAGGGAATAACGCACCATGACAGACTGCGCGTTTCTGAAGGATCCGTTGGCTCCGGTTCCCTTGGCCTGATTGAAGAGACCAGCCTCGACTCCACGGAGAAGAGCGTTGATCTGCAAGTAAATAAATAGGTTAAAAATAATGACCCTATTTCTTGAGACAGCTCCATCAATGCAACACTCCTGAATCGCAAACCCATCAGCGGTTCATCAGCCCTATATTGATAACAGCCATTACAAATATTGTTGCGAGAGAACACTAGAGTTAGAGGGTCTGAGCAAAGCAAGAGAGTCGTTTTCGAATATCGGGGATCCGCGAACGTTTGCCACGGAGAGAGGCCATGGAAAGGTGGACAGGGGTATTAAATAACGAAGCGAAAAGCTAATACTAGGTAATGTCAACTGGCGAAGGCCTGAGGCTAAGCGCAAATTTGTACCTGCCGAAACTGGTCGAGACTTTGAAAAGTTTGGAAATGACTTACCTAGCCCTGGTTTCCGGTCAGCTAAGAGGATGTAGCACGCGATCGCGCTCCTAGAGGTGCCATGGCGACCTCCGTCGGCGTGGATGAGAAGGTGCGGCCTTTTTGGTCTGAAATTACCTCCAATGATGAATATTATATTTTGCGAATGAAATGGGCAATAACGCGGAGCATTTACACGCCTAAAATAGCTCATAAATTACAAAGCCACGACGCCTATTACTTTTTCAAGTTACGAGGTTACAAATGACCGATATCGGGGTTGTCAGGGTTCAAACGGTGCATATTATCGTTAGCAAAGGTCGCGAATGACGTAGCCTCCAAATAGGACAGTAAATATAATACAATAAATAGATACAAATTAAGTAAAATGAATAAAAAGCGATTAAATTGATTAAATCTGATGCAGTTCGGTCGCAGTCGACTAAACCTACAGTACACTTGTGTTTCGTTTCGAGTCGTGCGACGGCTCAAAGGGGAATTTTCCGTTTCTTGTCGTTTTTACTTGGGCGTAAAATGCTGTGCTTACCTCTCTTTCCTGTGCATCGACCACATCAAAAGTGGCCATTTCTGTGTTGACGAAAACGTCATCGAAAGTGATCACAACGGATTCATTCCATGAAGAGGAGAAATCACCCTACAATTGCTAATATTAAGAAAATTATGAAATGCTCAGTCTTAATTATCTTGAGTATGGTTCGTACTTGTCTGGACACAGAAGGAGCGGGTCCAATCTCTGTTCTATATTGGGAGATTGAGATTGAGACGATTTCCATCCACGGAATCCACCAGAGAGGAGAGAAACTCTCTTGTGACCGAATAACTGAAAAGAGAAGAAATTATGATGATGTGATGGTGGAGGGGGTGGGGGAAGGGGAGGGGGAAGGGGGGGGGGAAGGGGGGATGGGGGGGGGGGTGATGGGGGTACCTTGAATATCCATGCAGCGTATGTGGCCCAGATGGTCTGTCCCCTATCGTAGATGATTATGTGGCAGGTATCATCAACTCCGAGTGAACGAATGTACCTGATACAGAAAGAATATTAGAACATCTTCGAATGAATGCATAGATACTGAAGAAAATATATTCGGTTTAGATGAGTTAAGATAATTAGTGTTAAAGATATATTGTAACCTCTGGAACTGTAGTGGATGGACGGGGACACTGGCATGAGATAGATTTGAATGGAAGAGAAGACGGGCTGATTCAATGTGCTCGTCGTTGAAATTATCTCTGAAATGACAGATTAAATTAAAATCTAATGATGAACTCTTAAACGGTTGAGAGAAAACTCCCGTGAAAAGTGATGGGATTAATTGTCTTCGGGTTGTTTGAAAAGAAAGAGAAAATTCGAGCAAACGACTGACAGAGAATGATCGACGTTTTCAGTGGAAGCTTCGAAAAGACACAGTTTCCTCTTGGTAAGAAGTAGAGTGAGAAGATGATTGGGAGTCATCTCTAGTTCATCCCGAAGTGAAGAATGCTTATCCGGAGAAGGCTGTAATATGGAATACTTACACTATCAAATTAACCATTCACACATCACTGTAGATATACATACATAAGCATCTTGTGAGGGTTGGGATGAAGTAGGATGGAAGTTATTCTGTGTTCGATTCCCCATTAGAAGAAAGAAGATCAGGAAGATTACCATCTACAAATAAGCAAATCAAAATCAAAGTTAACCATTTAAAGTGAGGATATTTTCTGTATTTCTCTGAGTAATTCGTCATATATCGGTGCATCAATCATCTTCTCACCAATACAAGAACTGCTGCCATTCCAATCATCATTCCCATATTCCTCCAAGAGGTCGATTCTTTCTGTAACAAATGTTCTCAAATTGGGCGAAATGACTTTTCCTTCTTTTTCTCTACAACATCTCTCTTCTTGTTGATCCGATCCTAGATAAGGAAGGAAGACAAGGACAGTTGGATGAGAGAGGAAGAGGAGGGGGAGGGGGGAGAGAGGGGGGGGGGAGGGGGGAGGGGGGGGGGAGAGACTTACAGGTTGATGAATGGC
Organism: Pristionchus entomophagus; assembly: GCA_036245825.1. Taxonomy (NCBI): domain Eukaryota; kingdom Metazoa; phylum Nematoda; class Chromadorea; order Rhabditida; family Neodiplogasteridae; genus Pristionchus; species Pristionchus entomophagus. The sequence continues at coordinate 19,134,375 of BTSX01000001.1, read as the reverse complement.
CAGATGAGTGGGACGGAGAGTGCCCCTTAGGGCCATTGGAGGAGTCACAGGAACAGATGGAAGGGTCTGAAGTATCAATTGGAGTGAGAGAGACAAGAGTAGATCACGGGATATCCATCAGCACTTAGATGTCTTCCAGCGAAAGAGAAGAGTATCCCATTGCACCTTCTCTTTCTCCCCCCCCTCTCTCTCTCTCCCCTTTCTCTACAGATCAAATTGAATCTGACGCCATCTCTTTCTTTCAAAGGGGCAACTCTCCATTGACCTTGTCTCGTCTTCTATGATTTATGCCCTTCTAGTCGCTCTTATGCAATTGACCACCTGGATAATAGTTCGAGAATTTCATATTAACTTCCTCATATCCATTTCTAGACACTGGAAGATGGACAAGACCATGGAGGGCAAATGATCTGGATGAAATGATCTGACCGATCTCCTGTTCACTGTCTTCTCATCGTAGAGATAATCGGGATCTTCATACTCCTTCACTCCGCTTTCATCGATTGTGTTGTAAGTGTCTCGACTACTTTCCTCAAATCGTCTAATTTATACCGTTTCCATCCAATCCACCTTGTCGACAATATCCTTCCATTAAAAAAAGCTAAAGTAATTCGAAACTTCAAAACGATAACCTTGGAAAGATCAATATGACAGACTTGAGATTGGTGTTGAGAAGGATTCTGCCAACGATCCATTCTGGAATAGAACGAGTCTATCCAATCATTAACATTCTATTGTAGCAAGAAAACAAGAAATATCACCAAACAGATGGTAGCGAAATACTGTAGCAAATGAGGATAAATGGATTGGATGGAAGTGATTAGGAAGTAGAGGTAAAGATGAGATGGAAAAGTGAGAGTTGAGAATGGAGAAGGGAAAAGAATTCGGTCAGAGTTAGTTAGTGCATGGAAGAAGAGCCATGATAGTTTCTTCCCTTTTTAGAGAGGGAAAGAGAGGGAGAATGATGGGAAACTGTGATTAGCCTCCCTTCCCTTCCAAGGAGGAGGATCGTGTGGAAATTAAATGGAAGAATCCCGCTAGAGAGAATATCCAAGGCCATTTCATGTGAGAACACCTTCGAACCATCAACACATTTATTAACCTTTTGAAGGATTAGAAAGAAAAGAACTCATTAACAATTATCTGAATGAACAAGTAATCGTAATAAAAAATGATCAATGATTTCACCTGGATTAAGTACGATCACGATGTGATTAAATATATACTAAAGCGTCCTGCCGAAACAAATGACAACTGAGATCTCCATATAACCACGGACAATGAGAATAAAGAGTTAATTATATCTAGTGTAAATGATTATGATGGCCACCTTCCTTCTCTTCCTTCACTTCTCTACTCTTCTTCATCCTCTCCTCCTTCCATTTGCTGTCTCTCGTAGTCTTTCTTCAGTGCATCTATTCTAGCAGCCTGCAATTAAATCATTATTAATTTACCAATCCCAACTGCCTTATTTCTACAGTGCTCGTGGTGTCTACAGTACCTGCGTCTTTTCATCGACCTCTTCCTCTTCATCATCAGTCCATCTCATATCAACTGGTCCCTCCGGTTCCTCATCAACAACTGTCTCGTTAGATTCATTCGCCTTGAAATGATAGAATAAATCAAGTACTATTTACTTCATACAAGCAAAGATGAGCAATACTCTATCAATTGTTCAAATCGTGAAAATTGCTTCTCTCATATCTCTCTCTGTTATTTCTCACCAAAGGATACTCCGCATAACTATCCATTTCATAGTCATTCCCGAAGTATTCTTCCTACAATCAATAATCATAAATAATTCCCCCTCCCCCCTCCGTGCATCTTCCACTCACATCATCAAAATCGCTGTGACCAGCAGCGACTCCTCCACTTTTTTCACTTTGTGCCTCCCTCTCAGCCTCTGATGCCTAAAAGAAGGAAGATCATCATTCTGAATATTCTAGATCGCTCACATCATTGATTCTCAGTATAACAAGTGTGACTCACATCGAATATGGGAGTTCCATCATCATGGAAGGTTGCCACTTTGGCAGGGAGCCCAACCATCTCTTCTTCCTCCTTCTTCTCTACATCTTCCTTTTCCTCATTCTCCTCCACTTGTTGAGAGGGAGGGATAGGGCGAGATAAAGAGTAATTCTCTTCTTTCTCCTTCTTCATCTCTTTCCTCTTCTCCTTCTCCTTCTCCATCTCTTCTTGCTTGACTATATCATGTGCTTCCAATCCCATCTCATTAATCATCCAATTGTATGGATCATCAACGTTGTTTCCCCACAACGACAATTCATCCTGGAACAGAGAATTGAGAAACGAATCGAAGGGAAGATTGATTCTCTCCTCTCTCACTATTAGTGCAATTAGCGTCAACTCACTTTGACAGCGTTGAGAGCCGGCTTCTGGAGACATTTCGGAATTTTCTGACCACATTCGATGACGAGATACTGAAAGAGAAGAGATAGATAGATTAGGAGAGGAGGGAGCGCGAGGATCGGTACAATAAGGACAATCCTCCTATCGAATTCACAATGTGAGTTTCGACAAAACAAAGTTCCGAAATCACGAACTATTAAAATTCCCATTTTAGAATATTATTTAAATCTCAGATAAGTGATTAGTTAACATGATCTGACATGAGCCAACTCCTTTGCTCTCTTCCTCCTTGGGTCAAGTTCATTGATGGATATATGAGGATTGTCATCGAAGAGAAGGAAATCACTACGAGACAGGAGAGTGGTACATGTTCCTGAAAAGGACCACACGATACTAATCATACCCACCCCCCCCCTCCCTTCCCTCTCTCTCTCTCTTCTTCTCCTCCTAACTCACCCTTGTGTCCGATTCTGGCTGTTCTTCCTGCTCGATGCTTGAATGTATCGAGTGCATTATCAGCCATATCGTAGTTGATGACCTGCCACGAGAAGAACCCCTTTCTACACTATCCACTTCTTATTCAGAACTTAATTCAATCAATTTGTGTATGTATTCATGCATTCTAACTCACATGGGTCACATCGGGGATATCGTGTCCTCTAGCCATCGAATCAGTCGCGATCAAAGCTAACAACAATTATATTCATTATTAATAATGGTATAAGTTTACCTTGAATCTCTCCATCACAGAATTTCTTGATGATTGTATTTCTCATCTGCAGAGAGTGATCACTGAAATGCATGGGAGTAATCAGTGAATGGGCAAGGATCAATAGCGTACCCATTGGCGACTCCCACTGAGAATCCGTACATTCGAAGATAAGCACCCAGCCAGTTACATCTAAGTTTCAATCCAACGAATATAACGGTCTAAAGGGAGTAAGGGAATGGAGTGGATTGGGGAGATGGAGAGATAGAGAAATAGAGACTCGCTTTGTGTTTGTAAGTTTCCTTGGATGTATCGTATGTATCTCGACCTTGAATTATCAGATCTCTCCGTAGAAGTTGCATGAGAATCAACGACTTCTTATCATCACAATCATTCTCCATATCGATAGGAATTATTTTGTGAGTGATCGATGGATTTCCCGGTACACGAACCAGGCAGAATTTGCCTTCCCTCAATATGATAATCATTCATGTAAATATTTAGTAACAAATACCTTCCAGATCCAAATATTCTCACATACCTGTACATTTTTTCGAAGCCACCCATTGCATCAAGAGTTGCTGTGAAAAAACAAGAACGAAGTTTAGCCTGAGAAGAAGAAGAGGTGGAGAAAGGGAGGTGAGAGGGGGAGGGAGAGGGAGAGACAAAGAGAGGGGGAAAGGTAGGCACTACCTTTGTCTCCGGGGGGATGTAAGTGTCAATTTCAGTAACATCCTCTCTGAATGCTCCTCCCTGTGTCATCTTATCAGCTTCATCATAGACATAATACTGAAGATCCTCCAGTGAGAGCTGAATCATCAATCAATTATCATGTTTATTCTGAGAGATGAGAAGGTTTTGCGTAAGAATCGAGCAAATTTTGAGTAGGGGTATGGCACATCATAAAATAAAGTATGCTCAAAAGTTCACCCTAATGATAACTTTCGACGCTGAATCGACTGGAGCCATTAATTTCACTATAGGATGCATCTGAATCCCGGTACGACAAGACGTCAATTTGGCCAAAATAATTTTCTACGATGAAAACAGGTCCGTGAAGGGTCGGATTGGCCATATGTATCGAATGCCCGACCAAAATTTTGCGCTAGATCTAATGAAAATTTGGTTGAGGCCCTATCTCTTCTCGTTTTCGAGAGAAAAAAAACGTTTTTAAACGGCGGAAAAGTAATATTTACTTTTAACACAGTTTGAAAATGGTCTGCTGATCATCTTAGTAAATTGGGTTAGGGATATTTCTTGCACTAATATGGTTTTACAACACTTTTTGTGCCGCGATGTCGCGTTTTTAGAAGTTTTTGGAACTTACTTTTTTCTTTCGAAATTTCATGATCTCCAACAAAGAAATAATATCTCTACGTGCAAAATTACGCGAGAAAAACCTAGTCAGGTATTTTTGAGAATATGACTAGGCACCGCAGGGGGTGGGCTTAAAATTGGCCAAAATTGTTCCCTATTTTGGTGAATCACTAAGTCAACGGTGCTGAATCTATTTATAATATTGAAAAAATATATTTAAAATGTTTAATATTATTTTTAAAAAAATAGTTTTAAAATAAAGCTTTAAGGCTAGTGAAATACCGTATTTTTTCTCATATTATATGACTTTTTTGACCCAGAAATCGATCTCGACGGTGACGTCGGGGTCGAAAAAGTGATATATTATTTTTTTATGTGCCAGACCTTGTTCGATACTTGCCATCATGTGGAAAGAGTGACCTGTTTCTCCTTGAGGAATTGTTTGAGTCGACCAGTTGTGGCAATGACGATATCGCATCCCTTCCTGGGATAATAACTCATAGACTCCCCTTCCCCCCTCCCTCCCCCTCCACTCACTCTATGTCCTTCTTCTGGTCCATCATATCAGTCTGTCCACACACGAGAACCACTCTCAATCCAGTCCCTGCAAGATTACCACCTTGAGAGAGAGAGGGGGGGGGGAGCGGGGGACTGACCAGCCACAAGATCCTGACACACTCGGTAAGTTTGAACTTGGAGTACTTGGGTGTTGGCAATGATGAGAGCGAGAGGACGGCGGCATGAAGAGATATCACGAGGGAGAGAACGGAGTAACTGAAGGAGAGAAGAAATGGAGAGAGGGAGTGAGGGAGGTAGGGAAGGAAGGAGGGAGGAGGGGGGGGGAGGGTAGAGGGGTGAGAGGAGGGACTCACTCCGACTGCGATTGGAATGAGGAATGCGAGTGTCTTTCCATGTCCAGTCGCTGCCCCCACGAATACATCCATGTCATCTTAAACATGATTCACCCTTCAGTTAATCATAATTCACCCCCATCATATGTTATGTTAACTAATATCACTCATAACTCGGTCTATCCCTTCAATGGCGACATACGTTCAACGAGAAGTGTCAGCGTATATCTCTGAGTGGGAAGAAGTTGAGTGATGTCCCTTGATGCCAAATTAGATGCCAATTTAGAGGGAAGAGACAAGTAAATGTCACTGAATGGAAGAGATCAAAGATCAATCTTGTGGAAGAGACGAGAGGAACTTACGCATCGGGAATACGGGGTTTGATCCCCCCCGTAGATTGGAATGTGATTCTACTGAAGAGAATATGATTAGATGGTAATCATCAATCTATGAACTGACTCAAATACGTTCCTGATGCACACTTCTTCGTAATCTTCGCCAGCATTAGTCTTTGTCAAACGAGTACCCAGATCTTCCACATTTGCCTCTCAAATTATAATTAAATCAGAAATATCGAAAATTCATATATTGGCAAACTAACTCGGCCGTCCTCTTTTCTTCTTTTTATCTTCACCCGATAGTGGGTCCATCTACGAAAGAATCGTATGTTAAGTTTGATCTGTATGATTAAAGGTATCGAACTGCCTTTCGACAGATGTTATCCAGCCAATATTAATCGAATACTGTCGCCAATTTATTACTTCTAAAACACGTACTTCGTAATGGAAAAGTACCAAACTTTCGTATTTACTTCGTAAACACTCCGAACAAATTTTCCTTTTTTAAAATTATATACCTTTTTTGCATTTTGCGAATTCGCAACTAAAAATTCCAATTACTGTTTCTTATTTTTGTCCACCTCGAATTCCGGGTAATTACAAAAAAAAACTGACGGTGAAATAGTCCTAGAAGTACGATTAAAATGAAAACAATTGAAAATTGAAAATAAACTAGGATTACGGTAGGAACAGGTATAATCGATACTACTGTTTTCTTTAATTTTAATAGTATTTCAAGGAATATTTCACTGTCAGATTTTAGCTTTTGCCCGGAATTCGTAGTGGACAAAAAAATAGAAACAATAAATGCAATTTTTAGTTGCGAATTCGCAAAATGCAAAAAAAACAATTTACAAAATGTAAATTTGTTCGGAAATGTTTACGAAGTATGCTATAAAATACTGTGAACATATTGCATTTAAACTAAGTTAGAAATGAGATCTTAACACCTCCCAGGATAACAGAAAACGCATGGTTGGAATTCTGTTGCGATGACAGGATAATACTAGGCGTAACCATTTTGTCAGAACTTCGAAACTATGTATGAAACACTAATAAAAACAATCAAAAGATGGTGATCATCACATTCATTCTATGTGTAGATTGATTTGACTGAGATAGGAATTGTCTCCAACTCTTTGAGAATAGGAGGAATCACCGAATCCACGTCCTTCAGATACTAAAACGATGAGAATATAGAGAGATTATTGATGAATTGATGATACCTGGGCAAGTGACTGTAATTCCTCCCTCTTCTCCACTAGATCAGTCCAATTAAGGAGAAAGAAATTGCGACGATTGCTGAGATAAAGAAAGAATCATTTTCAATTACTCCTACCAAATGACTCACTCGACAATCTTAGAGCAGTTGAGAACTAGTGAGTGCATGTTAGGAGGGACATCGAAGAATATTATCTATACGATATCTACTCCTAACAATACTGTTACCGAATCTAAGTAAATTACCTTATCCATAACCGAATGCGCAATTCTGACTCCATGTATGTTGGAAGTAATTACCCCCATTACGTTCCCGTTTCTGATCTTCTTCATGGGATCACTCCATTTACCGTGACGGTTCTCCAGTTCCCTTCAATTACAAAAATTTTTCAAATACACCTGGCGCTTTGGGCTTTCGCTTCCGATCCGTAGCGATGCAGCAGATAAATCAATGAATAATATTTTTTGCAGAACGGAAAAAATAAAATAATGTTTTGAACTATCGAATTTATTATTTATTATTCGAAATATATTTTGACCTTTCCAGATGAAGGAAGTGGGACTGCTTAGTCTCGTCTAATACTTGATCGTGGAAGAGTCCTTTACTTTTGAGATATCCATGGACGAATAGTGCTTGACGTTCACTCGACACCACGATCACCACTCGTTTCTCAAATTTCTTATGCGAGCCTGAATCGGTCAATTTTGGAATTACTATTGTTCATTGGTTCAACAAGTTCATTGGCAATCAATTCAGTATCGTACTTCGGAAATATTTCCGAACAAATTTACATTTTTTTGCATTTTGCAAGTCCGCAACTAAAAATTATAATAATTGTTTCTTATGTTTTATTCACCCCGAATTCCGGGCAAATACAAAAATCTGACGATGAAATATTCCTAGAAATACGATTAAAAAGAGAGCAATTATTATGAAAATTGAAAAGAAACTGAGATTACGGTAGGGACGAGGGTTTTATTCGATACTACCGTAATCTTTACTATTCTGCTGTTTTTAATCGTATTTTTAGGAATATTTCACCGTCATATTTTTGTATTTACCCGGAATTCAGGGTAGATTTTTTTTAAAAGAAACAATATTTTTTTTAGTTGGGAACTAACAAAATGCAAAAATGTAAATAATTTACAAAATGTAAATTTGTTCGGAAATGTTTACGAAGTACGATATCACAGGTCACCTGTTATTTTGCATGAAAATTGGCTTATTTTGTTTCAAAAATATTTTTTTGTTTCTGATTTCGATGAAACTTGGTTTATCGATATACTTGGGGGTCAGAAGACGGACTATCCAGTCCATTTGGTGAAATTTCGCAATTATCGATTTGTTTGATCTACCACTTCAATTAATCATAACTCGGTCAATTTTGGAGCTATAGCGAGCAATTTTTTCCCATTCTATTCCTTTCTCACTTATCTAGAAATAATTCAACCATACCACATGTCGGAAACCATCCGTCATATATGATTTTTGACTCTCAAATCTAGAACTAGCGCCAAACATTCTAAGAAACCCACTCGAGATTATTTCAGAATTCTATTCAATTCCCTTGAAACCCCTTAAGTCATATTCATCCATTCCATTATTTCCATTGGATATTTGCATATCCGTAGTCACAAAGCCTATGTTCTCCATTTGGTAGAATTTTCATCCGTTTTCTGAAACCCACACTAGAAAAGGCCCAGCACACATTCACTTTTTCTACCGCTGTTTCCCCTCCTCTACCTACCCTACACACCCTCCCCTCCTACCAAGACCGCATTAAAACCCTTAAACTGCGCGCACTTACCGAGAGGAGAGTCATAGCTGATCTTTGTATGACTTATACCATAATGACAGGTTCCTCTATTATTCCCCGTTCATCGTTTTATGTATACAAGCCCACTCGAGATAGAGTCTCCTCTTTTGGTATCAACATTGAGTTTCCCTAAATGTACATCCAGATTCAATTCGTTCCCTATTAGATCATCTCGAATATACTCTCAACTACCCGACTTTATTCGCACCGCACCCAATGTCAAGACTTTTAAACGTCGTTTAGAAAACCACCCCCTCATTAATTACCTCTCCCATCCACAGCACTAATCCGCTCGTCTACTCATAATATCATCATAATATGAGACCATTCGTCTTATTTTCCAGCAAGGGCTGGCACAGCTCAAAAACGTCGATTCTCTGAAACTCTGTGTATTGAGGTTTTCGAGGGTGCTGAAGACGATAAGCATATCCATTTTGCCCTCAGACCTCTCGTTGGCTCCAGACATGCCTGTCGAGTTCATTTTTCATGATTTTCAAAAATAATTATTAAAAATGTTTTTTTTAAAATAATGATTTTAAAAAGTTTTCGCAGAGACGAGTGCAGTCTTAGCAACCTGCATAGAAAGATCGGGCGTGACGAGAGGATTCAGAATCTATAATATCATCCAAATCGTTGGTCAGGAAAAAGTGCGCTAGCATAAATTATGCTAGCGCACTTTTTTGCTGCATAATGTGATGGGATGGGAGTTTGCCAGTAAACGAGGGTCTCTCCTCTTCCTCTCATTTCTTCCCAGGTCGGCTGGACGAGAGAGTGTGTGGAAGTGAGAGAGCGCGTAGGGGAGGAAGGGGAGGGATGAGGAGAGACCCTCGTTTACTGGCAAACTCATATCACATTATGCTAGCGCACTTTTTTTCTGACCAACGATTTGGATGATATTATAGATTCTGAATCCTCTCGTCACGCCCGATCTTTCTATGCAGGTTACTAAGACTGCACTCGTCTCTACGAAAACTTGGATTTTTAATAATTATTTTTGAAAATCATGAAAAATGAATTCGACAGGCATGTTCGCCATGTTCGATGTTCGACAGGCAGGCATGTTCGCATCCCCAGAAAACATTTTCATCTAAAATTAGCACTCTCGAGAAGCGAGTAGCGCTGAAAATGTGATTCCGACGTGACGACGTCTGGAGCTAACGAGAGGTCTGAGGGCAAAATGGATATGCTTATCGTCTTCAGCACCCTTGAAACCCTCAATACACAGAGTTTCAGAGAATCGACGTTTTTGAGCTGTGTTATTATTGGTACATTGGTCCTGAATCTTGCAAACCGAACCTGCACTCATAGAGTTTTTAGTCTATTCGGGAAATTTTTTCGCGTTTCGAAAATCCATCATATCTAGGTGGATTTTTTTTTCAAACACATCGTGGACCATTTTTAAAAAATGCCATCGATAGTCCTTGATGAGGTCTACAAACTCTTCTGTGATGATCAAATTGATAAAATAAGCCATTTTTCTGAGAAAAAAAGTCGAAACACAAAAAAATGCATTTTTTGCTATTTTTGGGGACTATTTGAGGTCCGTATGGTTGAAATGATAAATTAATGATGATCTGGGTATCCCTCAAAGTTAAAACACCCTGGTTATAGAACTATCAGACGGCTTTCAATATCAGGAAGCGTCATATTCGGCAACTCGAAATTTCAAAGTAAGGTCTCGGATAAGATCAGGTCATTTTCGTGTCCTGAAGACAGTATCACCCGAAAATGGATTCATATTCGCTTCCATAGTGCTAAATATGATCACTTAACAATTTATATTGCATTTATAACTATACGGACCTCAAACAGTCCTGAAAAATAGCTTAAAAGGCCAATTTTTTTAGTTTTAGTTTTTTTTTGCAATATTCAGGACTAAAGGAATACGACATAAGGGGTAATCGAGGGAGTAGAATCAAATTCTGAAATAACCTCGAGTGGGTTCCTTAGAAAGTTTCCAGCTAGCTCTAGATTTAAGAGTCAAAAATAGAAAAGTTAATAGACTGGAATATATAATCTCTGACCTGATTTTGTATCGAACCCTGTTCCCTCTAATTGGGGTTTTCTCTTCCGTCTTTCTTCTTCTTCGTGATTGTGATGACGGAGAATTCCACGCAGAAGATCCAGTTTAGACGCGTCCCTTTCATCTTTAGAGAAGAAAACGAGATTGGTCATGCATATCGTAGAGTCAATCATTACTACAGCAGCATCTAAAAAGCAGTCATCTCATCATTACAAAATATTGGATGTTATAAGGGACAATATAAATAGAGGATAAACAAACCGACCATTGCTCAATAAATTCTCTAGTTTCGATCTTCTCTCTGCGTGTTCGAAATTAAGGCATTTCTTTTCTTTTCTATTAGTGAAGAGAGTGTGTGTTTGGATGACGAGAGTGAATTCCTCAAGAAGATCCATACCTTTCAATCTTATTCCATCCATAACTTCAATCGCAAATACCTTCTCTCGTCTCAAATTGACGATAATTCGGGAATATTCTCCACCAGAGTCGCATACTTCCTCCATTTCAAATACAACCAAATATTGTAATTTGTCCGTCTAAATCATTCACATAATATCACGTTTTCTAACCGAATCTGCAAACATAAATGAGAAATGTAAACGGACCGAGATCAAGCTGGGATAATACAATGGAAGTGCTCCCTCTCTCTTGTTTTTGTTCCTTCTAGTGAAGTGAATAAATGCAGCTGGCGATGTGATCAGAATGTCCACCTCAGTCAAGATTAAACTATGGCCAGAATATCTTCTACCTTCGCCTCTTCACTTTCAAAATCGAAGAAAGTCTGCAGTTTATCGATTGATCTCGCTTCTATTGATGCGATTGGAAGATCTGAACTATACAGATTTGATATGAGCATTCCGTCTATAATTGCTTCGATCTCACAATCATGTAATTTGGATTTAAGATCCTTTCTGACCTCTGGTGAGAAGAGTGACAACATCTAATATCTTCTTCCTCTCATGGACATTACTGCTGAGAATGACAGCATGCGGCCTCTTGTCAGTCAGTCGTCCATCCACCAGAGAAAACATTATCTGAATGATAGACATACTTATTCACTCATTTGCTGCCTCTAAACAAGTCCACCAACGTAACACACGCAACTATGTTTTGACTGCAACTCCATGCTAACATCCTTATGCCTACTTTTTTTCACTTTTCTTGTTAATGTTTTCTTGATCTGTAGCGCACCTTATTGACGATAGGAATGAGTAGAGCCTCAATTTGCGACTTTCCGGGAGGAGCGACGATGAGAGTATCGTACTCTAGACAGAGATATCCATTACGGTACACGTAATTATATGACGATACCTGCCATGAGAATCGGAACGAGATACTGAGCGAGCAATGGGACTCGATAAGTGGTACAAGGATCATAGAATGATATATTTTGGAGCAGATTCTTATGAACACGATCATCGAGATTTCTGGGAAAACAATCATTTAAGATGTATGCATATTTCACTTTTCACCATCACTCCTTCTTTTTGTACTCACGAGAATGGTTCGACTTTCGATGCTGCTCCTGCCAGATGATAACGTCGCAATGATTCTATCCTCGATTCTGAAATACTTTCGTAATCGGGATGCGAATTTACAACACATTTCATAAAAGTGCACTGAGGTCTTAATGAGCAGCATCCTGAGTGTTTCACATTCTAGCGTTAATGTAAACACGCGAGTACTCTAACTAGTATTTGCAGCTACCCAAAGATAAGATTATCATACTAAAAGGTTCTACCTTACCATTTGGATCAAGTTCGGAATCAAAAGATTCATCTGCTTCAAATGAATCATCTAAGAGATCATCGAAGACCTGAACTAATCATTGATATCTCCACACAAGTGATCGAACCTGATCAGACTCCTGTTGCAGTAAGTTAATGCTCTCCAGCAGTATCGATCCACCAAAAGTTTCTGAACGACATGTTGGAGTATAAATACAATTCCAACTGCCCACCTGAGGACATCTTTTATAAGAAAGTTTTCAGTACAACCTGTTAGCATGAGTTCATATTAGTTCGCAGACAAATGTTGATCTAAAAATATGATGACGTGGTAGTCATAGAGCGATCACAGGCTGAGGCATACAATGGACACGAACAAAACATCAACTTCTAGTAGAAAACAGGGACCCCACGCCGGGAATTCCAAAATGAGAGCAGGCAAAGGTTGTGTTAGCAAATGGGAAACGTCGAAATGCGGGAATTCAAATTCGTAAAGAAATTTTGCTTTTCGCGAACTTACCAATTATTTGGAGATCCAGCTTTTCACTTTTTCACTCAATTTGAAGTCCTGACCTAAAATAATATCATATAAAAATATCTCGAAAATCGTATTACGCGATCATGCTAAATTTCACCTGCCAATTCCTTCGCTCTGCGTTTTTATCAGCTAGCGATTGAATTTCGTGATCCAGCCTTCCAATTGTTTTTTCAACTTATTCTATGAGCCTATGTCTATGCAGAAAAAGAGAAAAATCGTATTACGCGAACCTAATCAAATCGGATGCTGAAGTTTCAGTAAAGAACGTGCAACTAAAGCTCTTAGTTGATCGATTCTTATATGTTATTTAGGGTGTTTGTTTAAACCATTCATTGGAGTTCGAAATATGTGCATTAGAAATTGAGAAACATTTAAATTCAAAACTTCTCGCTGTTTCACTTATAGATACCGTATACCTTGCGCACGTTTGTCCTGACTGACACTTTCACACAAACAAAATGATCAATATATTGATCAATTGTCCGAAGGCGTCACTTTATTCAATGTGGCCAAGAAAAATTAAATTAAAACTGTTTGAAATTCGCAAATGGTGGCCTGCTGACCATACCATGACCCACCGAACCGATTTCGTGCGTGACTACACCAAGAGGGGCGGGGCTTAGACGGGTAGGTCAAAACTCGCTGATTTAATTTTTTTCATAAAAATCTGAGTATTTTTAATGAATTCTGCACTCCCGAATACCCAAATGAACATAAAGAATAAATTTTAGAAGAAGTTTAAAATTTTACTTGGTGGTCCCTACAGTAGAAAATTGTTGTTGTTACAACAACAAAAAAAACAAATTTGAAAAAAAGTTCAGCCAGAGCCGTCAATGTGTACAATGCGACCTACGTTGGCCACACAGTGGCGTTGCGCCAACCAGTGGCGGGGCGCCGAGTGTAAGTGGCGCACATGTTTCGCGCCAATCAATCACGGCTCTGTTGCCGTTTTCATGGCTCTGCCTGCTTTATTGCCTGCTTTATTCATGTGTCAGCGTATTAAAAATTATGCTGTATTTCATGTTGCTCTCTTCACGCTGCCATGCCAGAATGGAAGCGGCCACAAACAGAAAGCTTCGCGGTTTTTAAAGGACTCCGAGAAATGCCACCTGAAATGATTGATGGAGCCGCAAGACGTTCGCCTATTGAGTGAGTTGTATTATTATTTACAGCGAAACTGATCGTATTCTCAGTGTCCTCAAGACCGTTACCAAGATGGAACTTAACGCAAGGGAAAGTCTCGCGAGATTCGATTTGGAAAATGGATTGATTTTTTACTGGAGAGCGACTACAATCGGCATGAAGTTTATGGAAATATCTAAAGTGCTTAAAACAGACGAAGTAAGTCTGCTATATATTATGCATACTATTTCAACCTCTCCAGAGATATAAGAGAATATTCGACATTGTCAAGAACTGCTTGAATGATTCAGAGAAACTGAACCCTGTACTCGAAAGTCTTTATGTGAGGTCATCTAATACTAATGGTTGGTTCTCATCATCTATAATCGATGCGATCTAATTTCCTCCAGGTGAGAACGATGCAGCACGTGTAATTTGTCTCATCCGACTTCACAACAAAGACTATGAAGTTTCATTTCCACCCTTGCTATTCCCACTCTTAGTTCTTAAGCTTATCTCGCCTCGTTCGATTGTGCAAGCACTGAGAAGTTCAAAAGAATTGAAGTATCTGCTGATTGACATAAGAGAATCATCAGGTATATCAACTTTCACTCGAACAAATTATAATTTAGCATCTTGTTAGGTGAACAAGTGCGGTATGAGCCGAACGAGAATGCACTCACAATCCTTAATCTGCCCAGGAAAAACTTCCCCACTGGGTAAGGATGAAGTATTCTTTATCGTTCCAATGATGTTCTTGATATATATTTGCTGTTACAGACTGACCATAAGCAACTTTATCAAGGCTCTTCCCTCTCAAGATAAGCACAAATTGCTACGAATAACTGAATATGATATGGTGATTGCGATGGGAAGAGAGACTGATGATGATCGAGAATCTCTCGTTGGAATAGTTACTGCATTGGATGTGAGTTATTGTAATCATGACCTTGTCATTCATTAGTTCTTCACTACTTATTTCACAGTTTGTTTTCAAGTATGGTAATTTCAGACATATAATTACTCGCAAAAGCTACAGAGAGATGTCTGCATCATGGAAGGAGGGTTCAATGCATGGAAGACACTCTATCCACCGTCAGTATCGCCTAATCTTAATTTCTCTTCTCCATTCAATCCTTGAATCGTTGATCTCTCTTATAGATATGTGAGTGGTGTCAAACGGAAGCCAACGTGTGTTGATAACGACGATCTATCTGAGTTGATCAGTATCTTCCGAAAGAAAGCCAGTGGGCCAATTTATTACTCGATCCATTGATGGTAACCCTGTATCAGGTATTTCGGATCGATCTGTCTATCCTGATATCTCACCATCCAAACCTCCTCGAGAATCTCTCACTCCACATTCACCCAAGTCAAGATCTATCGGGTACGCTATCATCATTAATCTAACGATGCATTTAGCGATAATTAATTACTAGCTTCCAATGGTCAAAATGTACTTGCATTTTATAATAGGTTGCATAACATTGATATGTGTTTAAAAAAAAAGGTGCTTTGTAGTGACCCGTCCCTTCCTGATGTCCCTTCAATTACCTCTATTCCTCTATCAATACCTACAGTGCCCACTTCATTCCAACCAATCCCAGATACTAAAGTGAGCTCAGTCCAACATTTTAAAGAAGACATCATATTGTAGTCATATCCTCGATTGGATGGGGTGATTCCTCCCGAGCCCTCCCTTCCTCCAACCTCTTCCTCCCTCTCTCCCTCCTCTTCATCATCTCATCTATCTTCCATCGTGTATCCGACAAGTGGGTCTATTTCACCTTTTGTTGCCATTATTATGGGATATCTTACTATTCTCAGCCATCCCTCCTCCATCGAACAATCAGATTGTGCCTCCACCTCACTCCACACCACGAATTCCCAATATTCCTGGAAGAGAACTCAAACCTCAGTCACAGGTATTATTCACCAATATCTTCTCTTGTATTCCATTGGGATAACGGGAGTAAAGCGATCTTGATCAGGTTGCTCGTGCAGCAGCCGGAGGATCTACCGTATCCCTGATCCCATCTTTCGATCGATCTGTTAAACCATCCCCCAGACAAGCAATGACGTGAGTGAAAGAGAGTAGGAGGGTAGGGGGGGGGGAGGGATGGTCAAGCGTATAATTGCAGTCCCCAACATCGAGATGGCCTCATCGATTTGTACAAGGCAGTCATATCGAGCACGAGCAGTGCTTCCACAAGAGGAGGAACTGTTAGTGAGGGGTGAGGGAGGGGAGGAGAGAAGTATTAATTGCAGAAATCGGGATTCACTGGACTTCACAATAACGGGAACACATGTTTCATGAATGCAACTCTGCAGGTAGGGGAATGATAAAAATAGATCAAAAATCATGGATTATTGGACTTACAAAATTAGTACGTCTGAAAATCTGTTCAGTTTGTAAGAATCGAAGTAGAAGAATGAGGTCTCATTGTCAGAAAGATATTCAATAATGATGGATTATTACAAATAAATATGGTCTATACATTAAGGCGCTCTTCCACACTAATATTGTGAGGAGATTGTTCACTCAAGAGAATTTCCCTCCAGCCTGCAATGTGTGAGTCCATTCAATTTGATTCGATCAGTGTCTAATAAATACTATCTAAATATGGAATATCTCTAATTGATACATTTCAACCGACTCCCTTATCGTACTTCGCAAACATTTCCGAACAAACTTACATTTTGTAAATTGTATACTTTTTTGCATTTTGAGAATTTGTAACTAAAAAATTCAATTATTGTTTTTTTTAAAAATATTTTTTGTCCACGTCAAATTCCGGGTAAATACAAAAAGAAGTATTTCCTTTTAGTAGCAACAAAATGGGTACGAATGGTGTGATGATAGCAGCTATCTCGGCCCTATTCGATCTCATGTGGAGTGGACAATTCCAAGCACTCAGAATTACTCGATTCATTGTCCGTTTATCTTTTTTTTATGCGATATTGAACGGATTACGATGGATTTTCTACTTGAAATGAGTAAAGAGAGAGAGAGAGAAAGAGAGAAAGAGAGAGAGAGAGAGAGAGAGAAAGAGAGAGAGAGAGAGAGAGAGAGAGAGAGCGTATGTGTATTGTGTATTGCAGAGTCTGTTCTCATCGGAGGTTAATTCCACTCTGGCCGATGGAAGACAACACGATGCTCATGAATTCCAAACTTTTCTTCTTGATGCATTACACGAGGACACCAATTTCGTGAGTGAACTGAGAATTGAGGGAGGGAGAGAGGGGAGGGGGAGAGTACTGTAGCCAGATAGTACATACATACATACATTTATCATGTCAGGCAGTTGACGCCAGATGGGGATGGATGGTTTCAGATAGGTTTCGGGTCGCTTCTTCGTTCGCGAGAGAATCATTTCGTCTGGGTGGGGGTCAAGGGATCGGTCTTCTTTCCATTCACAGACCCAAGAGATTGGCTGGAGAAAGGGTTGCGATCATCCAGGACGATAGGACTTGATGTAGAGTGTTCATTGTTGATGACGGAAGAAGGCTCCCGTGATTTTAGAACTGAGTCCACCAAACTCGAGTCATCAATCGCGAAACGAGACTCGACGAGAATGGTATCTGTGGGACCAAACATCAGAGTAGGTAGTGGAGCCAGATAGTGGACAGTAGTAATATTTTATCTGCGCCAGAATCCCGGGTTGGGAGATGTCAGCGATTATGGGGTGTCTCTGTAGTTGACATTTGAAAGCGATGTTGGGGAGAGGGAGAACAATATCGTGAGGTTCTGAGAGTGCTCTTGGTGAATTCGGTATTAATTCCGAATGTAGATACTCGATCACACAGAAGGATGAACGATGAATAATTGTACAACCATTGATGATGATATGAGGGATACAAAGATCACGTATGACTCTCCTCTCACGACCAGTCAGCGTGCCCAATTATTAGATCACTCATTCTAGCTATCACTCATTACATTTTGAGTAGTGTTTGTCAATCCATTCCAAACCCAGGGTGCTCGTCGTGGCTTCGAACAGAATTACAAAGGAGGAGATAAAATAGCAGTGGAAGGGCAAGACTTCGAGACTAGGAACAAGGGATTCGCTGATTCACCCATTCAGACTGTATTCTATGTAAGTGTACTATATTGCATCCATGTGGATCAATCCGCCAGTCTGCCATTCCATCCCAGTCTTAATTTCAGCTTCAAACAGTCTCTGAATTGGGATGTCTCACATGCGGAGAGACTTCGGCAACTTTCGAAGTAAGAAACGTCGAGATTATTGATATATGAGTCCTCAATAGCGTACTCAGTTTCAGTGATTTCATAAATTTCCTAATCGCAATGTTTTTCTCCTAATCATCTATTGCATATTATACAACATAAATAGCGATATTCAGGAATCATCGTGTATTTCTCTGGAACTTCCTTCTTCTTCTTCAACTGCTCTATCGAGTTCACTCAACAATCACTTTTCCCAAGTGGTCAGTTCACGTATTAGAATGGGTTTTAAAAATCGTTGAAATTGTTATGAGTGACTATCTGACCCAGTGAACATATGCTTGGCAATAGAAAAAAATAGAATTCGCTCTAAATGTGTGGAATGGAAGTACTCGGCGAGTGTAGCTCAGGCGCCACGGGTTTAGTGTTCTAGATCGTTCTCCACTAAATGGCGGAAGTTTTTTAAAAAACTACCGTAACCCAATCGACTTTGCTCTTTCGCAATGGTTCCAATCGAGTGATATCTCAAAAATACAGAATATTCATGTGATCACACATGCCAAGTTTCATCCCGATCGGATTGAAATTCGCTGAGAAAAAAACAATTTTTCGAAAAAATTCAAATTTTTATTGTAAGATTCAAAAACTCAGTTAGAGTCATGGACTGTTTAGCATATAGTGGGCATGATGAGCGAAACAAAATATTCCCTAATTATTTATTTAATTTTCCAATATTCCCGATCTTTCTCCTATGTGATCCTGGACGCAAAATACACTGATTAAATACAAACACTGAAGCATAGAATCCCTTATTAATGATTGCTAAACACAGTAGATTGGACCGTTCGTAATAACAAGTGAAACGGTTTATTTTCTTGCAATAATTTCAACTTTTTTGATACCAAACCTAGTCACCATTTTTATTCCATTAATCAAACGAGCAGAAAACTGTGAAGAACCATTCGGTGTGAGAAAACTGTGAAGAACCATTCGGTGTGAGAAAACTGTGAAGAACCATTCGGGACCCCGGCGGATATTGAGCGAAAACGGAGCCTGACTGTGCGATTCAGCGTTTCCATCACGAGGGATGAATTTCGCGACACTTACTTTAACCAACGCAGTAACTGCGCAGGCTATTACTAGGAAAAGTTTGTGGTCTCTTTTCTTCTGCATCGAATCCACGTGATATGAGGCCACTGGCACTTGCGTGCTTTCCTTAATTTATTCGCTCAAAAATGCAATCTACAAATTTTGCAACTTTTTTTTGAAAATCTTACCCTTTGCAGATCGCATTTTCGAGCAAATAAATTAGGGTGAGTACGGAAGCGCCAGAACCCCATATCACATGGATTCGTTGCAGAAGCAAGGGGACTACAAACTTATACTATTCAAAGCCTACATTATTACTGCGTTGGTATTGTAAGATTCAAAAACTCAGTTAGAGTCATGGACTGTTTAGCATACAATAGGCATGATGAGCGGAACAAAATATTCCCTAATTATTTATTTAGTTTTCCAATATTTCCGATCTTTCTCCTATGTGATCCTGGACGCAAAATACACTGATTAAATACAAACACTGAAGCATAGAATCCCTTATTAATGATTGCTAAACACAGTAGATTGGACCGTTCGTAATAACAAGTGAAACGGTTTATTTTCTTGCAATAATTTCAACTTTTTTGATACCAAACCTAGTCACCATTTTTATTCCATTAATCAAACGAGCAACCATCCTGCAATATTGTGTGAGAAAACTGTGAAGAACCATTCGGGACCCCGGCGGATATTGAGCGAAAACGGAGCCTGACTGTGCGATTCAGCGTTTCCATCACGAGGGATGAATTTCGCGACACTTACTTTAACCAACACAGTAACTGCGCAGGCTATTACTAGGAAAAGTTTGTGGTCTCTTTTCTTCTGCATCGAATCCACGTGATATGAGGCCACTGGCACTTGCGTGCTTTCCTTAATTTATTCGCTCAAAAATGCAATCTACAAATTTTGCAACTTTTTTTTGAAAATCTTACCCTTTGCAGATCGCATTTTCGAGCAAATAAATTAGGGTGAGTACGGAAGCGCCAGAACCCCATATCACATGGATTCGTTGCAGAAGCAAGGGGACTACAAACTTATACTATTCAAAGCCTACATTATTACTGCGTTGGTATTGTAAGATTCAAAAACTCAGTTAGAGTCATGGACTGTTTAGCATACAATAGGCATGATGAGCGGAACAAAATATTCCCTAATTATTTATTTAATTTTCCAATATTTCCGATCTTTCTCCTATGTGATCCTGGACGCAAAATACACTGATTAAATACAAACACTGAAGCATAGAATCCCTTATTAATGATTGCTAAACATTTTTTTCTTGCAATAAAAGTATGTGTCGCGAAAATCATAACTCGTGAAGGTCGACATTTTTTTTGGGTAACTGTAGTTTTTTGAAACTTCCGTCATTTAGCGGAGAATGATCTGGAACACTAAACCCACGGCGCCTGAGCTGCACTCGTCGAGTACTACCATCCCACACATTTGGAGCGAATTCGATTTTTTGCCTAGGTCCAAGCATCAGCGCAAGAATGTTCACTGGCTCAGATAGCCACTCTTATAGTGGCTACCATATTATTTATGCAGATATTGAATGGAGGAGAATGCTGGAATTGTCCGAAGTGCAGAACAGCGAAACCAGCTAAGAGGACGACTAAACTGTGGAGACTACCCCCTGTATTGGTACGTTGTGAGAGGAATAGAAAGAGGGGGGGGGGTAGATCGAATTTTGAGAACTATTTCTTGCGTTTATCACTGATCTCTACAGGTGATTCATCTCAAACGATTCTCGTATCAAGGGGGAGGATATGTGAAGAATCAGATTGATGTCAGTTCCTTTTGCTAGCTTGAACCATGATGTGCTCCCTACACAAATTTGAGTCTAAATTTAACTGCTGTGTGGTTTTGAAATTTGTTACCATCTCTTTTTAATGAAAATATGACTCATTTTTTGATGATTTCGTGATCAGTGTTAGTATTAAAATGAAGAATAGAGTGATTAAGGTGAGTTTCCCTCTGAATGATCTCGATCTGCGACAATATCTCCATCCCAGTTCACCCCATCGATCCAATCCATATCAACTCTATTCTGTTACGGTAAGTGAGAAGGGAAGAAGGGAAGAAATTGATGATGATGGTCAGAATCACACGGGAACTCTTTCCTCTGGACATTATACTTCAATCACTAATGTGGATGGAATATGGGTGAAGTGTGACGACGAGAGTATATCCAACTACGATCCGAGGCATATCTCCGTCAGTTACCATCTATTCCTTTCTTGCAATACTCAATTGATCTACTTTAAATAGTAATATATTATCATAGTTCTCACATTTATCGATGACCTTGGCGATTTGAACTGCATCTCTCACTAGTCCATTTCTCATGCAGTTTGAGACCAAGGCCCATTTTTATACAGTGGATCCAATCGAAATCTTATTTCCTTGATTCATTCACTCCTCACCCCCCCCCCTCCCCCACTTCATCTTCCTATGCCCATTCTTTTCCCTAGTGTTAATCATGGATTCAAGGTTAACGAAGAAAGGGAAGGAGGAGGGGTCGAAGTGACACTTTTTCCATTCACAATGTCTCTTTTCAGTCATCGGGTTCCTACATTCTCTTCTACAAGAACTCCAGTTGATTTGATAAACTCAGAACAAGATGGGACGGGTTATCTCATTGTACCATTTTGTTCACTTGTAAAAAGTATAGATTGATTGTTTTAAATATAGAAATACTTATAGCTAGCCATTCATATACGAAATAATTGCAACTGATTTTTGCCTTTTGCTCATTTGTTCATAATCAATCTAGCTGTGATACAATCAATATCTATTATATTTGGTGGTTCTCTTGTCATGCCATTCACTGAGCTAAAGATAAAGAAAGTGATAGTCTCTCTTCTCATTGCAGCTTCGTTCCAATCCATTCAGGTTCCTATCACTCTTATCACAAGGACATCCTCCCATTATCACCTTCCCCTCCTCTACCCCCCCTCCCCCATCCCCTTCCCCCTTCCGTTGATCTACCACTCAACTCGAGTATACACAATAGTTCTCGTATATGCTTCGATCTCTTCCATTCCTCCAACTCCTCCTTCCATCTCAAACGAGTTCTATCTAATCCTTCTATTCTCCCCCCCCCCCCTCGATTCCATCTCTCTCCTCCCCTTCTCTTCTCTTCTTTCAGTCCTCTTTTACACAAGACTCCATATCTGGCCACATCTCATCATATGCCATATTCCATTATCACATCTTGATCCACTAGTTCCTTCATTAAGGACCCTTATTTATATTTTCTTCATTCTTCGTTCTTCTCTGATTCCCCTGACTGATCCTGCGATCCTTCCGATACCGTATCCCTCATCCCTACCGTAATTCTTCCAGATGCACAATTCGCACAGGACGGCATTGGCCGTCTTCCTTCTCTCAGCGGCAGTTCATGCTCAAAATCGTGAGTTGATGATTGATTGATAGGAAGACTACAGTACCCCTCTCTTTCCCTCTGAGACCCTCCCTCTACAGTATTCCTCAGGGATTCACTCTACAGGTCAATCATCGGTCATTGCTGATCTGGGTAAGCTGATCGTTGACAATTGCCCTCCCATGCTCTGCACTGGTCTCGATTGTGCAGTCGTCACTGAGAGAAATGGATGTCAGGTGAGATAAGATTATCTCTTTCTGGTGTTTCTCTCCCTCTGACAGTTCCCTGTATTTGACTATTCTCCTTCCCCCTATGGCCACAATCCCCTTCCCTTCAATTGCCCTTCCCTTTCTTCTCGTTTGTCCTCTTCCTCTCTTTTGGTTCTGGTCTCATATACCTTCTTCTCTCTAATAATCCCTTCTCTTTTCTCGCCCTCTTGTCTTCATTCTCCCCTCTAGACAGAGTGGCCCCCCTTCCCCTCCCCCCTCCCCCCTCTCCTCCCGTTCTCACTTCTCTTTATTCCCAACAAAACATGAGTGTGATCAGAGAGAATTTGGGGATGAGTGAAAGTGAAGAAAGAAAGGAGGAGATCATGATTTCCCTCACTTTCTCGCTTTTAGCCCCTCTCTGTTCAACAATCTCTACTACATAGTGGGTCAATGTGATCATTCCTTCTTCTATCTCGGATGATCTACCCTTGGGATGGGAAGGGAAGGAACGGGCACTCTATTCACCACTTCAACTCATCCATTCCCAGTCCATTCATGGATAACACTCGAGGGTCTGATCATTCCAACTAGACTGAGGGGATGAATACGATGAAAAAAGAACGGGGGATTTCAAGGCAAGAAGAGTTCCAGTCATCTAACTGATCATACCAGTTCCCGATTCAAAAAAGGGAGACTATGAATGAAAGAGGTTTGGTTCTTTAGATGGAAATGTGACTGAAGGCGATTAGATGAGTCTCATCCAATAATAGCCATCTCCATCATTCAGTTGTGTGCATGTCCCATTGGTTCTCCTGCCCGAGGATGTGATCCGATGCCCTTCATTCTCTGGCATGATCTCATTGTCAATGGATGTCCCAATGTCACTCTCAACTCTCGTGATCCCGCCCAGAAAGTCCATCGATGGTTCAGAAGAGTCAGTTTATCATTCACATTCGCTCTATACTTATAAAGTTAAAGTCTGTTTGTCATTCCGTCCTTCTGTCTGTCACACTTTTCAAACCTCAATAACTCGCTTTCTAGGCATCGTCCGAGGACAAGTCCTTGACCAATGTAACCACCATAAACTCCTTTTTCAAAATCGATAATCTGGTAACGTTGGACCCTGTTGGTTTTTTTGGATACCGACTTGGTATCACATCTGGTACTTTGGTACCTCATGGCTTTTTTGGGTACCGACTTGTTTTCGCTAAAAACTCGCTTTAAAATCATCGGAGAGCCTCGGGAGAAGTGCCAATCGACACCCCGTGCTCAGATTTCGCAATTATCGATTTCGTCATCATTACGCAATCTTCACGTTTTTGCTCATAACTCGCTTCAAAATCATCGGAGAGGCTCGGGAGAAGTGTCAATCGACTCAGGATCGTCAGCGCTTTTCACCGACAGCAACTATTTCGCAATCGTCAATTTCGTCATCATTACGAAATCTTCACATTTTCGCTCATAACTTGCTTCAAAATCATCGAACAGGCTCGGAAAAGTGCAAATCGACATTTTATGATCATTTCTAAGTTTTTTTTACCGTTGTGAAAAGCTCGTGAGGCTGAGAGCGTGGAGGAAAAGCTGCGATGTAGCCACGGAGCGAAGCTGAGTGGCTACATCGCAACTTTTCCGGAGCGCTCGAAGCCTCACGAGCTTTTTTCAACGGTATACGCCCCACTCGCAAGCAAGCGGTGCTTGGCTAACGTGTATAACGGCCTAACGTTGCTAAAATAAACTTGATTTTGTGATTTTGCCTATGCTCTGGCCATACCGTTGTGAAAAGCTCGTGAGGCTGTGAGCGTGGAGGAAAAGCTGCGATGTAGCCACGGAGCGAAGCTGAGTGGCTACATCGCAACTTTTCCGGAGCGCTCGAAGCCTCACGAGCTTTTTTCAACGGTATACGCCCCATTCGCAAGCAAGCGGTGCTTGGCTAACGTGTATTGCGGCCTAACGTTGCTAAAATAAACATGATTTTGTGATTTTGCCTATGCTCTGGCCATACCGTTGTGAAAAGCTCGTGAGGCTGAGAGCGTGGAGGAAAAGCTGCGATGTTTAATCGACTATTTCATCTCTAGTTGACTCCATGTTCATTTCCTTCGTTAACATTACGAACAAGAGAAAGCGGCACATTTCTCTCACAAAAACCATAACAAATGGGATATGGAATTAATCCCTCTTTCTCTCTCTCTCTCTCTCTCTCTCTCTCTCTCTCTCTCTCTCTTCATTGTAATGGGAAGATAACCCCGTTCCTCTCCAACTTAATATTCGTCTTCGTCATTCCTTCCATTTCAGGTGAATCGCTTCTCAAACACTGATCAGTGCGAACCGTACATCTTCCCTTACTGCCCCGAATTGGACTTCAATCTCTGGAGATCACCCAGAACAAAGCAGGTACCGTAATAGAGACAGAATTGATCTTTGAACTGTGACTATATTGAGGAGTGTGAGTTGTACTGCTACTCGTTGGAAGAGCAGCGAAAGAGAGGGATCATCTAAGCAGTCTCATCGTTCCTTCCTCTTGTCTCTCAATCCATCGTTCCTACTCCTTTCTCGTCACCATTCAATTTCTTCTTTCTCTCAATGCTCAACCACTGGCTATTAATAAGAATTGTCAAGAGATAAATTATATTTTTATAATTTATTTATCACAATCACATTCTATTGGAGAACAAACAAGTGAAACTATTTACAAAAGGCTATTAATCATCCTGAATTCACCTCTTGAGCATTCGAATGAATCGATGGATATTCACTCTGACAGCAGGCCAGATCAATGAGAGATTACGACGATACCATTCCCTGCAAGAAAATATATGAGATCAAAGATCATGTCCCATTATCCATAGTCAACGTCAATAAGAATGATACTCACCTGTTGTAATCAGCAAGAGGGACTCTTCTGATCTCTAGGAATTCCTTATAGAATCCACTCATATCAGATGCAGAGACTGAGTCCAAACGTGAGATTTCCTTCTTCCTCTCAATAACGTTCATTGGAGAATGATATGAGGGTAAGATTCATTTCAATCAGAATCTGGGAGGGGGAGGGGGGGGGGTCTAACCTGCTCGACGAATTCGCTCTTCTTCTTGTCAAACAGTTGATTGTGCTCTGCCCAGAATTTGGAATTCCACTCGTTCAGAGATTCTCTCTGCAAATTAAGAATAAGATATGAGTTGAATACTTGCATTATTCCTCTTGACAGGAATGAAGTCAATAGCTGGTCACTGACCTCTTCTCTATACTTCCCTTCCTCAAGTGTCTCTCCATCCACTCGACGCAATCTCAATTACAAAAAGTTACCATCCTCATACACCATTTCTTCTTTAAAAAAAGAAGTAAACGTTATACCAAACTAACTTGATGTATCTGATCTTGGACACTTGGTCAGGTGGCCCAACCCAATCATATCGACGGTCCAATTTCACTCGATCCGCCATTTGAGCCTCTTTAAATTAAAAAAAATGATAGAATAAAAATTTCCAGATATATTATAATGGAATATATACCATTTCAGGAAAATTGCGAATGAATCGAAAGATATATGTTATCTTTAATTTCTAACAATATATAAAGCACATTAATTTAACAATTTCAACAAAACTCAACAAATTTCTGGGAATGGCGAATCTTGGAGTAAAGTATGCAACATTTCGCAACGAAAAACAAGGAGAGTATACTACCGTAACTTCGGAAACTCGAATGAGGCATACTTCATCCATAAGAGGAGATGGATCAAAGATCAAGTGGAATATTTTTGATGGACTTTCTAACTAGCTGGAACATTATATCCCATTGAGTGAGATTGTGAATGACAAGAAGAAGAGGACCGAGGAGTTCATGAGTATTGAAGAGATGAGTGAGATATGCACGAGTATACTTAGTGCATGTGTAGCAATCACATGAAGAGAATAGAGAAGTATGATCTGATTTGAGACTGAAAAGAGATACGGTAAGTGGATAGTTGACATGGAAAGGGATAATGTAACTCACGCCGATAGTTTGAAGTCTGTAGTCGAGAAGGAAGAGTCGCTAGGATAGTCCACAGAGATTCTGTAATGAAAACATTCACTTTCTTTTTTTTATTTAAAAATTATATTTTCATCTGTGAATAAGTATAAATAATAAACAGACTCGAAGGCGATTCCCTTCTCAGCTTGCTGAATAGGCCACGATGAATCGAATAGATCGATTCCCTCCGATAGAAGAATGGCCACCTAGATATCAATCCCTTCCTTCCATCCATCCATCATATACCCACTTACATCAACAGGAGAGAAACTTCCTTGAGAAATTCTCACTATCTTATCATCTATCGGATTCTGAAATAGCTATATATTTGGTAATACCAATCTATAATATTTAAAAACGCGTTCTCTGTACCACTGCAGGTGAGAAATGGAGGTGGTACAATTGGCTCAAAATGGTCGTACGGGGCTCATATTTCAGGTGTGTGACCAGTTTTTGTCGAAAAAACTTTTTTCATAAAAATTTTGATCTTTGATCTCCAAAAATCGATAATTTCAAATTTGAGATTTCGGTATCATGTGACATATCATTCGCAAGGGCATCAAAAGTTATGTTGAATGGTAAAAGGAAACATGATTTCATCTATTCCGACGCAAGTCATGGCTCGAAAAGTTTTATTTGGGTAAAAATCGATATGGCTACCCATGAAGATATTATTTGTACATTCCTATTTCATCTGACATATCATTCGAAAGAGCATCAAAAGGGGAGTATCCCGGGTTAGAAATTTTGTTTGAGAATTTCCATTTGAGAAATGTATTTCCCAGAAAGATCTTGGTGAGAAATAAATCTTCGGAATTTTACTTTTCAGAAATTCATGTTTGGGAAAAAATATTTGAGAAAATAAATTTACAGAAAAGTATATTTTTAAAAAATCAGTTTCAGATATTTATTTCCAGAATTAAATTTTCAGAAGTCAATTTTGAGAAAAATTCGACCGGAACCGCCTTTTGGGCAATCTATTTAGGCTAACTTTCGTAAAACGGTTTTTTCGTACCATTTCAAAAAAAATTTTCTTCTAATTTGTCCATTTCTTAAAGAAAATTGCGATATCTATCACTTTTCGGAGGAGTTTTATCGAAAGTGGTGATCTACCTACCGTACTTTATGCCGGTTACCGTACTTCCTGGTGGATAATTAAAAAGGGGTTTAAAAATTCGCATTATCTCTAATTAGTCCATTCAAGAGAAAAAATTGCGATATAGATCACTTTGGACGGAGTAAGTGATCTACCTACCGCTATCCGAGCCATATTACGTCCTCCTTACAAGTGCAGCGTCATTAAACATGACAATACACTGAAATAGTGGAGTAAACATGAAATAGCCGAGGTAAAATAACATTGAAAGTGAAGAAAAATATTTACAAAGTCTAGGAAACAAGTTGTATCGAATAAATTTCTCTATTTGGCGGTTCTGGTTATTTTTTTTCTCAAAATTGACTTCTCAAAAAAAATTCCAACAATTTTTTTCTGAAATATTTTTTCTCTATTTTCATTTCCAAAACATGTTATTCTCAGAATAAATTTCTTACAAATGTTTGTATGAAAAAATAGTTTCTGAAATGAAATTTACGACATTTTTTCCAAAAAATCATGTTCTCAAATTTCTTTTCTGATAAAATATTTCTCAACAGTGTTTCCTGAAACGAAAATTCTAATTCGGGATAGCCCCATCAAAAGTTATGCTAAATAGTTAAAGGAAACTTGATTTTAGCTATTTCAATGCGAGTTATGGCTCAGAAAGTGAAATATTCGGTCGCTTTTGGTAAACATCGATATGTCTACCTATGAAGATATGATTTGTACATTCCTATTTTGAAGTATTTTGTGTATTTTTCAATGGAGAAAACGATGAAACCCTTTGCGGGGCATATTTTCACGCCCATTATATCGAAATAATCAGTTATCGATGCCTACTCAGCTACTTCAACTGTCGATTTAGACAGTTTTTTGAGTATAACTTTTTTTCATTCCTTGTTTCAGAAGTTGCCATATATAAATTCGGAATCAGCACGCAAAAATACACCAGAAACTGCTAAAGTAATATTTTTCGAGATGAATTTTTTTTCGACTTTGGCCATTTTTCACCATGTGGTTAGATACCGAGTAGTGTCGTTGCGAGTGCGGGGCAAAATATCGTAATAGCTGAACCTCGCCTCAGAGACACAACCGATTTGATCGACAACTGACTTATTTCAGCCGTATTTTCGAAATTGATTTATTAAATTGTTTACATCAAAAATAAATTTATTTCTTTATTAGCGTATTCTCCATGCACTAAAGCACCGTACCTTGCGCGAGGATTAATTCAACTACCGCAAATGACAACAAAATCGTCATCTTTGTAGGGTACCAATTTTGAGCGAATTGTCTTCATAGTTTTTGACATTTTTGATATCGTCCGCGGTCGTCCCCACAGCTCGCACTGCTACTAATTCGTTCCATTGACTCTCGCGGATGTTTTGGTCATAGTGAATTATACAGTATCGGACATAAGTCACCGTCCAAAATTTCAAAGTGTTGTAACTTTTGAACCAGATAAGCAATCGGTTTGATGTTTTGGCAGGATACATTAGACCTATTGATGCATTGCCACCGATAGTGACGTCATGCTACGATTTCGCAATATTGCATAGTGATGATGCAATCATATATATGTTCTTCACTTGTGATTTTAAGGTCATTGGGATTTTTTTCTAAGTCTTCTCTCTTTTTGTGATGATAGAAGGCCTCAGCATCTACCGATTAAAAAATAGTACTCATGGGGCGTTGTCGTACAGAAGCAGAAAACAGGTTCAAAATAGGGTCCCGAAAAAAATAATTTCCATTCATTGACGTGCTAGAGACTCGTTCAAAGGCTCAAAATGACCCTTACAATAATTCCTGATTACCCACAAAGTTCGATATTGATATCTCTTAATTTGACCTCAGGGCACGAATTTTTCACTTTTTCAAATAATTGTTTTCTTCCTATTTTGGATGATCATAGTTCCAAGGCCGATTTTTGTTCAAATGTATTTTCTAGACAGGGTAGTTGCAAATCCATGGAATATACGATTCCCAACTTTTTAGAGCATTTGGATAACTTTCCCGCCCGCGGCAATCGAAAATGGTCAAAAGATTTTTAAAATCGGCTATGTTTCGACATAATTTTTCGGTTGCCGCGGGTGAGAAAGTTATCCAAATGCTCTAAAAAGTTGGGAATCGTATATTCCATGGATTTGCAACTACCCTGTCTAGAAAATACATTTGAACAAAAATCGGCCTTGGAACTATGATCATCCAAAATAGGAAGAAAACAATTATTTGAAAAAGTGAAAAATTCGTGCCCTGAGGTCAAATTAAGAGATATCAATATCGAACTTTGTAGGTAATCAGGAATTATTGTAAGGGTCATTTTGAGCCTTTGAACGAGTCTCTAGCACGTCAATGAATGGAAATTATTTTTTTCGGGACCCTATTTTGAACCTGTTTTCTGCTTCTGTACGACAACGCCCCATGAGTACTATTTTTTAATCGGTAGATGCTGAGGCCTTCTATCATCACAAAAAGAGAGAAGACTTAGAAAAAAATCCCAATGACCTTAAAATCACAAGTGAAGAACATATATATGATTGCATCATCACTATGCAATATTGCGAAATCGTAGCATGACGTCACTATCGGTGGCAATGCATCAATAGGTCTAATGTATCCTGCCAAAACATCAAACCGATTGCTTATCTGGTTCAAAAGTTACAACACTTTGAAATTTTGGACGGTGACTTATGTCCGATACTGTAGGTGGTCATAGGTGGGACCCCGATTTCAACCTTAGAAAGTGGAAATGTTGTGATATATAGTAGAGTTTTGCTTTCTCCTCGGTCTGGCTCGTCTACCCTATGCTCAAACCGCTTCAAATACCTTCTATGGACTCCCGCGCAACAATCAGTTATAATTCTCAATAATTTACTTACAAAGAAAATATTTTCAAAAATTAATATCATAAATCGATCCACAACTGGTCCGATTACGGTCTACTGGTCCGATTACGGTGGATCGCTGGGCAAAACGCTATTTTAATAACCTTCTATATTTTTGTTATTTAATTATTTTTTATGAATATTTTTATTCGCAGTCGATTCAGCTGTCACGATTCCATAGAACAAACTACAAGCGATGGCGCTAGGATTTTTTTCTAGATATCCCATTGCGGTCCCTACATGTGGTCCTCCCTTTGGTCCGTTTTTGGGTCGAAAAGTCGAATTCTCAGAATGATGTCTCTATAGGAATTTCTGACGTATTTTTGCACGTAGAAAACGAATTTTCTAACTAGAGGTCATGAAACCCCGATATGAAAAAGTTATGATCACAATTCCGAAAAATATTACCTTTTTCGGGCATAACTTTTATATATCGAAGTTTCATGAGCTCTAGTTTTTTTTTAGTGAACTCGTTTTCTACGTACAAAAATACGTCAGAAACTCCGAGAAAAAAAAAAACGTCAGAAACCCCCCCCCCCCCCCCCCCCCTGAGAATTCGACTTTTCGACACAAAAACGGACCAAAGGGGGGGACCACATGGTTGAAAAGTGGTCAAAGTCGAAAAAAATTTCATCTCGAAAAATATTACTTTAGCAGTTTCTGGTGTATTTTTGCGTGCTGATTCTGAATTTTCATATGGCAACTTCTGAAAAAAAAACCCAAAAGGGTCACACTCACAATGTATGAGCCCTGTAGGACCATTTCTGTACCACTTTCTCCCCATTTCCCTGCACTATAACAGAGAACGCGTTTTAAATTACTATTATACAAAGGTAAACTGACGGTGGATTCCTTGATAAGACTGGCAGTGTTCTCATCTTCCATTCTCACTCCACCTAAATCAATATTGACTGCAGGGATGGGTGATCCGTCAAGGGACGAAATGAACTCTGACATCTTCCTTCTAAACACATTCATTCATCTGTGTCTCTTCTTTTTCTTCACTTCTCATCTCACCTGTGTTGTCCACTGTTTCCTCCTCCAGATGATGCTATCACTGCCAGATCATCTTCTAATTGAGACTGAACACACATTCCTCTCATACTTCACCATCCCATCCCATTCCATTCCATTCCAACTCTTCCTTCTCACCTTCATGGATAATAGCCATTGATTGGTCCTCTCAACTGCCTTATTCATCCTCTTCAACTTCATATCAGGAGTAATCTCATAATCAAGGAGTGAATCCACTGAGTTCACTCCCATCTCACGACACCATTTGATAAGGGAAGGAACTGACACCTACAACAACACATTCCATGTACCGTCAAGCCGGAGCAAAATGAACGATTTGCAGTATTTTACTGTATTTTACAGGAAAAAAAAGTAAAGCCTGGCATTTCGCCCGGAGTTGATGAATAGTTGTGATTTTTTTGGATTTGGGCCTTTCAAGTGATTATCTCAACTGTATCGCGAGGAATTGTCGATTGCACTTTCCTAAATATGTTAAATCAGAAACGCGATTTGACGGAGTTTTGTGGCAAGCAAGCGCGGTGTTCTTGAATTCTCCGAAGGGATGTTGTAACATGCATCAGAAAATAAATTAGAACGTTGTGGCTTGGTGATGCATTCAATTTATGCTCTAACACGCCAACGCAGTGAAATTGAAAGAATTCAAGAACACCGCGCTTGCTTGCCACAATACCCCGTCAAATCGCTTTTCCGATTTAACATATTTAGAAAAGTGTAATCGACATTTCCTCGCGATCCATTTGAGGTAATCACTTGAAAGGCCCAAAGCCAAAAAATCACAACTTTTCATCAACTCTGGGCGAAATGCCAGGCTTTACTGTTTTTTTCTGTAAAATACAGTAAAATACTGCAAATCGTTCATTTTGCTCCCACTTGACAGTACATCTACACTCAAGCGGGGTATCATATATATTCTTCTATTATTACATATATTTCAATCCACTAACACTTCTCTTTCCAGTATGATTCCAGATTGCTACCGATGCCGTGTCATTGTATCCCACTTTTCGCTCCTACAATATATTCATACCAGCGGCATCCCCCGAATACTTCGGGGAATACCGCTGGGGGTGAGCCGTATTTCGCAATTGAAAAGAGAGAGGGAGAGGGAGGGGAGGCGTTATTTACATGTTTCCGATTTCGCAATCCGGACATACCAACACACAGACGTTTGCGCTTTGCATATAGTATGGATCATTCAATTAATCCTAGTGTTCATCTCACCGAGAGTGGATCGAGAACTGATAGATGGAGAATTGAATCCCTTGGCATTCCACAGAATCCTCTCGCATCTCCATTGTATGCTGCTATTTGACCAACCATCTCGATTCTGAAGGAATTCCATTCTTCCTAAATTCAATCAATACTAAACGACAGAGATATACTCACAGTGAAGGGAGAGTCATCTGGTAGATAGGTGTCTGACTCAATTTCAACTGAGTCTCCACTACTTCCCATGTCAAATGAGGAATATGTCCTGATCGAGTATACACCAAAAAGGAGGGTGTCTCTTGTGTCAATGAGGCATTTCCCCATTTGGAAATAGACCCCGATCGCCCGATTTGAGTCGTGCGACTCACGACGAAATCGACCATGCGGCGAGCAATCTACGAGGTATCCAATTTAGAATAATAATTTTGGATCAAGAACAGATATTCAATCGACCCAACGACAAGAAATAAAAAGAAAAAGGTATATATTCAAATATATATTTATGAAGGGTACATATTAAAATTGTTTACAAGGGCAGAGTGATTAACCCGCAAACGAATGCCGCGTCTCAAATGGAGATCATGTGGAATAATTCCTGTATTCTGGCTTGAGATTCCACATCGATTTGTGAGGAGGCTGAGAATTGTATACTGCGATCTCTTGCAGGATCTGAATCATAACCAATTATTTTTAATGACGATTTTGTAATTTAAACTTGTTCTAACCTCTTTGACGTAACTGGCTGGTTGATTCATCAACTGCTGCAGATCTTGCAAACTGAATGAAGATATTACGCATATTAAAGAAGGAATAATTATTGTCAAATTAGAAAATCCAATGCAATTTATAAGACTAACCGATAGTACTCGTGCTTCTCAAATTGCATGAAAATATTCTGTCTGAGGACATCCTTGTCCATGCGAACCGTCTTTATTCCCTCCTGAACAAGTAATGCTCCATTTCCTTGTCATAATTATAATAACGGAAATCCATCTCTTCTTCCTTCTAATAAGATCAATCAATATTCGATACCTTCTTCTGTTTTATTCTTGCCATATCCTCTTCGTGCATATTCACTGGCTTGTACTTCACTGCCGCCTGCAAAGATAAAAACATAACTCGATATTATTAATAGAGTAAGAAACTGCTTTGGTCATAAGCTACTAGATAATGAGTCAGTATAATCAATATTAGTGTAAGTAGAATGGGGGACCTTATCGATAGTCTGAATGTGTCTCTTTGGTTGTCCACTCTTCTCGATATGACCAATCTTCATTTTGAGATAAGCGAGGGAATCGGGGGGACGACATTCTGCCCTCTTCACAACTCGACCTTCCAGAGACAGAGATCCCGTTCTGAATCCATTCTCTAATGCCAATCTCATTTTTCCATCGACATCAATCAAATATTTACCTGATATTGATGTCCTCATTGAGTCCCGTCTTGTCTTCTCCCAACACAACCATTGTCTGATTCACTATATCTCCGATGATAAATGAATGCTCTTCGGGAATGGACCCTCCCTGCAACATACCCAAGTATATGGATAAGAGTGGCATGGAGAATCAAACAACTACTTGAAATAGATTCCTTTATATATGTATTAATAGGAGCATAAATCAATATTTGCCCCGACCTTCGATGTAGCTCCCTCCATGTTATCAGG
The DNA here is from genome assembly GCA_036245825.1 of Pristionchus entomophagus. NCBI lineage: Eukaryota > Metazoa > Nematoda > Chromadorea > Rhabditida > Neodiplogasteridae > Pristionchus > Pristionchus entomophagus. The sequence goes on along the minus strand of BTSX01000001.1, from coordinate 19,099,567 downwards.
CATGGTCAATCCCTGTCGATTCTTCAGTTTCACCACAGTCTTTCCATTATTGCTGGCAATATTAAGTCGTCCAACATCACTTCCAGCATTCGCCTCCCAGATGTCACTCAGATACTTCGGTACCTCCACATTAACATAGGTTCAATTTCGTTCAATTGTTACACGTTCAATAACTCTAATGAGTCTGACAATATATTTATCCGAAATTGTCCCAATTGTAAGTCCTTTCTACTGAATCAGACAGAATTGAGTGAATGATGGATACCTTGACCAGCCAGACTCCCCTTTTCGCTCCATCACAATCAACTTCATCGCGAGATCGCTTTCGAGACGACATCTGCATGATGATAATGCTTTTTTTTGCATTTTTTATCATTTGAAATATTAGATATTGATCATGGGATCAAACCAAATCTCCAACTCCAAATAATGTATTGGTGACTTAATTTACTTTATCGACTGAATCGTGAAGAACCGATAAAATGGTGGGAATGAAGAAAACCCCTCACAAAGATTAATCATGCAAATATAAGATATACAATGGATAAGTCTATATACAATGGATATTGTGAAAATGCCTACATCAATCTACTTCCCCTGCATCTTAGTGATCATTTCCAATAGTTGGCTATCGGTGACTTCGTTGGCCCAAGCAGGAGCGGGCAATTTGAGACCAGCCACTGCGTTACGTATGCTAGTTGCCGTTTCTGGAAGGACAGAATGATGCTTATTGAGAGAAAGGTCCATCACCAATAATTTAAAGGGAGGTGATGTCAAAGAGACTATATCGTTCCGAGAATTTTCTACCATTCTATTCTCTCAGCTGTTTTATAGGTACAACTTACTGTTCAGAGATAATCTGTCAAAATAGTTAAGTAATAGAGCAGATCGCCAAAAAAATTCCCAGTTCGTCACTGGTAGTGAACATTAAACTCACAACGAAACGTGGACTATATCACATTTCTGATATTTAAAAAATACTGGTATAGCCACAAAGCTAAGGAAGTTAATAAATAAATGAGTAAACTGACGTTCGTCCATACATGAACTGGATGTAGAAGCCGCGTCGTTAGATGGCATCTATAACAGTCACGGATAAATGTAAAACTAGTATCACTCGGTAAAATAAATAATTGAGACTATACTGATTACGAAACCTGATAAGATTAGAATTAAACCATTCACGATATACGATGCTAGGAATTGAACACCGACCTGACTACTCATTTCCCGATGACTCGTATCATCACTCGTTGTGATAGAGCAGCTCCTAAGCTGTGATGGTGGTTCAGAGGCCAAGGCAGAATATCCCTCAGGACGGTTCTCTTCTCCTTCATCGCTATCATCGGACTCCCAATCACTCGAATCATCCTCGTTTTCTCCAGCTTCTACCACTCTTCCAACGCCATTGAATTGAACGTCGAAGCCTCGCTGCCATCCTTCCACTTCATATGCAGCTAAAGAAAGTTATAATTAGAAATTAAATGAGTAGATAATAGAAAAAGAAGGACTCAGGACTCGAAGGACTCGAAGGAGGAGGACTCGAAGGCGACCCAGTGTTATCATCATTACTACGCTCTGGACTTGATCCCACCATCACTACAAATGTGATAATTAACAAAATTATAAACCAAAATTCAAGGAAATTTGCGCCATGACAAGACAAGTTATGATGGCATGACACGATGGGCATGATTGACGCGTTTGAAACGCGTCAACAGTTATTTAAAAAAAAAATATATTAATTTAGCTTGGTGCCCGTATTGTTCGATGTTCGAGTTTTTCTAGATTTGCAAAATATCGCCTCACATCTCTCTCTCCTCGCTTCTGGAAACTATAGTCGATGCCATACGCTTTCTTTCTTTATGTGAGTTCACATAGTTTGGCAAGTTATTTTTATTAAATAGTTCATTACTGAAGTTACTGAATTACCGAAGATCTCATCCTTGTTGCGGCTTCATGATTTGTTATGATGATCATCGTATCATATGCATATGTTCATTGTTTTATATTATCTCGAGAATTCTAATAATCGCCCGACTTTTTGTGAGAATGAGTTTCCTACATCTGCTATTTTTTGAATGGTTTAAAATGTTGTCTTCCATGCGTATCTCATTCCATCCAATTTTCGTTCCATCTTTCTAATGATTCCTGATTGTCCCTTATTGAAGAGACAGATGGACAGATGTCTCTGTACAGACCCTCTGGGGGCTTAGTATTTTGTGTTCATTGAGGGAAAGAAGGAATCATGGGAGTAGAGAGTAAGAGGGAGAGAGAGAGAGGACACAGAATGGCTCATTCCCTATTGATCGAAGAGATACAATGTGCGCTCTTCCTCTTCCAGACCAGTCACTCATTACTACTCTATTTCTCTCTCACACTCCCTTCTTCTCCATCCATGATCTACCCATAGTTATTTACTCCACTCATATCATAGTGATAAAGAGACAGAATCAACTGATAATGACAATTCTATTCTTTTGATTCTTCCCCTACTCGAGTATTTTAAACTCGTTCCCATCTAGATATTCCTTTAGGCTTTTGCTCCATCTCAGCAATCTATCGATCAGAGTGACTCTCTGCATGGCATGCACTCTCTCCTTCCCTCCATCCTAGTCCTTTTCTCCTTTTGTAACTGACTCTTTTTATTCTCTATTCCGTTCACATAACAGTTCTTCCTCTACTCCCAGCTGCTCCTTACTTTCCTCTCTCATTACAACCCCTCCCCCACTCCCCCCCCCCCCCTGACTGATCCTTCCAATCACTCCTCTATCCACTCTTTCCTTTTACTCGATATGAGTAGTGATTCGGGATGGAAGATTGAGTAATGGGGGAAGGGGGATGGGAGTGAATCTCGATTCTTCCTTTTCTTCTCTCCTACCTTCGGGGGTCTATCTCTACTCTTCTATTGGCGTGAGGGAAAGGGAATCGATTGTGAGTGGCCAGGCAAGGAGGGATGAAATGAGTGTACATGGTGGGGGAGGGGGGGGGGGGGGGGTCGAAGAGGAGTCCCCCCTCCCCCCCCCCCCCCCCTCCCTCCCCCTCCCCCTGCCATCTACCTCCATCTGGACTCCTCTCTCTCTCTCTCTCTGCTGACCCATCTCCCACTATCTGTCGTCTCTCTCTCTCTCTCTCTCTACTCTATCCCCTCACTCTCTTCTCCCCTCTATCTCTCCCCCTCTTATTCTCCATCCCTCGTTCTTCACAGTTGGAATATGGCTACAAGTGACATTCTGATCGTTCTCTCTATTCTTCTCCCTCTCAATGTCTTCCCTTCCCCCCTCCTTTCTTCTATTTCCAATCTGAGATAGTTGTCTCACTTAGCATCAATCTAGACTCACTGGCTCATGGCTCATTTGTGGTGTATCGCTTCCCTCCCCCTCCCCCTTCTCCCTCTTCCACTATCATCTCGATATTTGCAGGAGTCTCCCCTCTCCCTCGATTGTTCTCCCTCATCTCTCTGTGCCAGTCATGGCTCAGAACATGTACAGAGTGGGAGGTCACTTTATCCCTCTCCCATTCATCTTCTCGTTTCATCGATGTTTTATCCCAGAAAAACACTAACCATTTACTTATGAACTGTGGAGGAAATAACGGGAAAATCACTCGCTTTCAAAAAAAAATTGAATATGGAAATTTGTTTATATGTGATAATGGCGGATGTTGATTGCAGACTATGTCTACTTCGAGACTTCCTCTGCCGCTCCTTATCAAATCAGGAAGATTGAAGAACTGAACAAGGTTCCATTTCCCTCTTTCTGGCGGAGCGCTCTTGGGTAGTTCTCTCTCACGGCTCGTTAAGCGCTATAAAGTTGACACACCGATCCAAGCAAAATGGTACGTGTTGCGGCGCGGCGCGAAATTTAAAATTCTTGTGGGCGGAGCTTACTTTACTGTTTCGCTTCAATTCATTATTGTTTATTTATTTGTGATAAAACTATATATTTATTTACTTTTAAACTAGTTAATTCCTATGCATTTGACCTCGCGGAACACGATTGTGACCTCTGTTTAACGTCTAGATGCGCCGCTAGTGATTGGCTTCACTTTGCGCGAACCACTCTCGTTACCGATCTTTCATTTACCGGTCATTTTCTTGAACCTAAGGTTTCGTGCGGTCTAGCACTAGTTAACTCTTATGTGGAATGTCATTAGGCGTCTGCCAATGTGCTGTTTTTGCTTGAGAGTGCTCCCATTAAAAAATGGGACCATTTTGAAGGATGGCCGCTGCCGCCAAAATGGAAGTTATGTAATTTGAGCCTTTCTGACATTCAGTTTCCATGATAACGTCTTCAAAGTTACACAACGGTACTGAGAGAACTTATCAGAGATCGGTAAATCCATCCTAGACTCAATCAGATGTCGTTCTTTTCGTAGACAACTCGGAGTGATAAGGTATATCATACATGTGTATGTGGCTTTTTCAATTATTGAACTTTGCTCTATCAACGTGAAGTGCACGAGACGTTGTGAGCAGGCAGTGACCGATTAGATTGTTGTTATGGTAGATCAAAATAATAAATACTGACCCCTGGATTGGAGCGCGCCCTAATGAACTCGCGCGCCGCGGTCATGCGATTGCGGCATTTGAGTTGACGCTTTAACGAGCCGTGCTCACGGCACCCGGAATACCGACATAGGGCGAACGAAAACGTGAAACTTCAAAACTAGAAAAGCAACAGGCGTAGTTGCCTGAATGCAACGGTTGAACGCGCCTGAATCACGATCGCGCGGTTCAAAATTCCTGATTTTAACGTTCCGGAACGACGAATCGCAAAGTGAGCTTGGCATTCAGGGTAATATTACCGTTACTCAGGCACTTTGCACCGCATGATCGTGATTCAGGCTCAACTTCTTTCTGCAGGATTTCACATTCGCGGGCGGTTCCTGATTTGACCCTGATGAGCGGGTACGCTTTCAGCCTGGCCTATGTTGGCGGCCCGGGTGCCGTGCGTGCTCTGCTCTCTCGCTTACTAACATAGATGGAAAAGTGGCACGCCGCGATGACTAGACAACGGTTGGTCGTTGGTTCGACTCCCACCGGAGTCCAATGGCAAAAAGAAGAGTCCACATGAAGAAACACACCTTCTTTAGGCGTGAGGCACCCTGAGCGCTATAACAGTCATAGTTATTGCAAGAAAATAAACCGTTTCACTTGTTATTACGAACGGTCCAATCTACTGTGTTTAGCAATCATTAATAAGGGATTCTATGCTTCAGTGTTTGTATTTAATCAGTGTATTTTGCGTCCAGGATCACATAGGAGAAATATCGGGAATATTGGAAAACTAAATAAATAATTAGCGAATATTTTGTTCCGCTCATCATGCCTAATGTATGCTAAACAGTCCATGACTCTAACTGAGTTTTTGAATCTTACAATACACTGATGGATTTTTGTCATTTTATTTCGGGTTAGTTCTATTCATAGATAGAAAAACAAAATAAAAAATAAATATACATTTTATCAACAAAAATACATTGGAGAGAATGTGCCATCCCTGAATGATATTGGTTAACCTGAGCGCTCGTCAGTTGAATCTTGCATAGCAGGAGAGCGCAGAAAGAACTCTGGCTAGAATGAACATGCCTGATATTTAGAGCGCAAAAGTTATCTGGAATGCAGAATACCTCCAAAGTCGGCCTGACTAGCTTTCAGGGCACTACTATCGAAGCCAAGATCATTGGGTCTAGATTATCGTAGTGATGAGAATTACTTAGCCTGCGCCCTATCCCTCCTGATCAATAAGCAATCAGTTAACGGACAGACACTGTTATGCTCCAGCCTGCCAGACCTATTATTCTATTGTATTCCCTTGCAGAATGCGGCGGGTCAAGTGGAGGCAAAAGTGATGTGTTTCTACCGACGGCGAGAGATAAATTCGGCCCTCCTCAAGATTGCAGATCAGGCTGAGAGGAAATTCACAGAATGTACGTTCTCTTATCCACTTGTTGTTTAGTCTCGTGGACCAATTTGAATGGGAACAAAAGAGTTGCCATAGGAACACTAATTGTCCATTTTCAATGAGAGCTTAGCAGAGGGAAGGATGACTGCACAATAATGAATTGGAAGGTTAAGCTAAATTGATGGAGATTTTTATCTCAGAAATTGATTCAATGTTCGGCTCTAATATCGAATAGGGGATTGGTACCCAAAAGGGGTTTTGTCTCAGTTCATCCCAGACCTACTCTAGATCACATCTTCCATAATCTATCTTTAGTCATTCTTACTAGATAGTCCTATTTACGTGTGAATCCACCGATCATTGAGAATGAAGAAAGTTAAAATACCTCATGGAATGGTGAATCCTGTCCTCTATAGAAGAAGATAATGATCCTATAATTAGTGATGATATGCGTTGTAGTCTACGAGGAAGCAGCGATGCCAGAGGGATTCGTGCACTCTGGCCATATCGTGGCTAGTGTCAATGGAAAGAAAGAAGATGAGAATGGAATGAATGGAGAAAATGGAAGTAGTGGAAGTGGAAGCAGTTGTGACAAAGAGAAGATACAGGTGTGGAAGGGCGAGAGGGAGGGGGGGGGAAGAGAAGAAGGGTTAATTGCAGGAGGAAGAGCCACCCACTGGTGATTGGGGACTGGGGGGATTGCCAATGGGAGCAGAGAAGCTAAATGATGGAGATAGACACAAAATGAGGTGAGAGGGGGGGGGAATGATGGGGATGGGGCAATATTGATCTCTTGTCAGACTTCGTGAACTGTTCGTGTCTCGTAATATGGAGACTCTTCCTGCCACTCATATCAGAGGGAAATGCAGTGTGACTCTACTCAATGAAGTCGAGACAATCGACAGTTATGATAGAGATGTCAGTTTATTCCCATTGATACTAACTCATAGAAAGAAATTAGAATGATTGTGACGTGAGCTCTTAAAGGGTGAAAAAATTTTCAAACGACGAAATTTCTAAATGTTCGGTGAGATAGGAGCAAAATATATCACGTGGTTTTATTGTTCCAAGAACATATTTCAACTATTACCAAATTTGTGCCATCTATATTAGTTGAATTTCCAATAATTTATTATTTAATTGTAATTGTGTATGAGATATGAATGTGATACAGGATGCATTCTTCTACTCTCTCATGTTCGATCCATCCCAATCGACTCTACTCGCTGATAAGGTATCATAGCTATTCCCTTCCACCAAGATGACAATATATTTACGAGCCCATTAGTGGAATTGAAACTTTTAATCCGATATCATCCGATAAATTATTTTAAAATGTGGTGAAATAAATATATTTTGAGGGCGCGATTCGAGTGGGAGACAAATATCAATGTGTGGTCCCTGAGAAGGAAGAAGAGAGAAAAGAAGAGGATGAAGAAGAGAAGAAAGAAATGAAGATGGAAGAAGATGAGAATGGAGAATTGATGATAGATGAAGAAGAAGAGAAGAAAGATGAGAGAGAAGTGAAGGAAGAAGGAGAGGCTGAAGATGGAGAAGAGAAGAAGGAAGTAACTAATGGAGATGAGAGAGAGGTAACTTCCATTCCATCCATTCTTATCCCTTGCCTTGATTGTGCGTGATAATGGGTAATTGATGTGATTGAGGTGCTTGTCTATCATCCCCATCACAATCTCTCTGATAGAGACATCGATCAGTTTCTCATCGTAGCAAGGTACGATCTCCCCCCCCCCCCCCCCCCAAAGAGAGATAGAGATAGTCCTCGTCCTTTCAGAGCAGTGGGTACATTCTCTCGTGCTCTGGATACTTCATCTTCCTCTAAACTTCCTTCTCTCCATATGACTGCAGCTGCAGCTAGTAGAGATGTCACTCTATTCCATGCAATGGCACTACTCCATCAAGCTAATTATGATATTGGCCAGGGGAGTGGGGGGAGGGGGTGGAGATAGATAGAGATGAATCAATCCAAGTCCCATTTTGATGATGGTGTATATTGTAGGCGGTGAAGTTCCTTGTTCCTCCCCCTAGCAAGGAGCACTATCCATTGGATGCAGATAAGTGTACCAGTCACAAGACTGTCTCTCTCGGAGGACCCATTCTCTGCAGGTGACCAGCCACCAAATCAATATTTCAACCTCATTATAACTAGTTGTGTACCTGTTACTCGACGAATAACTTGAGAGAATAAATATAATGAACTGTAGATAGTTTAGGAAGATGGAACGTAGTGAGATGTGTGTTGATTGCAGAGATCAGATGGAGGAATGGAGTGCAGCAGAGGCGAATCTATTCGAGGAGGCTGTGGAGAAGTACGGAAAGGACTTCAATGATGTCCGCAATGACTTTGTCAGTACACATTCAACTTTTATTCATTTGATGTCCTTTGTCCACGACACGTAATCATGTGTAGTAGTGTAGTGTAATGGAGTATGATGGTCAGTTGCCATGGAAGTCCATCCGTGACATGGTGGAGTACTACTACATGTGGAAGACAACTAATCGATATGTTGATGTCAAGAAGGCCAAGAACCAGGAATTGGATAAACTCAAACAGGTTAGAGTCCTTTCCCATATTCTCCTTTATCGAAAATCCCTAGAATTCACGTTTAATACAAGCTATTATTTATATCCCATTGATTCAAAAGTCTATCTTGAGAGAGATTTCATGATATTAAGGTGTACATTCCTCAATACAACAAACCGAATGCCAATCTGGTTGGCCCTCCTAATACGAGTGGACAAATGGTAGAGGCAATGATACCATGCGAATCATGTACAGTGAGTCATCGATCCATCCTTTCCAGTATTGTCAATTTTAATTATTGGGGTGTTCCGAAAGTATTGATCATGTTGTTCTTTTGTTTTTTTCTTGTGGAAGATATTGTCCAATCTCATTCACTCTTTCAGATGTATTGAGGGTAACTTTGAACTATTTTATGCAGTTCTTAGGTTGACCAATTGGAACCTACTCATGATGAAAATTTTTTTTAAAAGCGTCACTTTTGATTTCGGAACCCCACATTTGAAATTTCCCAACTCAGTACAGAATTAAAACGAAAAGCTCATATTGGAGCCATATAGGGGGAAGAGGTCACACTATCAAATGAAGTTGAGAAATATGATTTATACCGTACCGCAGGAGAATTAGGTCAAATTATTTTCACTTTTCTTCATTATGAGGAATTGAATTTTCTGAACTTCTTGACCAGTCTTAGAAACTCTGTTTATGATTATTCTTAGTCTTATTTTATGGCGCAATTTTTCTCTCTATTAATGGGATCCAATTCTATCATTTGTATAAATATATGTGGGAAATGAAAAATTTCGTAATGATGATGAAATAAGTCGGGATGTCGTGCAAATAGTTTATTGCTAACTCTAAACTCTCATGAGTAGAGAGAGCATAGTGGGTCGGGGTGCAGGAAACGGATACCATCGGCGACTTTTCATTTTTCTGTTGTTCAAAGCACACCACGAACTGAGTCGTCAACTGACTTATTTTTAGCCGTATTTTCGAAATTGATTTATTATATTGTTTACATCAAAAATATAATTATTTCTTTAATAATGCATTCTCCTTGCACCAAAGCAACCCACCATGCGCGAGGTTTATCTGAACTAGCGCAAATAACAACAAAATTGTCATCTTTGTAGGGTACCAATTTCGAGCGATTATCTTTCCTAGTTTTTGAGATTTTTTACATCTGTCCCAGTTTGTCCCACCTCTAGCACTATTCTTAATTCGTTCTGCTGATTCTGGCGAATCGAATGGTTATGGTCAAATGGCGTCGGAATCGCCGATTTCGGCCTTTGAAAGTGGAAAAGTTGTGAACTTTCGTAGTTTTCTGCTTTCTCCGAGGTCTGGCTCGCCTCCCCTATGCTCGAACCTTCACAAATACCTTCTATGTACTCCTGCGCAACGTTCAGTTATAATTCACAATAATTAAATTACAATTAAAGTATTTTCAAAAATATAAAATCATAAGTTGATACACAGCTCGACATTTTCGATTACGGTGGATCGCTTGCGAAAACGCAATTTTAATAAACATTTATATTCATGTTATGTATTTATTTTCATGAATATTTTTATTCCCAATCGATTCAGCTGTCACAATTCCATAGAGCACACGAAAAGCGATGGCTCTAGAATTTTTCTCAAGATACCCCATTGCGGTCCCCACTCATGAGATGGTAAACTGATTTTTACACATTTGGTAAAGTGGGAATTTAGAAAAAGTGATTTTGTGAAGTCTAGTCTGAATGAAGTGGTTTTTTGAAAGTGAATGGATTTCCATGGTTGGAGCATCGAAATCGTAGAACAATAGTTTCTCAATCCAGCGCAGCATAGAAGGAATCGTTTCGTGCAGTACGAAGCGAAAAATGTATAAGTGATCAATACTTTCGGAACACCCCAATATATAATAAACAACGAAATTTTGATCTGGTAGAATGGATAAGTGTATGGTTGCTTATTGTAGACTGTTCTCTCAATGCAATGGTACGCATGGGGCCCCCCTGCCCTTCAACTCAGATTGTGTACTGAGTGTTGGAATGATTGGAAGAAGATGGGAGGACTGAAGAAGAGTAATCAACACGGTTAGTTGACACATCGTTATCCCACTTTTTACATTTAGATGGATAGAACCAAGATATGAGATTAGAATAAAGTGTCATAATGAGTATTGAATGATTGATGTTCTCTCTCTCAGAGCGACACGATCTCGAGGGAGCGAATGATCTTCTGTCGGGGGCTCAACAACAGAACAAACTAATGAACAATATCACTGTCAACCCTCTCGCTATCAACAGAGCCACTCAGGTGAAAGAAGGGAGATGAGAGAGGGAGAGAAGGACAGAGAGAGAGAGAGAGAGAGAGAGAGAGGAGAGAGGGAGAGAGAGAGAGAGGTATGAAGAGTGAGTGAAAGAAGGAAAGGGGTTGGTGTTATTCTAAAATGGAATCATATTAGCGTTGTTCCTCGTGATTGCTCGTGATTCCAGCAACGTGCTATCCCTCCTACTCCCATCAATATTCACAAACAAGGAGGAACGAAGAATCCCGCCAATGCAAAGGTGAGACAATCGAATGAGATTACGAGATTATATTATATACGATATGATAGGGAGTGAATATTTTATTGATGAAAATGAGAGTTTCTTCTTTATTCTTGATTCGATTCTCTTGATTCAGCAGCAACGAGTAGCTTTCATCATGCAGAGTGATCCTCTCTCTAAGATGGCAAGACGATTATCCGTCAAGGTGAGACAATGACTATCTAGTCACTCATTTTATTGTACATCTGAGTATTCCCCATCTCTCTATCTATGCTTCTCCTTTTCAGAATTCTCTCCATCCGAATGGAATAGTGAACATGCGTCAATTGGCGAGGAAGCCATTCACTAGCATCGACCATTCCTCTGTCAGAGGACATTGTCAGTCGATTGCATATCTCGGGGGGAGAGAGAGAGAGACAGAGAGAGACAGAGAGAGAAAGAGAGAGAGAGACAGAGAGAGAATTGCAGGCCAAGGAGCGGATCAATCCTCTCAACTCAAGTGCGCAATGGGAGTATTCAAAGTGACGATGCCCATGGGATTGCCACAACCATTGATACAGGTCGGGGGGGGGGGAGGGGGAGATGAGGAGAGGGGGGGGGGGTCTAGAATGAAGTTTCCCAGTGAATATTAGAAGCATTTACGAACCGATTCTTACATGAGAGAGGTGATATCGTTCCCCTGATCGTTTGTATTCACTGATTGATTGATTGATTCATTCATTCAATTTGCAGGCCATATCCACATCTTCTCTCTTCTCTGGTAAGAGATCAGCGGGATCGAATGGATCTGAATTGGGTGCCCCGGCAGCGAAGAGAGAGAGAGGCCCTCCTGTGAGTAGAGTGAATGGAGAGGAGGAGTGGAGGAATGGAGGAGTGGCAGAATGGGAATGAAGTAGAGAAGAGAGAAGAGATGACTCACCTTGAATTGATTGCACGCAAAGAGAAACATTGAGAGTGGAGTGATCTAAGATGAATCAGTCGTGTACCCCCTTGTATTCATCCTGTCCATACCTGTTCATCCCGTGTCTCTGCTCGTCCATTGTCTATCTGATCTTTGATCTCTTACATTCTTGCTGTGATATCATCTCACAATTGGTATCTGTCAATGAGATGACTAGTCGGGGGATTCATTCATTCTCATTCCTTCTTCTCTCAATCCCTTCCAACTCAATCCATCTCCTCATCTTCTCTTCTCCCGACTTTTCATCTTTGTCCTCTCTCTTCTCCTCTCTCTCTTCTCATCTTCCTCTCATTCCTTTCTTCTCTCTTCAGCCCATCTTATCCCGCATCCACTTTTCCCATCCAATGCCGACTGATTCCTTCACTCAAGATCTTCCCTCTCAACGTTTCTCTTTCATCGCGGGACCAAAAACAAAGTAGGGTCGATCGATAGTCGATGGATACTGTAGATGAGGGTATCAATCAATCGATATTCCAGACAATGGCGTAAGTCATTCAAACCTCATCGGAGTATTGGGAGAGGATTATTGACGAGAGAATGGAGAGAAATGCGAAGAGCATTGTCTCATTCTCACAAGAAGCTGTGACTTCCCCCTCCCCCTCCCCCTCCCCTTCATTCATCTATCCATTCTCTTCTCTCACCTATCACCCATTCTTCCCTACTATCAGTTCATATTTTAATTAAAACCTGATCAAAAAAGATTAACGTACAATTTCTTACAGCATCTTAAGTCCGACTGGTACTATTTGTTCCCCCCCTTTCTCACTTTAGTGAACTGTATCTCTGATTTTCTTTAACTGTCCCATTCATCTACCGTAATCATCTCCACACCATTTCATAGTTGTAACTATCGATTTATAGTCACAATGTTCATCCGTTTGTTATTGATTTTCCTCGTTTGATCCTCATCCTTTGTACATGTTTTTTCAAATCTCCATCGATGAACCTACCTGGTTATTCGCTAATAGAGTTGACAATTCAAGGATGACTCCTCGTTTTGCATACTCTCTCACCCGTGAGAGAAGCGAGAGCACGTGCCAAATGAAGGGAATCAATCCTTGAGTTACCAACCCTATTCACTAAATCATTTAATATTCTCTTATCACGTCATAACGTGATCATTTCTCAGTGGAGACTCTCTCTCCTCTATTCAATCACTCGTTATCTATATTTATTATCGTTTCATTCGCGTTGCGAGTAAATTCATCGAGTTCTACATACTTTCCTATACAGTCTATCTAGAACACAGAATTCGCTCACAATGATCACTAAATTATTCAAAATGTCATTAAAACGTCTTTTGATTTTCAACTACCTAATTATAAAAGTTACGAATAGTTAAGAGTCGAGATTCGAAAGCACTGAGTACAATGATAGGACAATAGCAAGAGAAGACAACTATAATACTCAAAAAATGAAAGTATAAATGGGTCAGACCATGGGAGATTCTATGGCGTAAGCTTCATTTCTCCCTCCGATTACTGGTTGTCCCCCCACCTCCAATCAATCGATTATTTGGAATGATTGGAAAGGATGATCTACCTGCTTCTCCTGTGTTACTTTGGTAACATGGAAGTATTGACCTGGTTCAGCTCCTTCGGGTCGGACCACCTGATCATTCTTCCATTAGATACCTTATTCTCGCTTACAATGAGTGACAATATTTCGAAAGCGAAGGAAAAATTGTTAAGATATGAAATTTAGAACGAATGGGGAAAAAGTGACCAGATCAGCGGTGCTCCTGGCTTCTCCAGCACTATTCTCAGCCAGACAAGTGAATTGACCAGAATCAGCCATCTCGATACGATGGATGAGCATGGAATGAAGTCCTTCCCCTTCCTGAATCATCATTCCATCCTCTCATCCTCTCATTCAATCACTCACATCCATTATCTTGACTTCATCACAATTGGGAATGATTATTCCATCTCTGAGCCAAACTACAGAAGGAAGAGGATCTCCCGTCACTCTTACCTGAGGGATGGCAATAGTGGATATTATGATGAATCTATCTCACAGTCCATTTAAGTCTTTCTCCTTCTCTAATCTCTTCTGAGATCAATCGAGAAATGAAATCAGGAGCTACGGTCTTGGCTGGAATAAGTATGTTGTATTGCTTTTAAAAAAACACTATGCATATTTGATAAGGAATATACGTCGTACGACGAGTTGTGCCGAGCTGGTAGCAACTCCCCAATTATTACTTGCCAGACACTTATATTTGCCTGGAATAATTCTCGTCTTCTTCCATTCCTTCTGTGAGACTCACCGGAATCATTGAGGGAGCATTGAGCGAAGTTGAGTGAGACTCTCCCTCCAATATTGGATAGAGTTATATGAGGATGAGAGACTCGAGTGATGAACACTCCATCCTTACTCCATTCCATCTCAGGGGCTGGCCAACCTGATACTCCCTCTCTTCATCCCTCCCTTCCCTCTCTTCATCCCTCCCTTCCCTCTCTTCATCCCTCCCTTCCCTCTCTTCATCCCTCCCTTCCCTCTCTTCATCCCTCCCTTCCCTCTCTTCATCCCTCCCTTCCCTCTCTTCATCCCTCCCTTCCCTCTCTTCATCCCTCCCTTCCCTCTCTTCATCCCTCCCTTCCCTCTCTTCATCCCTCCCTTCCCTCTCTCCATCCCTCCCTTCCCTCTCTCCATCCCTCCTTTCCCTCTCTCCATCCCTCCGTTCCCTCTCTTCATCCCTCCCTTCCCTCTCTTCAATCCCTCCCTTCCCTCTCTTCATCCCTCCCTTCCCTCTCTAC
>BTSX01000001.1:19050475-19083868 GCA_036245825.1 Pristionchus entomophagus | reverse complement strand
GTATTGTCTAGTTTATGATTGTGTTCTCATTCGAGTCGCCCCTCTCTCTAGCCTCTATCTATTGAATATACAAGAAGCGCAATCTTGTTTACATCCTGTCCACAATTCCCCCACAATTATCAATGAAGTAAGCTAGTGAAAAAGGACTACGAAATACGATTCAAAAACTTGTTATGAGAAGGGTTAGAATGAGTCATTCGATCAACTGACCACATCAGTGATATCGTACACAACGATGATCCCGTGAGCTCCTCTGTAGTACGAGGAAGTGATGGTACGGAATCGCTCCTGACCAGCCGTATCCCACTAAACAAATAAATATCAACAATATGGACATAATAGAAAGTCGCTAATTATCTCGATGAAACTCACAATCTGCAACTTGATGGTCTTGCCGTCGAGCTCGATCGTTCTGATCTTCTGAAAAGAATAACTTATGATTAGTAGCCAACATTTTCACTCACTTGCTCGCTAGAATGCAAACACGTCATACTTTACGAAATGTACAAGGAAAAGGTATGAAATACGAACGAAGTCGACTCCGATTGTGGAGATGTACGATTCTGTGTAGGTGTCGTCAGCGAATCTGAGAAGAAGGCACGACTTTCCAACTCCCGAGTCGCCAATAAGCAGCAACTTAGAGGTAATCACTGAAAAGATGACAATAGTTTCAATAACGAATAAAGGCGATCATTTCGGATATAGCAACAATATAAACAGATGGACTTACTATTCAGGATTCATGGCGGCCATTGTGCTGCTACTTGGTCGCCGAACCTGCAAATTTACTGAGATGATCACATGTAACTGATACGAAACGATTATGAAATGTTCATGCATGAAAAAAAAAATGCGTTGGAACTGCAAAACGACGAATAGGAAAGCTGAACGGAATGGGGAACAATTGAAGGAAGGACTAGATAAAGGTCAGTGACAAAGGTACTGTTCAGTAGCAATGAAATCCTCATCATTCCACGTGAATCACACTCTATCGTACGCGATCGATCGACCAGGACACGTCTCGAAACGAGCCCGTCACTGCGAGGAGAAATTCCATCCCACCACTGACAGTATGGCGAACTATCAGGGAAAGAAAAAACAAAATATTTCCCTGATAACTTGAGGGTCGAGATGGGAATTTG
Organism: Pristionchus entomophagus; assembly: GCA_036245825.1. Taxonomy (NCBI): domain Eukaryota; kingdom Metazoa; phylum Nematoda; class Chromadorea; order Rhabditida; family Neodiplogasteridae; genus Pristionchus; species Pristionchus entomophagus. Next base: position 19,082,726 of record BTSX01000001.1, on the reverse strand, counting down.
CCTGATGGTCAGGAAAATACCGTATTCAGTCGCCGTATTTTCTGCTAAACCCAGTAAGACCTCTAGCCAGTAAGACCTTTCTGTGTTTAGTGGAGTTGAGAGCCATTTCAGATGGGACACATTTTGGGGAATTTTGGCCGTCTCGTCAAACGCAACGTGCGAAGTCAGGGGGAATCAGGGGCCGCGTCGCGGATTTTGGAATTTTGCCAACCGGCAGTTTTGATCTCTTTATCGATTTTCGCCGATTCTCTTGAGTTACGAGATTCCTTTTGTTGGGAGATGGCCACTAGCTGAAGGAGTATGGGGAATAACAATTCCCGCGTCCGACGAGCTCAGTCTCTGTCTGATCTGCCTCGATCGACACCTTCCTCTATTCGTGCTCGTTTATCTCGTTTCGCTCATTCTTCAAATAAACGCCTAGCCAAGTTCAATTTCAAGGTTTGTCGATTGTGCTCAGTTCTTTTACTTACAAGTGTTTTAAGCGAAAAGACAGTTCGAAGTCGCAAACAAAGGCATTTGTTGACGTGTTATCACATTGGAAGCTGCATCACGTTGAAGGTTCGTTGATTATCCGTTGGTTATTTCATCTATCTAGAAGTATTTTAGCTCTCTTCAAAGAGTTTGAGGCAAGCAAGATACTCCTCGAGCTATCTTACCGGGTACGTTCAATGCTGCCGTTATGGGGGTGGGGAGGAGGAGTAGCTACATATTTCTCTTCTTGAGGCGGACAGAGCAAGACCTCAGCTTCCATCTATCGGGAACGAGTTGTTAGCCTCAGTTCACAAGGATTTCACTGTCAAGTTCAAGGTTCGAATGTATATTACAATGTAAGTAAGTAATTTTTATTTGTTCAGGAGCATTCTTTCGAGGTGCATTCCTTCCTGGCTCGAGTCCGTTTGGTTCTCCTCCCTCCTTCATCCGATGGAATTGTCACTATCGACTCCCTTCTTCCTCCTCTCGTCAATATATCACACATCGAGAAATTCTTCCACTGGTTGTACACGGATGAATGGACGGGAGAGGAGGCGGTACTCTCACAATTACGGTTTGCTTCCTCTCGATTATTCTGTAAAAAAAAAAGTTATGCGAATCCATCGATGCTCTCTCTCTCTGCTATATATGATTGTTTGCAGAAGTTGTCTTGGGTCAGTGTATAGTCTGGAGGAGGATCTGATTAGAGCCGAGCATCTGGCATCACAATATGGAGATATGGAGATAATCCTAGTGAGAGACGCCGGAGAAGCCATTGAATCCACCACTGGTACGCCTCAGGTCACATTTCGGAGGATTTACTCACTTCTCTTGATTGGTCGTGATTGTATGGAGAATAGTGATAGTCTTTGCTCATAGTTAACCTATCTTTATAATGATGAATGCATTTGAGCTCTGAGTGAAGCTCGCATACGGTTGGATTCTTGTCTCGTCGCTTCTCGCTCCTCGGTCTTATCAAGATTAATCAAGAAGAAGGAGGATAGTAATGAGAGGTTACAAATCACCATTTACACATTTAATTATCACTATCTATTTGTTTAACGAGTCGATGGAGTAGAGGGTATCAATGATGATGAATTGAGATGTCCCCTGGTATTGGACGAATCTCTCCTCCCTCGTGCCTTCCTCCCTGTCATCACTCACTTCCTCTACACTGATAAACTCGACCTCAATTTGGTGAGATTACTATACTTATGCATACAGTATCGGGCATAAGTCATGGCCACTTTTTTCATATGTTCGTAGCTTTTGACTCATGATATATTTCTGGCTCAAACTTTGACATGTCACATAACACCCACCGAGTGTTCGGAATATGTCATTGGGATATCACAGTAGGGACTCCCAAACCGGAAAATTCAATCTCGGAGCCGGGAAAGGGTGTGTGACCGGGGGTGATCCGTCGAAATTGCGCGAATTCAAATGTGCCCTTTTTTGTATTTATTCAGTTAATCGATTTCCCGAGGGTGCAGCTCTCCAGTTTTTAGATTATATGGGAATGCTCCATCACAAATAATCTACTGAAGAATAAAGAGAAAAATATGTTTTAGCAAACACCTTCTATTTTATTTTTGAAAATTCACATCACGCAATGTTTTAGCTTTAAATTAATTTGTAAGCGATTCAAGAACTGCCGTGGTTAGGTTTTGTCTTTATATAAATAAGTGGGTTCGAATCATACTATGAGCAAAAATTCAGGAAAATCTGTTTTTAGCAAACCCTATCAAATCTGGCGCTGAAGTTGCATATGAGGCTGTTTGCGTATTTTTCGAGCAAATTCGACTAAGTCTGGCACAGCTCAAAAATGTCAATTCCCTGAAACTCTGCGTTTTGGGGTTATCGAGGATGCTGAAAACGATGGCCATATTCATTTTCCCCACATAATCCTCGTTGGCTCCAGACGGCGTCACGTCGAAATCACGTTTTAACATGCTACTCCGCTTCCAAGCGGGCTAAATTTAGGGGAAAATTGTTTCTGGGGTAGAATTGCATGGCGAAGACGCCTGTCTAGTTCATTTTTCATAATTTTCAATCTATTTTTAAAAATGCAAATTTTGGCAGAATAGCGGTGTGTGACCTACATAGATCGATCGGGCGTGTCGAGAGTATTTAAATCCTATATTTTGTGCCAAATCTATGGTCAGAAACAAATTTAAGCTAACATAAAGTGATCGAAATCGGCCAGGAAACAATAGTCTCTCCCCTTCCCTCCCCCTCCCCGACCCTCTTCCCAGGTCAGATGGACGAGAGAGTGTGGGGAATCGAGAGAGCGCGCATGTGAGGAAGGAGATGGAAGAGAAAAGACCCTCGTTTCCTGGCCGATTCCGATCACTATATGTTAGCTTAAATTTGTTTCTGACCCTAAATTTGGCTCAAAATATAGGATTTGAATCCTCTCGACACGCCCGATATATCTATGTAGGTCACACACCGCTAAAATAATTCTGGGAAAATTTTAATTTTTTAAAATTATTTTTGAAATTCATGAAAAATGAACTAGACAATGAAAAATGAACTGTTCGCCATGCAATTCTACCCAAGAAACAATTTTCCCCTAAATTTAGCCCGCTTGGAAGCGGAGTAGCACGTTAAAACGTGATTTCGACGTGACGTCGTCTGTATTTTTTTTGACGCCGTCTGGATTTTTGGTCTGTGGGGGAAATGGATATGGCCATCGTCTTCAGCATCCTCGATAACCCCAAAATGCAGAGTTTCAGGGAATTGTCATTTTTGAGCTGTGCCGGATCTTGCTCGAAAATAAGGCGAACGGTCTCATATAGAAGCGTTGCATAAAACTTTTATTTCATTTATGATAATTTTTTTTCTTGCTTGATCTTTTCAGAGAGAATTAACCAAGTATTTAAATAAACGATTCGTGACTAAACTCATTAGTTCAAGCTCATATTTGGCTATTGAGTTTAGCTCGAATCGATTATGCTCAGCTACCGCCATCGAGTTTATGCTCATGAAAAAATAGCATACATATTTGAGCCTCCGTATTTATCAATTATTGATCAATTTCTGGTTCCTCGCACTAGGAGTTTGAGAAAATAATTGATTTTCTTTTCGGATTTTTGGTTGCCGCTTACAGTAAAGTTACCCAAATGCTCTAAAAAGTTAGGAATCATACATTACATCAATATGCAACTGTCCTGTGCAGGAATGACATTTGAACAAAAATCGCTCTTGGAACTGTGATCATCCGAAATAGTGAGAAAAAAATTCTGTGAAAAAGTGAACAATTCGTGCCCTGAGTTCAAATTAAGAGCTATCGTTATCAAACTTTCGGGATTATCAGGAATTGTAATAAGGACCATTTTGAGCTTCTGAACGAGTCTCTAGCATGTCTTTGAACGAAATTCCATTTTTCGGGACCCTAGTTAGAGACAGTCTAAAGCCACTGTAAGTCATCCTCCCATGAGTACATATTTTCATCGAAAAGGTATTGTGGCCTTCTATTATCACACCGAATAGGAAAGCTGAGGAAAAATCCATGTAAGAATTGTGATTGTTTGAAAAAGTACTGCTTGATTGCGTCATCACTACGCAACAACCAGGGAGTTCTGTGATATCCCAGTGGCATATTCCGACCACTCGGTGGGTGTGCTGTGACATGTCAAAGTTTGAGCCAGAAATATATCATGAGTCAAAAGTTATGAACATATGAAAAAAGTGGCCATGACTTATGCCCGATACTGTATATATATATATATCCTAAGAAGCGTTAGCGATACCTCTAATATCTCTCTCAATATCTATCTAATTAACTGTAATATGTTGTATTCCCTCTGAGGTTTCATCCTCTCGTGCAATCTGCACTTCTTCTCTATCTGAGGCTCGAGCCATCATATCAGGCCATTCTCCACACTCATATCTACATAGGTATCAATATGATGGGATATTTCATTTATCTCGAATACAAGAGTAGTTAAGTTCGTATCCCTTTAAATAGGTGTCTCACATATCAAGTGTTATTCTCTCTGTTAAGGGCAGCTCATCTAGTACACATCGCTCGATTCCTCAGTCTCAATCGACTCGCTCAATGTAAGAACTTGTCTTGTCTGTCTTTTCTGCCGATATGCAGTTGTGGAAGCCTTCTTTGATCATTTGGAGAATCCATAATGAGGAGTAAAGGAAGACTTGATGACGTAATAGTGTCTAATTAAGTGTGTGAGGACGTTCTTCTCTCTGAATTGTCTCTCTCAACGGCAGTTCCTCTTCTTCTCTGGTCGATGGATGGAGGATCAAATTGGCTAGCCCGATTGGCCAAGGCTACCATTCTCAAAGGTACACTAACTATTACCTTAGATATAATGGCTATCCCAATAGGATAGGAAGTTAAATACACGATGATAACATAATTTTTCCATCGAAAACAACATGGCACGTTGTTTTTGCTTCAGAAATCCACATGTAAAGTTTTTTTTGTGTTTTGGTGATGGATCCATTTTGTTTAATGTGCCTATGACCAATTGTCTATCCCATTCTCTATCTAATTGTAGATTTCTCTCGATTCGTTCATTCTTCTGATCTCTTCTCACTTTCTTCATCAATCATGGAAGATCTCCTATCCAGTCAATTCGTACAAGCTACTGAAGTAATTATTTCCGCATTTATCATGCATTATTTTATTTTCAGTTTTTCGATTACTATATTCATGAGAGTGTATGAAAATGAGTGTGATTGATCCTTCTCTCTCATTAGGTAGATATTCTGGAGGGAGTTCTTCGATGGGGAGAACATGAATTGTTGAAGAGATTAGAGGCCAGTGAACCCAATGTCGTCGCTGATACATTTCATTCTGTATCCAGGAGAGGAGTGAAGAGGTTAGTAGATTGCCCCCCCCCCCCCTTCCTTCCATTGCTCTCCCTTGGATTCTCAATATGATTGTTCATTGTAGATCAGAGATGGATTCTCGTCAACTGCGTCTGATTGTGTGTCCTCTCTCATCCCATATCAGAGTAGACTATTGTCTGCCTCCATTCCATCAGGTATGACTCCCCCCCCCCCTCCCTCTCTCCCTCAAAGGAGTCTCTTCAGTCAGTGGAATGGGCGTATCAGGCGGGTATCCTTGAGAGGGGATCTCTCCGTGATCTCGTGGTCTGTCCATCAACAGCTGAGATTGATCCTGATCTCCATTGGCATTCAATCCCTCACAATGCTCAAGGACCACGATTATATCTTCCATACTATCAGGCATCTACTTTATCTTATTGCTATTCATTTTGATCCGCTCCAATCTCCTCCATACATAATTGTTTCCATTCAATAAGTGCATTATTTTGTCCAGGTGGTATCTGATCTGTTGTCTCCATCTAAAGACTCCTCCAATCTTCCCTCGACTAGTGAATCTCCTCCAGAGGGACAATCAATACTCGATAGCATAATCATCGAGAATGGACTCCCTCATCTCATCACTCATCAACACTTCCAAACGGTCCCATTTTTATCTCTATAATTTTATTATCTGGTTTGAAAAAAGTCTTGTCCTATTGGTCAATTTGAGTGATTCTCAGATCTCGTCTCGTCTCCGCGATGAAGTGGAGAAGGACGATAGAAGATATAATCTGATGGAATTACCCAGATTGTACCATAGAAGAACCGCATTACAATTGGTGAGCACGAAAGAGACACTCATTCAATAGAGGACCTCTCTTGTATTCAGTCAATCACTATCAATAGTCATGAGAGAGATGATGAATGATATAATTGTCCTCTAATTCCTCTAATTCTAGATTTCATCTCGAGTTATTCGTGAATTGGATGTGATGGAAGAAGGAGTGCGAGTGTTCATCCGTGGCTCCTCCCCCTTCGTCTCTCCCTCTGATTCATCATCTGAAGAGGGACCACCCCCTGATCTACTCCCTCATCCCTCATCCCTCATTTGACCTACCACAGTCATGCATTACTGTATCCGTAGATAGTATTTACTGTACATAGCTCGTTCCTCTCTCTTTCACTCTTGCCTCTACGAGTTTGGTTGTCATTACACGGGTTGCATTCGATGTATCTCTCACTCGGTAAATATTCACACCTGTCACAGTCGATCAGTGGGATGGAAGAAGGGACAAGTGAAGTGAGAGAAGCAATACTCGTGAGAGATAGACATTCCTATTGTGGAGATGGAAGGGGGAATCAGTTCCCTCAACTTCCATCTGATTCATTCCCTCTGCGTCATCCCCCCCCCCTCTCCCTCTCTCTATGGAATCTAAACGTTTCTCTCCTCTTTCATTCCTTCTCACTCTCATCTCTTATCGTCTCTTCTCCCCTTTCAATCAATATATTTGTTTCCGACTAATATCCAAGTCGATCTTATGATGATGTTTCCGTATTGTCCCCCCCCCCCCCCCACTCCCCCCTCCCCCCCCTTCCTGGATGTTCTCCTTCTCAGAATGGCATGGTCAGCATGGCTCATTGTGATCTACTCTCTCACTTGTCTTCTTGCCATTTTTTCTGTTCTTGCCGCTCTATTCTCAATCAAAGTGGATAGAGTCAGGAAGAAGAAATTGGAAGGTATCTATTCCCACTCATTTATTATTGCTTAATTCTGACGGGTGAATTGTATTGTAAAGACAGGGTGGGAATCAGTCTCCACCATGAGAATAACAATGTTATCTCCCTCTAAAAGGGAAGTTTGAATGTGATCATCTGGTAGAGATCACGTGGAAAGAGGAAAGGAATCTGTTTGCTCTCCAGTTCATACGAGAGATCGAGTTGAGTTCCTGATTAGAGAGAGGAAAGGGGACAGGATAGATCAGCTGAGGAATCATTATCACCAATTGAATAGATCAAACGAGTACTTCCGGTGTTATATTTGCTCGTCCTTTGAGTCGAGGAAGTAGAATGATAAGTCTCTTTCTCTTTTCAGATAACTACATAAATCCACGTCTAGCTACAGTAGTCTGATCTACCAATCGATAATCTCTCTTCTAACTGAATGAAGTCTTCTTTCTACGGGTCACTTTTCACTCTCTTTATGCCTTATTTGCCAATGTGAATTGGATGGATGAATCGATTCCTTTTTATTGTGAGTTATGTCATGTAAAGACAGTGATGGGAAGGAGATAAGGGAAGGATGATGGATTCACTTCCGATCTCCAGAGGGAATACAAATGAAGAATGAGAATGAATGAGTTGACACAATAGGAGACTCTAGAGTGAAATGGAGAGATTTATCATTTAGAGAAGGAATTGGGAAAAGTAAAACATTCTCAACATCATCCGAAAATGAAATCTGAAAACAAGTACACTCCTCTATTGGTTATTGATCGTGAGATATTGAATATACGGAGATATAGTTGATGAGTATGCACATTTCCATACTTCAGAGAGTATGAAAGTGAAGTATGGAAATGGAAAAAAATCTAATTTTGACAGATAATCTGGATGAATAAAAATGTGTTGCGGACAAATACCAAAATAGAAATATTATGCGCTCCCTGTTATAGAATCTCAATCCCTTCATAAAATATTTACGATTCTATCGATTGATTCGAAATAAAAGGGCTTCATCATTGATTTTCTCAGTCTTTGATCATCTCTTCCTTATTATTGTTCGAATTGTCGCTGTGTATAAACAAAGATAGCTATGTGATGAGAAATGAGTAAGACGCATGTTGTTCATGGTAACAATGACGAGAGATGGACCATTCGAATGGTTTCAGTTCACTCTCTCAGTAAATTCTCCTTTTCTCATTTTCTCCCCATTTCTAGATATGGTGGTTGATTGGATCTATTCCGAGAATATATCCATTCTTCCATATACAAAAGTCTCATTGATCACTACAAAGATCATTGGAGTGGCAGTTATTTTTGACTTCTCTGCTATGACGAATTGCACTTGCCCGTTGATCAATCCTATGAGTTTCTCCCACTCAATTCATTGACTCGTGATTGTCCCTTCTATTCATACTCATAACTTGTTATTCTCTTATGAAATCCATCATTGCTTGAGGGAATCATAAACTCATGTAAATCAGCGGGTAAATGAGTCAATGTCCGATGTGTCATACGGTAGACCTTACCATAAAAGGCCATTGACAATTGTAGTGCACATTCCCCGTCTGCCCTCCCCCTCCCCCCTCCATTCTGATAAGAGAGTCCTCAGGATGGAATTATCCACTGTCTCGTTATCACCATCTGAGAAGGACACCTTCACTTCCCATTCCCATTTTACTCTTGAGATGTCTGGCGATTGGATCGAGAGAGCTCTCCTCAGCCATTTCGGACTCCTCCCAACTATTCTTGATGTAAGGTTTTCCCCTTCTTCTAATCTCCTCATCAACATTCGTACGATGATGATTTTTTTCCGGAGAAATTAAGTTTTTCATACCTTCTCTTAGTGTACAAGAAAAATATTCAAATAAATGCGTGAGAACAAAAATACTGCACTGCTAATATTCGACATTTTTTGCTACAAAGAGAATCGAATGTTTCTTGCAATCATTTTGAATCAGAGAATTTAATTTTTAAATGGAGCGAAATTGGCGTGTCAATGTGGATCCTTTGAGTCTGGTCGTATCGAGGAGGCTTCTCATGGTTTCATGTCTTCCATTCTCCGTCTTTCTCTCCTATGGCCATTTAACAGAGATGATCTACCTTCCACTATCGTGCTCAAGGTAAGAATGAAGGAGGATAGAGAAGAGGAAGAGTAAAAGAATGAGAGTGAGGGTGATTCGATCCCCTAATGATCTATTCCTTCTTATCACTCTCACTCAGGTAACTCGCGGAGAATCTGATCAGGTAATTGTCTAACCTGATCAGACGTTTGGGCACTTTGGAATCTGATCAGGCGAAATCTAAATTATTTTGGGGCAAGATCAGATTCAAATATTTTGAGCGAAAAATAATCAAAATCTGATCATACATTATTTGAGTCTGATCATAAGAGATATGGTTTATTTTGATCTGATCACGAGATTTTAGAGTCAGATCTGGCGAAATCTGAATTATTTTGTGGCATGATCAGATTCTCCGCGAGTTACCTGAGCATTCCTTTTGATTGTAGATGCCAGGAGTGACCATGGCGAATGAAGCAATGGAAGCGACGATGGAAGGAATGGATGAAGAGACGAAGGAACAAATGGACAAAGTGGGAGATACGAGCATGAATGTGGTCAGTATGAGTGATGACTGATGGAGAGTGCAGAGAACGGTCAATATATCGTCAACATCAGATAGATGATTCCATGATCCGGAAGGTATCTGATATCACTCAAACTAGGTCCTCCTTAGGGGGAAGACTACAATCCGTGATAAGGCCCCCCTCTCCTGTCTCTGTCTGGAATGCACAGACTAGATTCAATAGAGTGACCAATGGAATAGTCAGAGATCGTTTGATATCAAGTACTCAAGAGAAAACGATCACACTTCATTTCCCTTTCCCTTTCAGATGTCTCAAATGATGCATGATACTGAAGCGAAGACTTACTCACTATTCACTCATTGTGGGTAAATTGATGAACTGTTTCCTACAGTGACAGTAGAAACAACAGCTCATCCGTAATATTAGCTATGAATGTGTATCAGTTCTCTCTAGGTTCTGCCCCGTTCAAGATGCCTATCTGTTATCATTCTTCTCCATACGGATCAGATCATCCAGTCATTCTGATGGAAGATATCAAAGGAGCTGCCATCAATGATGTCGTCGATGGATTCAGAGAGATGCAGGTACTCCCCCCCTTCCGCCCCCCTTCCCCCCCCCCCTTCCCCCTCCCTCCTTCCATCCACCATCTGCCCCTTCTCTTCTCATCCCATTAGAGAGGGATTCCCATTGTGTTCCTCTTCAATGTCATTCTTATCGATGGTTCTTTATGGGAAGGAAAGACGAATCAAATAAATTCATTCTTGAGAGGGATTAAACGCATCAAATCCCTTTTCAGCTCTTTTCAATAGTATATGAAATTGCCAAGATGCACGTCTACTCATTCGAAACGGATGAATGGAGATCCATCAAATTCACCAAAGTGATTATATATCTGAGATACAGTATCTATCTTATTCCTCTCAGGATCCCGAACTATTGGCAGGCTACTCCATCATGCTATCTGGATTCACAGCTGCTCTCACCAAGGTATACTGTATCCAATATTCATCTAATCAATCAATAATCTCTAGAAATTTCCCGATCACGCAGATGATCTTAATCTATTATACAAATATTGTGTGAGTGATCCCGAATGGTGGATAAAGTATGAGAAGACATTCGAGAATCCAGGTGAGTATTGATCTTTGATCTTTCCCATAATATATCTATCTCTTTAGATGTTGTCTCTGTCCTGGTTCACGGTGATATGTGGAGTCCTCAATTTCTATGGAAAGACGATCAACTTCTCTGTATCGTGGATTGGCAATTAGTGCACACTGGATCATTGGTGAGAGAGGGAGTGCACTTCTCATTTCTCTCTCGAGACATTGATGACTCTAGATTGATCTCCTCTTCTATCACGTAGACATAACAGAGAGTAGAGACTTCAAATCTTTGATCTATCTCCAATTCAATGAATGATTTCATTTGAGACAGAGGATCTCCTTCATATTCTCTCTCTCTGCATTCCAGTCAATATGAGGGAGAGACTAACCAAACCCCTTCTCTCCTATTACTATCAGAAGATTACTGAGATAATGAAGGAAAAAGGGAAGGAAGTTCCCTTCACATACGAATATCTTGAGGTTTGATCTTCCCAACAGATGGGTATTCCTCTATCTCCATTATAGAAGGACTACAAAGAGACTCTTCCTCTCACTTCGTGTCTTGCTCTATTCGCTCTTTCCATGTGGAGTAATTCACCAGTGAGAATAATGAATCATATAGGATGATATCTCTCTCTCTTCAGGTTCTCCGTTGTGGATCATCCCTGGATGAATCAAGAATAGCCGAGGAAGAGAAGAGAGTTCTATCCATCATATCGCATTGCGTCCAAGAATGTAAATGGGAATGATCAATGAAACAATGGAACACAAATGCCATTTATCTTGCAATTACCGTGATACTTATCAAAATGCAACAAATGAATGGGTGCTGTAAGTGAGAGGGGGGAGGGGGGAGGGGAGGTCTATGCTAGAGGAGGACAGACAGCGGCGTCTCCCTTGCAGATAGCGCCTTGTCTGTCCTTAGGAGTCGGCTTGAGATCATCTCCCACCTCGTATGAGACACGACCAATTCCATCCAGAGTCACCTGTGGATGGAGAGAGATTGGAGGGAAAGGGAGGGGGGAGGGGGGAGATGGGAGAGGGGGGGAGAGGGGGTGCCAGGGGATTGAAGGGTGAGATGGGAATAAATCACTCACGACGACATTGGTCACTTCCTTTCCATTCTCATAAGTGGCAATATTCCATGGTTTGAGTCCACATTCATCTGCCTGGGAGGGAAGTATAGTATTCTTTAGATACAGTATACCTTACCTTCTGTTGGAAAGTCAGTCGTTCCCCCTTCTTAGAGAAAGAGAACCTGAATGCATCAGATCATCATCCCCCTAAAACACGAATCACCCTCCCCGAACTCACTTTTCACTCTTCTTTCCATTGGAAGCAGTAATGAGTCCTTCGAACTTCTTGTCAGTCTTGCTCTTGAGATGGACAATGATATCACACGCAATGGAGAGAGCGAATAGAGCAGAGAGGAAGAGAAGGAACCTCATCGTTAGACTGATCCAATGGGAATGACAGTTGCTATCCCCTCCCTCTTTTCCCCTCTCTAGTCCCTCCCCCCCCCTTCCAATCCCCACAAACACCCCCCTCCCCGCATCGATCCAAAAAATTGAACTATTGATACGGTTTTTTTATTCGGAAACATGGGGAACAATCACCGAACAAAGAGAGAATTGAAGAGAATCTGTATGAAAGGATCACGGAAAGTAAAAATAAGTGACTGAGGAGCAGTAGTAGAAAAGGGCATGCAATTAAGAGAGAGAGAAGGGGGAAGGAGTCATTATTGGGGATCATCTAGAGTAGCTTGAGATGGCCAGTCACTGCATCCACTGCTTGTACTGGACCGAAGAGGCCTAGGACCTGTAATATATTAATTAATTACCGTATAGATTCATTCTAGACATAGATTATGATCATTCACTACTTCACATCCACTAATCGATCAGTCAGTCTATTTAATAAGTAAATGAGTAGTGTTTATAACCGACAGTTCTTGATCCGGGAGGAATCTGAGTGTATCCAGCATCCTGGATGATGTACGCCTGCACTCCCTTAACATATTAGTTCACATTTAAACTAGTCCGTATTTTCATCATATTCTAACATAAATGTATAAGTAATGATGTAATAACTGACGAGATCTTTGGCTGTCTTGAACAGATCCATGAGTTGCTCTGTGCTCTCTCCTTTCACTACGATCTTCACCTATAATCACATCAATCCAAACTCATCCTTCTTCTCTCAACACCTCATTACTTCTATTCAACAACTGCACCTCTGGTGGGATCAACAGACCACTTCGATGACTCACTATATACCCCCCCCCCCCCCCCCCCCCCGTCTCCCATCACCCCTTTTGACTAGAGCGTCTATACAAACCATTATGCGTGTAGTATTTCCCCTCAATTATCTCTACTATTCATCCTCCACATCCAATAAGTATTCACAAAAAATGAACTGTTTCAATTTGATGAATTCGCTCAATAAACAGCATAAAAGCAACCATAAATAAATGGAGGAGAACAGAAATCGTAGTTAAGTGGTGTGGGCCGGAGTTTACCTAATCCCCGGCACATTCGTTTATGGTGAGGTTGCACGCGGAACGGAAATTTATTTTTATTTCGTCAAGTTCTCCAATAAACTCGTGTTTTATCGACTTTATTCGCGTGTATTTCATTTTAAAATGTAAAATCAATAAAAACGAGTTTATTGGAGAACTTGACGAAAACAAAATAAAATTCCGTTTCGCGTGTAACCTCACTATAAACGAATGTGCCGGGGATTAGGTAAACTCCGGCTCACACCACTTAACTACGATTTCTGTTCTCACAATATCGTTTATATGAGGCCGTTTGTGTAACAATGGTCCAACGGGGGTCTGGAACAGGCTAAAAATAACCTTTGCTCAAAAGATGTCCCTAGAGGTAGTGTTTGATTCTGAATCGACTGGTTGAGTCCGTTTTTCGATCTGAGCCTTCTGAATCCCGGTACGACCCGACGTCAATTTGGTCAAAATCGTTTTCTATGATAAATGCTGGTCCGAAAACGGTAAAATTGGCCGAAATCTCGCGTACGCAATCAGAATTTAATTCTCTACAAACTGAAAAAAGGATGAGGCTCCATCTATTTTCATGTTCGAGAAAAAGTCGATTCTTGAAAACCGGAATGGCGCAAGAAACCCTATGGCCATTTTAAAGAGCACACTCTCCTGATCATTTTGGTATATGAGGTTAAGTGTTTGACTTCTGGTAAAGTGGTTTTACAACACTTTTAGTGTCTTCCAGCGATTTTTGCAGTTTTTCGAATACAACTTTTTTCTTTCGCGGTTTCATGATCTCTAATATGAAAATTCGGGTTCCACGCAAAAAATACACCAGAAACTCCTATTGTCAGGTGAATCTGAGAAAATGACTTTTTCGACCCAAAAATCGACATCGACGACGACGTCAAAGGTCGAAAAAAAATTGATTGAAAATACATGACTATAGCAGTTTCTGGCGTATTTTTGCACGTAGAAACCGAATTTATATATAAGAGATCATGAAACCGCGAAAGAAAAAAAGTTGTACTCGAAAAACTTCAAAAATCGCATGTATCCGACACTAAAAGTGATGTAAAACCACTTTACCAGAAGTCAAACCCTTAACGTCATATACCAAACTGATCAGGAACATGTGCTCTTTAAAATGGCCATAGGGTTTCTTGCGCCATTCCGGTTTTCAAGAATCGACTTTTTCTCGAACATGAAAATGTTCGAGAAAAGAGAGCTTCATCCTTTTTTTCAGTTTATAGAGAATTAAATTATGGTCGCGTACACGAGATATCGGCCAATTTTACCGTTTTCGGACCAGTATTTATCATAGAAAACTATTTTGACCAAATTGACGTCGGGTCGTACCGGGATTCAGAAGGCTCAGATCGAAAAACGGACTCAACCAGTCGATTCCGAATCAAAAACTACCCCTAGGGGCAACTTTTGAGCATAGGTTATTTTTTTACATGTTCCAACCACTTGTTGAAAAAACGCAAAGGGCCTCATATACATCTAGGTATCTCCAATGATAGTCCTCCCCTCCCCCCGTGTACCTGTCCATGTCTCTGCCATGCTTCGATTCCTGCCTTTCCTTCCTCAGTGGCCATTGCTGCCTTATAGACTGCCAGAGTGGCGTGACCCACCTCCAATTCATTCATTCAACTCATTCAATTTCTTTAAACTCTCATTTGAAATAGATAAATTGAAAAAGTAAGTGGATGAATGCCAACCTGGGCGGCAAGTTTTCCAGTGCCCATCTTGAGTGACATATTGGCAACGAGAACCATCTTGTGAGTACGACCAGTAGCGAAAGGAATCGAATTTGAACCTAGAGATCAATTATTAGGGTGTGTCAAAAGTTCTTACAAAAATTTTCGAAAAATATTTTCTCAGCTGCCAAGAAATAAATTGAGTCCTGCTAAAAGGGGATGGATGGATCTATCACTGCTCTTTAGTTTCATTACTTCAGCCATCAAGATCGTTACACTTTAAATGAAATACGCCTTTTAGACCAGACCTCACTAAAATCACCTATGCTAAGTTTACCTTTCGCGGTGAGTTAAAAATCTGGCTACTGTCTCTCGTGAGTTGAGTTAAGAGAATATGCAATTTGAACGCTTTTTCAACCTGCCAAAACGCATTGCATCATCATTACGAAACTCGCCATTTTCCACATTTTCATAAAAATTCGCGAATTTTGCGACAATAATAATTAGAAGCCATTCAGTAAAAATTAAAAGTAATAATACTTAGTATTCAAGGGATATTGATTAGCAAATATGCTCGCAAAAATTAAAAACTAAAAATTCGACCCTCTGGAAAATGATCGAGAGTGAAAAGAAGTGACCTACTCTTCTGTCGCCTAATTATAAAACTCCCTTGTGTCATTTTTAAATGGAGCTCCATCGTCATCTCCTACTGTGGTTTTAATCTGGATTTCTCATCTTCATCCTCTGTTGAATTAGAGTTTTTTGAAATGAGGGTCGCGAAACCAACTAAAGCCACAATATTGCGTCATAATTATGCAACATTTCCGAAATCTGAAGACGGAAAAAAATAGTATTTTTCTACCTCTAATAAATGCAAGAAAGTCTTTGAGATCGTACCTTGGAATACACATAAAATAAAATAATGAAAAATTTTGTAAGAACTTTTGACACACCCCAAAAGATGACAAGAATAACGATGAAAGGACCCTACACTCAGAGCACTCCTTCGTTTAGTGATTTTCCCCCTAATAATTCTACAATGGAGGATACCACACATGAGTCGAGTGATCCCATGTCAATCTCGGCTGTTCATCACCCTTCTCTCATCATAATAATTCACCTCCCATATCCTCTTCAGTTCCTTCTTCTTCTTCTTCTTCGTCTTCGAAATCGCTCTCGTTGCTTCTCTCTACTATCCACTGAACTGCCGCCTCCACACCTCAACCAAACATTTCAATAGAAAACACACCAGTTAATATTCTTTCAATAATTCGATCTAAATAATAAACTTTTAAACATTCATCTACTATTCGTCTGCTCGTCTAGTGATACTCCATCTCATTTCAACTCACTAGTGTTCGTTGTTCTCACAAGGGCGATCTTAGCGATTTCCTCTTCGAATCCAAGATCTTGAAGAGAAGAGAGGAGTTGAGTATCCACCTCAAACAAAAACCATTAATCCAAATGCTGATTCAGCATCACAATCTACAGTATAAGATAAGTAGACGAGTATATCCAGTATAATTAACCTGATTGGCAGGGTCAACGGGATGGGCTAGATTATTGGCCGATGAGACTGGTTCAGTAGCTGCTGCGATGGGAGCAGAGACGGGGAGATCGAGAGGGACAGAATGACCAACCAAGTCAGACACAGATCGATCGACACGAGCGAATGGAGCAGCACCAGATGGAGAGAATGGATCCGGAATCGGATCAGATACCTCAGATATAATCCATTTACAGTCACTCAGTGGGCTTAATTTCAACCTGGGATAGATTAGCAGGCGATCCTCTCACTGCTCTAGTCGACGTATTGTCTGATGTATTCGGTTCGGGAGGATTATATCCCGCGTCTTGAGGATGGGGGATCACTCCACTATATACATTATATCAGCCAAATTAAACGAACATTAGACACACACAATATATTACATGCTTGACACTTACGGTAGATTGTTAGGATCGGGTATATCCTCAGACATTCAGCTTCTTTTCGGCACGAGCACGAGAATTCGCTTCTTGCTGTGTGATCCTGAAAAATATATATGAGAGAGTCATAGCTGATCTCTGTATGACACATACCATAATGACTGGTTCCTATGTTAATCCCCGTTCATCGTTCTATTAATACAAGCCCACACGAGATAGAGTCTCCTCTTTTGGTATCAACATTGAATTTACTAAATGTACAACCAGATTCAATTCTTTCCCTGTTAGATCATCTCGAATGTACTCTCAACTATCCGACTTTCTTCGCACCGCACACAATGTCAAGATTTTTAAACGTCGTTTAGAAAACCACCCCCTCATTAATTGCCTCTCCCATCTACAGCACTAATCCCCTCGTCTACTCATAATATTATTATATTCATTTTTCTTGTTGCGCCTAGTGCGTAGATAAATTATTATTATGACGGATATATTATGAAATATTTACAAAACTTACTTTATCTTGTTGTACTGGGTGAGATCCTCTGTTTCACGAGGTCCTCGGATATTCTCCCAGTTGTCAGTGTCTAATTGAGCTACCTCCTGCAAGAATTCGTCATCAGCTACAGTCAGAATTTATTTGAGAAACACTATGAGATAAGGAAGATAGTTTCGTCGCGTTCCAAATCCACAACTAGTTCAGAGAACAATACCTGCAAATTGTTCAACTATTGCAAAATTTCAAATTGAAAGTGCTGTATTTTGATATCTATTATTTTTATAGACGTTTTCGTCAATTTTTGGGCTTCCCTATGCAGAAACCATGATACTGAATATGCAAATATTAATTTCGATGAATTTTTTGCAATAGTTGAACAATTTTCAATCGTTGCTTCGCTGAACTAGTTGTGGATTTGGAACCCAACGAAACTATCCTCCTTATATATAGCCTTCTAATAATGCGACCCATTCTACAATATTCTAATGAAATATCATCATATTTTGAGAATAACTTGCGTAATCGCGTTCACGATCAATCAAAATCGAAAACAAACTTTGTATACGGTGTCGACGGTCACGTTATCGCGAACTTTGATTCCGCCTTTGTTGAGGTCTGACTTCTGAATGGCAACAAAGGTTAACCAAATTAATAATATGCAAACGTACTAGTGAGTCTGTATTATTATCAAGAAGCTGAATACGACGGAAGTCGTAGCGAGTTTGCTGAAAGAAGTGCAGACCCCACGCACCACCGAGAACGAGCGTAAAGAAGGGCAGGGCAGTCTTGAGGAACTTTGCGTCCCTCCCAGACATCAACGGCGCAATAAATGCGCGCCCTGAATATGATCATTACAGGCAGTGGTTACAGCGCTAGCGCAACCACTTGTCGCATTTGTCGCGCAAGTTTGCCGCAAGAACCTTGGGCAATTTGCGGTGAGTACCACGGCAAGTACACTCGATCCTTGCAGCAACGTTGCCCAAGGGTTCATCAAGTAGGGATAAATAACCAGCAACTTGCCTCATGCTCACTCGATTTTTGATACAAAAAAATTATAGTTTGCGCGCAATTTGTTTTGTTTTCATCAATTTTTACAATCTGGGGCAAGCATACCGCAACTTGCTGATTATTTTATTCGATTTTGTACAAACGCGCAATTTACGGGGAGTAACGCGGCAAGTGCACTCGATCCTTGCGGCAAACTTGCGCTACAAACCCAGTGCAACGACAAAAATCGTGAAATCATGTGAAGCGGTGTTCTCTGACTCGACTGCTTCAAATTTGATTTTAAATTGCAGCTATCGAATACGTCGATACGATCGCGCATGAAATACAGTAAAATAAAATCATGAACATTTTAGCTTTTAAATAATAAAAATAACAATATTCAAGTCCGAGGTAGCAATGAACGCTCAAGCGTGCATGGTGAAACAGAAAACGAAATCCGGAGAGAATTCCCGGCTCTGCCTCAAGTATTTAATTGATTGATTAGTATCGATTTCCGATCAGGGAATGTTAAATCTGAGTCTGCTCGCCCGTCACGCGTCTTCGAGCTCGGCTAAGGCCAGCTCCGACATAATCGTTGTGGGAGGAGGACTGACTGGCAATGCAATCGCTGCCTCCATTGGTGAGTACTGTAGCTGTCCTATCTAAATCATCTAGTTGAGGACTCAATCCGATTCTCCGTGATCAGAAGGTAGTAGTTGTGGACTCGGCCAAGACTAAGCCTACTCTTCTTTCTAATTCATCCACATATTCCAATCGAGTATCGGCAGTCAGTCCTGCTTCGGTTGGATTGTTCAGAGGTTCTGTATTTATGTACTGTATCAATCGCTTATTCGTTTCTTGCAGATCTCGGTGTATGGAGTCGGTTAGAGAAGTATAGAGTGAAGAGAGTCAACAAACTTCACGTAAGGCTTCCTTCTTCTATTTGATCTCAATTATCGAATCAGGTGATTGAATCTTCATCACGGGCTGAAATAACCTTCGATCGACCAGGAAACACCGAGGTTCGTCTGTCCATCTGATGACTATCATCTGATATCTACAGGTTGCCTTCATCGTCGAGAATGACGCCATAGTGGCAGTACTGGCTGATCTACTATCCACTCTACCCAATATTACACACAAAACAGCAGCCAACGTCCAATCTTGCCAGTAAGTCCTCCAATCATCTGATGATTCCCCATTCTGAGATGAGATTGCCCGATTCGACGAATGAATTAGCTAGTGTCACACTGGCAGATGGAGAATCTTTCTCTGCTCAACTTGTGGTTAGTTCTTTTGTCTTCTCAGAGAGACGATTCATGCTTGTTCTGGGACGTTTCCTTACTTTTTATCAATCAGTGCATGTTGAGATCGGATGTGATGGATTTAATTCCATTGTTCGTCGTCAGTCCTCATCAATCGATACCACTTCGTGGTCATATTCTCAATCTGCCGTAGTAGCAACGTTGAAAGTATCCGCTGATGGATCAAATGACACTGCCTGGCAGAGGTTTTCCCCTCATGGTATACGGTACCTTCTCCATCTAATCTACCGTAATCTTGATAGGACCGATCGCTCTATTGCCTCTTACCTCCAATCTGTCATCCCTCGTGTGGACAACTAGCCCCGATGAAGTGAGTACTTGACTTAAAGCGTTATCCCTACTAGCGCAGGAGGTCAGGTGGCACAGTAACTCAAAATCATGCCCGGAGGTTCATGCTTGGTGGTTAGAGTCCCAAGGGGTGTGATACACTTCAGACATCTCCGGTTTTGCAGGGTAAGCTTACAGTAAGTAGGAAAAGTATATTACTAAAATACACACAGTAAGTTACCTCGATTGCTATTATTTTATTACTCCACAAAAAGGTTAGGAAAAAGTAAGTAGCTGGGAAGCCACTTCATCCTTACGAGTAACTTGCTTTTTCGCACCCGAAATATGGTCAGGAAAAAGTAAGTTACAAGTAAGTTCACTGATACTGACTTTAAAAAGTAACATTACTATAGCAATCGAGTTAATTTACTGTGTGTATTATAGTAATATACTTTTAGGACGTAAACATTACTATAAGCTTACCCTGCAAAACCCGAGATAATATTGACCTCAAAAGTTGATCTTTGATCTTTCAGATCGAAAATTTTCAAATTGAGAATTACCCTACATGACATATATCATTCGAAAGAGCATCAAAAGTTATGTAAGGATCCAAGTTTTCGAATGTGGGGACCCTCAGAACTCGAATAATGTTTCAAAAAAACACACACACAATTTTCAATTTTTCAAAAAAATCAAGCACCACTTTCCAATTTTCCTCCTCCTGCAAAGTTGATATGTTGTGTGAAATTTGCTGCTGAATCAGATGAGACTTGTGTGGTTTATGTGGAAGGTACCGTACTTTACAAAACATACTTTACCACGAAAAACTAGCACCCGATCGTCGACGCAGGTTCGATTCCGCCTCCTCACATGAAACATTTTGCCAGTTTTTCTGAACTTCTATGGCTATATTTTCATCATTGATCAACTTTTTGTGAATTTATTTGCTGTTTTGACAAAATTTTGTGAATATCTCAGACGAAACAATGATTTTTTGTGATATCCCACCAGCAATTGTGGCAACCAAGCGAGACATTACGAAGGCATCCAACATGTTACCTAATTGAAGGAATTTATAAATTTATACTTATTGCTTCTAAGTTATATCCGAAAAGCGATATCTTTAGAATAATGCTTCAGAATTCGGTTTTAGAAGTGTGATTTTGAGTTACTGTGCCACCTGACCTCCGTAATCTGACACTGTAAGGGAGAATGCGTTTTAATGTACAATATATAGAAAGAACCGCGTGCGTCCCTTTCTGCGATTCGACCGGGAAGTTAGGAAATCTCGACCGTCATACACCACACAAATTTTGCCGTTTTTTCTCAAATTATTTTCTTAATAAATAATATTATTTTGCTTTATTTAATGTTTAAAATAGTTAGTCATGCTGCTCCTCTATCTAACGTGCACTTCATCATCGCTAGACGATTCAACACAACGCCACAGTCAGCGATCTTAAAAATCGTGCCGCTTTGAAAACTTCATTTTAATCATTTTTCTCCCAAAAAGGCCATGTACCATCGTTTTCGCTATTACGATCCTGTTCCGCAACCCTTTCTGATCATCATGCAATTTTTCACTAAGCTGGGCTCTTTTTCGTTTTCCCGCAGCATAGCTCCGAATAAGCTAAATTTCGAGGATTTTCTGCTTTTTTAACATTATCGTTCACTTTTCCCGGAATTTCGGCGTGTACCATGACTACCGTTTCTGAAATTTAATAGAATAGACCATGGCGCATCCAACGAGCACAACCATTCGTTCTGGAGAATTTCCGATTTTTTTTGGTGCGTAGAAACCGAATTTTCATACTAGAGCTTGCCAAAATGCGAAAGAAAAAAGTTATGATCGAAATTCCGAAAGTAGATCTCCGTCTGCAGATCATAATTATCTAATTCAAACGTAAACTTTTTCATTCGCATTTTGGCAAGCTCTAGTATGAAAATTCGGTTTCTACGCACCAAAATACGTCGGAAATTCCTATATTGAGACGATTCTGAGTTTTCGACTTTTTGACCAAAAACGGTCTCGATTCTTCTACCATCTTGCAAAACATGGTCGATCGTGGGGCTCGAACCGGTGATATAGCGGACTTCAGTCAGACACCATAACCACTGTCAATATATTGTTTAAAAAAAGGATGCGTGTGCTCCATATCTATTGGGTGATGGGACGTTTAGGAACTCTCAATCGGTGACGTTTAGGAACCTTTTCAAGGCGGTTTAAGACGATTAAAGGACGGTTTAGAATCCTCATTAGAATACAGGAGCCGTTTTAAAACACTTCTATGTTGAATTGGTATCCACCGGTATTCAAATGAGCGTTCTAAACCGTCTTTCCGACATTTTGAAAGGGTTCCTAAACGTCACCGATTGAGAGTTCCTGAACGCGAGTTCCTCAACGTCCCATCACCATCTATTGGGGAGGATGAGTATCTTCACTCATTGCCATACCTTTTTCGCATTTTCACATGTGTCATGCAGGCGAAACGTCTCTGTGCTCTCACTAAAGATACTTTTGTCGACGAATTGAATGAAGCATTGGTGAGCCACTCTAACCACCTTTTCACTTATTTATATGGTTTATACTAGGATTGTTTCTCACCTTCGCTCTTCCAGTTGACAACAGCCCATCAGGATTCTACAGTGAATCAAGCTCTCTTTGCAATGGATTCTGCCCTTTCCTTCCTGAGTTCTTCCCTCCGTCCCCCCTCCATCACTCCCCATATTCTCTCTCTTGAAACAGACAATCGAGCCTCGTTCCCCCTTGGGCTATGCCATTCACAATCGTAAGTGGAACCACGTTTGAACAGTCTTTTGTTGACGTTTGAAAGGATGACCAAGTTGGTATTGGTTCGTAGTGTACATCTGAGATACAGTAATCCGTCATCAGATACATTGCTCCTCGGGTTGCTCTCGTGGGAGATGCAGCCCATAGAGTTCATCCATTGGCGGGACAAGGAGTCAATATGGGATGGAGAGATGTCCTCATTCTTACCAAAGTATTAGAGAAGGCACTCAAATCGGGAGCTGATATCGGTTAGTCCCTCTTTCTCTTACAGAGACATGGACCTGTTCAAACATAGAATGGCCAAACTGGAAGTTTTAATTAGGGATGTCGTTTCGGTTTCGGTAGTACCGAAAATTTTTGTACAGGCACGAGCAAAATTTCGGTAGTGACCAAATTCCTGAAGAAAATTTTCGGTAGTACCAAAAATTTCGGTAGTGAGCCCATAACTCGCTTCAAATTCATCGGGGAACCTTGGGGGAAGTGTCAGTCCACCTCCCATGCAAAGATTTACAAAATTTGAGACTTCGTCATCACTATGTAAATTTCACATTTTCGATCATCTCGCTTCAAAATCATCGCATGAAGCCGACTCAAGCACCAATCGAACCCCCTCGACAGGCTTCTCAAATTGGAACCCCGTTTGGTGTTAGGCGATGAATTTGAAGCGAGATATGAGCGAAAATGTGAAAATTACATAGTGATGACGAAGTCTCAAATTTTGTAAATCTTTTTTGCATGGGAGATGGACTGACACTTCTCCCAAGTTTCCCCGATGAATTTGAAGCGAGTTATGGGCTCACTACTGAATCACCACCGAAATTTTCGGTACTACCGAAAATTGTACAGGAATTTCGGTACTACCGAAAACTTAGAAAATTTTTTTCGGTAGTACCGAAACCGAAACGACATCCCTAGTGTTAATCATTCAGGAAGTGTGTCTTCTCTCCGTCGATATGATTCATTGGCTCAACAGTACAACGTCCCCACAATGGTGGCCATCGATTGGCTCAATAGACTCTATCGGTTTGTTCTTTTCTCTCAACCAGTTCTCTCAACCTCTTCTTTCAGTACTCAATCTACCCCGATCGTTCTCGCTCGCTCTATCGGACTTTCTACGTTCAATTCCCTCCTTCCTCTCAAGGATCTTCTAGTCCATTTACTCTCCCAATCTCCAAAAGTGTAGATTGTATTGTACATGTAGATTCATAAGCAAACAACAGAGTAAAATAAAATATTTTTTTATCATTCATCCAACACTGACAAGCTGAAACGATGGATCAATGTATTTTCCTTGGCAGCAGTTTCATGGTTCCCCGCGCGGTAAAAGGACTTGTTAATTACCATGTGCAGGCGTGGAAGGACGTCCCTTGACCGGTACTTGCGCGCTTTCTGAACGGAAGATATAGATGACGTGTAGGGCCTTCACTATGGGGTCATTCGATTTGGCATTCAAGGTGCTTCGAGAGTTGGGTCCACAAGTCCATTGGCATATTGGCATCAGATTGAGACTACCAGGCACGAGTTACTGAAATACTCCCATCTACCTCTAATCTCGAGATTGCAACGTGTTTGTTATTAGATTCGTATAGATAAATGAGTAAAGCCGCGGGTACCTCTCCCAGCTAGCGTCAGTTACCACTTGACTCCATTGAATACAGCATACGCGCACTCTTCAGTCCATCCCGTCATTCCACTCTTCATCCATCAGTCACGCTCTTCCTCCATTCTCCCGTCAATCTTCCCATTCTCAGTCACTTCTTGCCACTCCCTTCAGTTAACGCGCCAACCCTTACCACTTCAACCTGAACGAACACATTTCCCCCCACCCCTTCCCCATATACCTCCTATAATCTCCTTCCACTCCATTCCAGTCATCCAATCCAGTCCACTAACTCCTTCCACTCCTAGTCAGCACCTTCACCGGGTTTACGGTAGCGAGCATCCAACTTGGGCAAATCGATACGCGGGTCTTGTAACTTGTGGAACAGAATCTCCATTCTCCATACCAATTACTCCATCCATTTTAGCTTCTAGGCCTGAACCAGCGGGTCGTACTCCGAGTGTTTTGAGAGAAACTTAGGCAATCCACCGAGATGTAGCTTGGTTCGGGTCTCCATGGGTATATTAGTAAAGAGGGACATCCGTAAATCGCTTCAACCTTCCATAGGGCATTATTAGAGTGTAGTGAGATAGATAGATGAGGTTTGTCCACAACAGCACATGAGTCTTCACTAGAGGGTTTTCCATAAAGGTTGAATAGTCCATTTCTTGACAGGGCATCCACAAGAGCTTTCAGGGCACATCTTCTACTCAGCGATACGCTATCAACAGCAATGAAACACGAGAGCAGTCCAGAGGGCAATCCATAGTCGGTTATTCCATTTTACAAATCCATTCTCCGCATAGGGGCTAGATGATGATAAACAGTGACACGAGATATGACGAGAGGGTGATGTACGGTTTCCAAATTACCAGGGCATCCATTCCCATAATCTAAACGACGAATGGTTTAATCCCACCAGCAAATTTTGGCTTGGGTAGAGAAGGGCTTGGGAGGCGCGATAAGGGGGATGATGGTGAATAATCCATGTGAAGGGAGATAAAGTAGTCACTCCTATGACAACGCCATGCGAGCCTTCTCCTTCCAGTATTGTCTTGCGCCGTGATATGGGCCTGAACGGGATGAAATTTCGACCCCCACCCCTCCCCAATTAATCTCAATGTTTCACACAGTACTCAATTGTTTCTACACTCTCTTCTTACTTTCTTTATTTGTGTTACAAGCCTGGACTCTTCCATTTTCACTTCTCCATATCGCTTCCATTCCACATCACGCATGAGTTTCACCTCTTTGTAGAGCGCCTTTGTGCATTCTGAACGGGAGAACCCCTTTCACCCCCCCCCCCCCCCTTCAACCCCGACAACAATACACATGAGATACAGAGAGAAAGACCGTGGGAAAGAAATTATGAAAATACTTGCACTACCACGCGACGGAAGACCTTGCTGGGCGAGTGTTCCAAGAGAGGTTGACATTCGGGACAGAGAATAGACCTGCTACTAGAGAGAGAGAGCTGAGGGTTCCCTACCCTAACTAGTGGCATCTATGAGATAGATTCGCATCCCACAAAAGGTCCGGTAAATGGTTGCATTAGACAGTACTAGTACTCATCATCGCCTGGCATACTGTGCGAGTGATTGGGATCGCGAAAAGAGGCCAACGCGTGCTGCCGGAGGCGTTAGAGAAGACACACGGTTCCATCCAAGCTACGACACGTCAACAACCAAAGGTAGGGATCTGGAAAGCACATTAACCCCGCCCCATTCTCCCCCATTTCATCATTAGGTTCTCAACACCATGTTATAAGACGGAACACCTGAATTTCTTGTAAGCCATTCCTTTAACGCAACGATAAACCTTGCACTGGTGAACAAGCCGTGAGGACCTTGGGGGGAGATCGCACTCTTCTTACAGAACAACTAAAACGATGAAAAGGTATAGACCCCTCCCCCTCCCTGCGAGAAATGAAACAACCAATTTTACAAGTGGGGCAGTCAATGCACGAGATCACAATGAGAAGAGAGGATGTCTAAAATGACGAACCCCTTCATTATTCCTACCCCGAACAACAATGAGAGAAATGGGAAACTCATACTCTTTGAGATACCGAGTGCTTGTGCAGAGGAAACGGCAGATAACCGGCCACTTGGCTCGAGAAGCTATAACAATGAAACCCCTATTAGATCCCCTTCCCACAATTAATAGACATGTGACTATTTGGCTTACTAGCCGTAATAATAAAACCTGTCACGAATGATGGGGCACAGGGGACTGGGAAGACGTGCGCAACATCGCCTGAAAAAGACAACCCATGAGCCCAATGTATTTTTGAAAAGAAGCCCCGCGCGAGAACCAATATACTGCTGCCATTTTCACTCAAGGAAACCGTATTTTGCCGATCAGCGGCGAGTCGACTTCCCGATAAGACACGCCAGACCAGACCACATCCATCCAAGCGAACGATCTGAATATGTATAAACACAGCAATTTAAAAAAAATTATTTATTTGATGAGATCATGACGGAGTGTATATGTACAGGGATTGGGAACCCGTTGTTTGGAATGTTGGGACTAGCGTAACGAGGGGGTGGTAACTACTGTTCTCACGCAACCATGACGGCAACACGAGACGATGACGACGGCTTGGGCACACTGCACACGCTCCGCGGACCTGGAAACACAATGATGAAATAGGGAACCGAGAGAAAGTGGGCGAGACTCACTATTGCGAAATAGGGATGAATGACTCACCGGAGGGCAAGCGGCCGAAGGCGTCCATGAAGATGTGGTCCAGACCAAAGGGATCTTCTTCCGAGAAACGAGCGCGTTTGGACGAAGGCTCCTGATCAGACAGGGCCTGAACGGGGTTTTGAGAAGCTGAGGGGGCTGAGGGGGTATCAGCACGCTTCTTGCCACGTTTGCGACGGCTTCTTTTTTCTCCTAGATGCTTACACAGAGACTGGATTATCCCCGTGTGAAGGAGCTCAAGATGGAGATGACGGTTCTTCTGGGCAGCCAAGGCTCGACGCTTCTTGATGGCAATGGCGAGGAGCTGAGTGGCATTCTGGGGGGCAACAGTGGGGAATTCCTCATCTGATGAAGACGACGACGAAGTGGAAGGGCACGATGAGATACGGGAGTACGGCATCTTCAACAGACAAGACGAATAAAAGGAATCGACCAGCAAAGACAGAGTCACGAGGGAGAATGAATGGATGAGGGGGGGAGGGGGGGAGAGAGTGCTCCGCATAGCTGACTCCGCCTACCACGCGCGCGCTCACACGGCGAATATAGGAAAATTCGGATCAATTTCAAAAAGATAACAACCACTATTTCCATAACAGCTCATAGTAAATATGGCGCATTAAATGAACTCAGAAAATCGATATTTGAGCGACAATTCATAGAGTTAGATGACGTATTGATTTCCGTCTCTCACGAGGAGAGCGCAGAGAAAAAGAGCACTGTCACGAGTCTCATGTTTTCGAAAACCTTTCGAAAGGAAGAAAACCATCTAGGGATCGTAAACGAAATTTATTTTTCGAAATTTCGAAACACGCCACATTTTTTCGCTCTCGCTTCATAAATGATTATACTAAATTGAAGGAGATAGTTTGCGAGAGGGATGATTAACAAGGACGACTTGTAAGCAACTAAATATGAAAATACCGTTTAAAAAAATTAAGAAAGATATTTCCTCCCTTTTTTCGGAACAATTGGCGCCAAATGAAGAGCTTTGTTTATAAAACCACATTGAAGAAAATCTCACATGATGGACACAAGAGTTGAATATGAAGACTATCTTGAAATATAATTTCGTCATGCAACTTAAAATAATTAATAAAATAAATTGAATGACGAAATTCATTAACAAATTCAAGTGCAGTTGATGGCTTGAATTCATCACGAAATTACGATGGACACCTGATATTGATTTACAGATGTGATTCATATTATCATTTTCCTTTGTTAGCAACACTTGATCTCTTGTTCGCGTTGTATGTTATCCTTGTTATACTTTCGAAACATCTGGTTCAGATAAGCGAATGTCTCTGTGAATAATCGCAAATACAATGTCTTCTGACTGGATCCATTGCAACTGTTGTCAGTCCACTCCAGTTCAAAACGTACAGTTCGCATTCACCTCATGTGGTCACATAGTGTGCAAGAAGTGCCAATCGAGTAAGTTTAAATTGTCATGCTTTATCTTCGCAACTGTTTTGTTTCAGACATTCCGAATCCGACTTCATGTCCATATTGTAAGAAGAACGCTAAGTTCATGGAGATTAATAGAACTCTCAAACCAGAGATGCAGATGTACTTCCGTAATCCTCGAGATCTTGCAAATGAATACATGAAAAACCTCTCGAGTGTTCTCGATTTCCAGGTAAGCGTTTTGTGCACTTATAGAGTAGCTTACCCTTTTGGAGCTTGAGACCATCTCTATGATTCTAAAGACGCTTAAGATCTTCTTAAGGTGACTATTGTCTAGGGCTGTAGCATAAGGTAACTTTTTTTTAACGCTTTGACTAGCGTTGAGGAGATCTAGTTATGCACTTGAACTCTCCCTTCCAGAGGCGATAAGAAGCGCAGTTTTTCTCTCACTTTCAGATTCAAAAGAGATCGTGTCGGTAGATTAATGTTTTTGGATATACGTTTATAGTAGATCGATACAACAATTTGTAGTTGAACATGTGATTCGTATTCAGCATGGTCATCGTTCTCGATTCGCCCGTGCTCAACAAGAGAAGAACAATAAAATGATGAAATTTGCCACTGCAGCTCAAGGAGAAATCAAGAAACGAATCGACTCAGAGAAGTGAGCGAATTGACGTATTTTGGGTCTCACCCCTGTATTCCCCCTCAATAATTTAGGCCCCTTGGAGGGCAGCCGGAGACGAAATTTTCAAAGTGTGTCTAAGCTCACGAAACTATGTACACTTCGTGCCCATGGTCTGAAGATGTCACAGTAAAAATATTGTGCAGCTAGCTCATCTGGGAGCAAAGTTTCGGGTACCTCGATAGGGCCCGTTTAACCACGTCCACTTATTTTCCATCACCTCGTCGTACTTCACCTAAGCTCATTCACGGCCGACGCAAGCAACGATAAAGTGACGAGCCTTGTGGTAAAACTGTTGACTTACAGTGTTTTTGGTAAATTATTGCTTTTCGTGGTGGGAGAAAATCCGCGTTGTCGCTTGGATTAAAATCGGCGAACGCTTCAGTACCGTAATCACCCGCAGGGGAGGGAGTGTTTTGACCATTGTCCGAGTTTTCTCGCATTTGAAGTTCGCATGTTCTGGATTTATTGGAGTCTGTGACCGATAATCTACGATTTAAGCACAAAAAGAAGCCGTCAAGTGCTCTAGTCGCTGAAATAGATCCCCACGTCAAAAAATCCGAATGCTCAACCTTTTTTCTTACAGACTCCATGAATTGCGTATCTGACACAGTTCCAATATTTTTTATTGATTATTTTTTAAAGAATGGGAGTGATTTCGCTAAATCGGGCGTGCTGAACAACCTAAAAACACTCATGGTTTATCGTTTAAACTAATTTCACGCGATACCATAAATCGTCACTCAGCCGCGACGCGCAACCGCAACGCATCTGTCCTTTTCGCTTAGACTCGTCGCTGTGTCGGCCGAATGATCATTTATTCTGGCCGTTAAGCTTTTGGGGCAGATCGGAGGTTCACTAACTCACAAAGGACTCACAAAGTCAATCCTACGATGAACGGCGGTTGTGAAAAAAATGCAAAAGAAACTATCACCGGATGGAATCGAACCAGCACTATGCGATTAGAAACGGCGGCCACATAAATACCACTACACCATGTTGGCAGATGATGAGAGAGCATTAGGAGCTGCTCAAGTTTGACCGAGGGAGGACAGTGAACGGCGCGAGTTCCTTCAGTACTTGCCTCCTTTTCCGTAAGACGATGCGTTTTCGAGACCGGAAAGGCGATGGCACTATTTGGAACATCCATTTTGGAAACCTCCCCGGAACAAAGGGTGACGTTTTAGAACCCTTTCCTGAATATCGGTACCATTTCGGAATCCATTTTGGGTTGATTCAGGTACAGTATTGGAACCCATTTTGGGTCGATTCAGGAAACATTTAAAAACCCTTCTGGGCCGATTCTGGTGACATATTGGAATCCATTTATGTCGATTCAGGATACATTTTGGACCCCTTCTGTCGATTCAGGTAATTTATGAGCCAAACAGGACTGTGCTAGGATGGAACCGGATCGGAATCAAGCCGGAACCAGGGTTCGTTGGTCGTGTTGAAACTGGTTGAGTACGGTATCATTAGATCGTCTCGATAAGCCGAAAACATAACCAGGACTGCACCATTATGAAATCAGTACGGGGCCAAGCCGTAACCAAGTAGGAACCCGGTTGGCAGGTCATTCTCTTAGCTTGTTCAGGAGTTGATTCTGGTTATTTCCAGATGTAATCAGGTTCTTACAGGTTGGTATCGCGATTGTATCAGAAAGGTACCAGGTCGCACGTAAAGATCGGTCGAGTTTCCTAAAGACGTAAAGATCGGTCGAGTGTCCTAAAGACGTAAAGATCGGCCCAGAAGATATCGGCCGAATCGTCTCCACGATAACATTAATTTTGGCATGAAGAGCTAAGGGATGTGTTTAATAAAATGTGCAGGGCATAATACTAAGGAGGGGGGGGGGGGGTGGGGGGTTCAAGGGGGGCCCCCCTTGCTCAACATTTAAAAAAATCTCAATTGCTGCGCATCAATAAAAGTAAAGAAATCCAATTATCTGGCGAGAATTAGGATGTTGGGTTTCTGTGAGAAACACTGACACTTTGTGAATTTGGGCACCCCCTGCACCTTATTACTGTGTTCAATAAAAGTTAATGAATCATTCACGATTAATCCTAATTATCTTCCCAAATTCAATAAAAGATTAGGAATGATGGATTTCAGACTCCATAAAAATGATAAAATCGCTGAAGTCTCGGGCAAAAATTCGCGTCTCTTGCTTCGCGTCCTTATACCCTTATACCCTTATACGTTCAACAATGATTTGGAAAAAAATGTCATAATGAACATTAGAGAAAAAATGAAAACAATAAAAGAAAATAATCATAGATTCCTTGTGAACAGTTTGATTCTCTATAAATGATCTCCTCGGATAAGCAAGGGGCAAGCGACAGGCGCGAATTTGGTTCCCGAGACTTCAGCGATTTCATCATTTTTATGGAGTCTGAAATCCATCATTCCTAATCTTTTATTGAATTTGGGAAGATAATTAGGATTACTCGTGAATGATTCATTAACTTTTATTGAACACAGTAATAAGGTGAAGGGGGGTGCCCAAATTCACAAAGTGTCAGTGTTTCTCACAGAAACCCAACATCCCAATTCTCGCCAGAGAATTGGATGGTTAGATAGTGTCTACGCATACACGGACCGTTGACTTTTTTTTATAGTGACTTTTCCTTCATTGTGAGTTTCTTCTAATATTACGGATTAATGAATTATCGAAATGAAGGTAATCTGATTCCAGGAGAGCTATCACAGAGTGCAAGGAATTCCGGTCGGAGAATGAGAAATTGAAATTGCATAATGAACAGTTGGAATCCTTGTGAGTCATGTACTCACCTAACGATCTCGTAATATGTCTTCATAGTGTTATTTTCGGTTAATATTAAAATATTACATGAGATTGTAAATATGGCTTTTATCAGATTGGCAGCTCGTGATCTGGAGATTACTCGTCTCCGAAATAATCCTTCGTATTCTTCTCCTATTGCTGGATCCAGAATGGAGTACCAGAGATCAGGTATCACTTCTAATCTTCATAAAAAATAAACAATCCTCGTGAGATACTTTGCATTATTTCGAAGGACTCCTTTTTGTTTTACCTTCATGTATTAAAATTATATATATTTATTAATTATTAAGTATCATGTCATAGGATGTACCGGAGTAGTCATAGTTGATACATGTTCTAGATTCTGGCTTGGGTGATACACAC
>BTSX01000001.1:19025997-19049475 GCA_036245825.1 Pristionchus entomophagus | reverse complement strand
GTGGACAACGGAAGCCCCTTCCACCAACTACTCGTTCCACTACTCCCTCCACTAGCACCCAGGAGCCAAGAACAGGTGAGAAGATAATTCGTGTATCTATTCCTCTTTGATATCAAATAGTTGTAAAAAGCATCTATTTAATAATTGCCAATTGATGACTCAATCTTTTTCTCATTTCAGAATGTGAGAGACGTCGTGCCTTGGCCTCTTCTTCCCTCATCAAGGGAGGATTCGTCCCTCAATGTGATAGAAATGGTGAATGAGAGGTTCTTGTTCTCAGAGAGGTTCTTGCAACATCCCTACGTAATCAACTCTACGCTATATTATTGCAATTGCGGCACCCCCCGACGTAGTCTGCGAGCAGTATTTCGTAATCGAGAAGGGAGAGGGAGGGGGAAGGAGGCTTTGTTTACTTGTTTGCAATTTTGCAATGGGTTGACAGACAGAGTCACACTAGCGCTTTATATATAAGTATGATCATATCTTTGTAATCCCGTTGTTTATCTTGTTCAATAGTTCTCATCTCAGGAAACTTTGCTCGTACCCAATGCGAGCCTGATGCCCGTCAGTGTTTCTGTGTGGATGAGGATGGAATCGAAGTGTCTAACTCTCGCACAAGAGATGGATCCCGACCCGATTGTGATGGTACGGTATCTATTGATTGATTGATTGGGTGTTGAGTCACCATCCTTTCCCTCTGGCAATGAACTTGAGTGGGTCACAATGCACTATTTCTCTCCTCCAATTCGTTCAATTTCGCTCTCTGCTTCTCACACAAACTTTCCCTCTTTCCCTATCCAATTCTCGCTTCGTTTCCCTTTTCTCGGAGATTCTTTCTGGTTTTCATCGCTCCCTCTCGAGGGGGAAAGTTTCCGCCGCTGACAAAGAGAGGGGGGAATGGGGGGGTACCTCCCCCCCCCCCCACTTTCTCCGACCGGAGTCTGTCCCAGTTGAGAATGATCCTCACGGACGATAGTGACTATCCCATCCAAAGACTCTCACGAGACAAATACACCCCTGGACGAGACTAATCGAATAAGCCGAGACTAGACAGATCCGGGACAGTATGAATGGCAATGGAAGTGGTGTGTCAGGGGCATACAGTCCAGTCACATCCCCCTGAACATGGACCGTCCCGGTGGCCCCTGCCCTTTTATAGCCAGAAGAAAAATATATTTGAGACAAACACGGTGCGTGTGAATACTAGAAGGTGTTCCGGCACCCCGGGCCGCCCCGGGACGGTCCATGTTCAGGGGGAATGTGACCTGGACTGTAATTAATTCATTGGAGGGATCGTTGATGCTTCTCCTCCTCGTACCAATGAGTGGTGTGGGAATTCCTGAGACTGGTCCTTGTTCATCCAATCTCGTGAGATGGCATTATGATGAAGAGGCACAAGAATGCAGAGATTCGCTTATTCTGGTCAGTTGAAGGACATTCGAGATAGACCAGCCGTCGGTAGAGAGAGAAAAGCTAACATTAAATGGTTATGGATCAGCCGCTTAGTGCTTTTACAAATACTTTGGAGATGACTTCTAACAATTTACAACTTCATTGCAACATTGTTTGATTCTCGAAGTGATCTGATGATTGATTGCAGGTTGTGGGTGGTAATGGGAACAACTACGATACGGAGGAGGGGTTGTCGTGAGAGATGTGTGCCTGTCTCAGTGGAATGTCCTCGTGGTCTCCCTCTTAGATCCACTAAGGGATATTACGTTAACTGTGCCAAGCAGTCTTGTCCTTCTGGATACCAGTGCCATACAATCGGAGCTCAAGCTATCTGTTGTGAGGAGGAGAAGAAGAGCGAGGGTACGGTATTCATTGATTGACACTCAGGAATATCGATACATATCAGTTGACAATCTCCGATCTAATGTGGCTGCCGGAGATATATGTGCCATGCCTAAGGAGAGAGGACCTTGTGATAAATATGAGCTCAGGTAGGTAAAACTCCGCCCCCTATTCTTTACCACTTCCTAGCTCTGCCATCAAGCCCACAACTATATAGATTCTTCTACAACGCCGAGACTAAGGAGTGCAAATACTTCTTCTTCGGAGGCTGTGAAGGAAATGGAAATAATTTCGCCCGAGTGGAAGACTGTGAACAGAGATGTGGAGTGACTAAGACATCCACTGATACCCGTCCCCCTGTCCAGACTACTCCTCCCACTACCGTACCCACTACCACCACTCCCGTCAGGGTGAGAACATCGAGAAATGAAATGATTTACAATCAACGAATCTTCTTCAGACTGTGGCTACCACTACTCGTCAGCAGCCGACGATCATCCGTGATCGAGAGCCATTCCAACCCAATCGAGAGCCATTCCAACCCATAGAACCCATTATCCATTCCACTCCTGAGACTGTTCCTCTTCCAATTGTGACTCCCTCTCCTCGACCCACTGGAAGCATGGCTGAAGGTCAGTCCCATCCCCTCCTGCTCTATCTTTCAGCTTCCACCGCATGCCCTCTCCCCTCCCCCGTCCCCCTCCCACTCTCCTTCCTCCCTCAGTTTTGTGCATGGCTTCTCTCTTGACAGGCAATCGCTGTGTCCACCCCCTCGATCCCGGAAACTGCCAGGGTCACTTCGTCAGATGGTTCTGGAATGAGGAGAAGGGAAATTGTGAGGTGAGCAGAGAATGATGCTTCACCTAGAGGAATTTGACAGTGCAGCGTATCTTTAAGTCCTACTAGGAACCTTAGTGAATGAATCTGATGCTTCCCCCCCCCCCCGCATCTCCTTTCTCTCCTTCAGGTGTTCACATACACGGGATGCCAAGGAAACGGGAACAATTTCGCCAGTCGGGAGGAGTGTCTCTCTCTCTGCAATGGTGAAGCATTGGCTCGTGGTGGCAGTACGTATATAAGCTTATTACCCCCCCCCCCCCGCTCCTCAACTGGTTTTGTTCCGATCCTGGATACGGTACCCCTGGAAGCACATCGCAGCACTTGATCACATCTCAATGCAATTCCTCACTTGCACGACTCATCTCTCAATCAATGGATGATCCATTCTACGATGGGATATTTCAGTCGCCCCCACCGTCGCTGCTGTTGTGAATGTGTGCAAGCACGATGTCGATGCTGGAGAATGCAATGGAGTATTCCAGGTGAGAGTGGAGAGGTCAGGAGAGAGTGCAGAGGAAGGTCAAATACCATGGGTGTCAGAGGATGATCGAACTCTTGCAGCGATTCGCCTTCGATACCGAAAACGGTGAATGCCGTTCTTTCACTTATGGAGGATGCGGAGGAAATGGAAACAATTTCGCCACTCTAGTGGAGTGCAAGCAGAGATGTCAACAGGGTGAGGAGGGAATGGGAAATAGTTGAGAGGAGTGACGAGGAGAGAAGAATTAAAAATCTGAATGGATTTATCTTCAACTTTGCCCATTTTATAATGAGCAAAGCCAACAATTCACTTTCTAGATACTGTGAGCGGTGATGTGTGCACTTCGACCATTGAACAGGGCGAGTGCTCGGGAGTTTTCCAGGTGAGAGATCAACGATCAATCTGACTCTTATCCCAACGGTCTCCCTTTCATCCTCTTTTCTCTTCAGAGATTCGCATTCGATCGTGCAATGGGTGATTGTCGTCCCTTCAACTACGGTGGATGTGGTGGCAACGGGAATAACTTCGCTTCTTTGGGAGAGTGCAGAGGCCAATGTGCACATGTACTATCTCAAGGATGCGCACCCCGGCCTGCCTGTGACCTCCAGAGATGCCAGATGCTGTTGGATGTCAGAGGATGTCCATTCTGCAGTTGCCCACCCAATAGAGGTACGGTAGGGCAGAGGGATACTGTAGTCAGGGAGACTCGATGTACGGTAGGTGACTGATATTGATTGTAGATGGAGTGGTGGCTCCCACCGCCCCGTGCCCGAACATCGATCCTTCTCGCTGTGTTGAACCCTGCGTCACATTCACCAACAGGTACTGTATTCCCTTCAATCTACCGTAACTCGTCCCTCTCATTTCAGACTCGGATGCACTGAGTGCTCTTGCGAGGCAGCAGCCCATCCGCCTCCCTCAGTCACTATCAATCATCCCACGTCACCATCCACCACCTCTTCTCCTCCCACCACCTCAGCTCATCCCACCTCTCCTCGTGCCTCTCCCCCTGCTCCTTCCCATCATCATTCTCCATCTCCTCCTTCTTCATCCTCAGCTCCTTCTCCTCCTTCTGCCCCCTCTCCTCCAGCTCCTTCTCATTCTCATCCTGTTCGTCAAGAAGCCGTCACTACTCATGACAAGCCTCTTCCTCCTCCTCTCTCTCACTCTCCTTCCTCTCATTCACCTTCCTCCCACTCTCCTCTTCCTTCCTCATCCAAGTCTGTTGCTCTGCCCGATGCTCTGGGTGAGAAGTGTCTCCAACCTCTTGATGCTGGACCCTGTGATCGATTCATAGAGAGATTCTACTTTGATCCCAAGGACGGAAGATGCCACTCATTCAGGTGAGGAAGATTACGATAGATGTAAGCTATGGTATATCACGTCTCTCATGTACTATTCGAGCTAAAATGCCTGTTCGCGAGAATGGGCCTAAAAATCGAAGTTGCGATTTTAATGGTTTTGGGCACCTCTAGGCATGGTTCCGGGGTCGGTTCCGCAGGCTCCCACTTCAAAGCTGTTTTTCTCGGCTTGGGTGCATTTTGGGGATAAATGTTCACTTGAGTGACCCCAGCTAGTTTTTCTTGCTCTTTGGAACTGCACAAACCGTTTGTCGAATTTCAGTGTTTAACAGAGGTACATTAAATGTATTGTAGGAAAAAGAGGTGATGAAATTTGGACCGGCTAAAGAACTCGGCGAGACCTTGCGAATGAGTATAGAGGACCTCACTATAGAGGATCTTTTGTTAAAGTTGTGCCCTCTGAAGCGCTCGGGATGATTTGAAGTTTATTTTGTTTGTGCATTCTTTATCATTCCGATCATTCCAACCGGCGCAGCGAGAATATCGCGGTGTGGAATGAAAGAAGGTACGAACAAAATAAACTTCAAATCATCCCGAGCGCTTCAGAGGGCACAACTTTCACAAATCTTCCTCTATAGTGAGCGAATACCACTCATTCGAAAGGTAACGCCTAGTTCTATAATCGGTTCAAATTTGATCACTCTTTTTCCTACACCTTGAGAGAAATGAAATTGAATGTACCTTTGTTCAAACTTGAAATTTCGACAAACGGTTGTGCAGTTCGAAAGAGCACGAAAAACTAGCTGGGTCACTCAAGTACAGTCCTGTTGGGTCCCACTGTGAACATGCGTCACCCAGAGTAACTCGGGGTTACTCCGGGTGACCCCGGGTGATCCATGCTGACCCATGGATTTTACTACCTCAAGAATTGATTTAATCACAACAAGTCTTTTTCTTGTTCAGCACGTCGTCCTCTATCGATCCATATACTTTATTAATTAAACACTGACTTTTAAAACGCTACAATTAATTAAATTGAGTGAGAGAATTATCGCGCTAAGCGTGGAATATCGTAGTTAAGAGGCTCACAAATTTTACTGACAATCGTGAACTGATTTTATAAAAAATAAAATTCGGGTTTTCTTGCTTTCTGATTGATTTTTGCTTTTATTTTAGTTAATTTTTTGTTCAAAAAGCAGCAAACATCAATCAAAAAGCAAGAAAACCCGAATTTTATTTTTTATAAAATCAGTTCACGATTGTCAGTAAAATTTGTGATACTCTTAACTACGGTATTCCACGCGGAGCACGATAATTCTCTCTCTCAATTAATTAAAAGTAGCGTTTTAAAAGTCAATATTTAATTAATAAAGTATATGGATCAATAGAGGACGACGTGCTGAACAAGAATATCATAGACTTGTTGTGATTAAATAAATTCTTGAGGTAGTAAAATCCATGGGTCAGCATGGGTCACCCGGGGTCACCCGGAGTAACCCCGAGTTACTCCGGGTGACGCATGTTCACAGTGGGACCCAACAGGACTGTAAACATTTATCCCCAAAATGCACCCAAGCCGAGAAAAAATGGCTTTGACGTGGGAGCCTACGGAACCGACCCCGGTACCATGAACCACGGAATGATAGTGGGGTTCTGATACTTTAGGGACTGGTCGGGCATGCCGGGGGGTGCCCAAAAGAGAGGTGCCCAAAACCATTAAAATTTCAACTTCGATTTTCATGCGTATGCCCACTAGCAGCTCGAATAGTACATGAGAGGCGTGATATAGGGTTGGCTAAAACGGGGCAAAGTGGCCGCTCGGTAGCGGCACATCGTCGCCGCCACGAGTAAGGGAGAGGCAACGTCGCCGTTACGTTTTTCGGTCACTGAATCAGTGATACGTGTTTGTGCATTATGATTTGTCTCCCGATTCCGATTCCGATTCCGATCCCGATTCCGATTCCGATTTCCGATTTGTCTCCCGATTCAGACTTCCGATAGGAGCCTAATCAGATTAGAAATATGCCGACGCGAATATCACTAATTAGGCGACCGAGAAACATAGCGTCGACGAATAATGGAGACCGCTGCTAGCGGTGCCAAAAAGGCCGAATTACCAACTCTAATCCATATAAATCCAACAACTGATTCTCTTCAGATATGGTGGATGTGCTGGTAACCGCAATCACTTCTTCGCCCTGAGGGAATGCGAGATCCACTGTGCCCGATTCTCCAGTGAGTTCTTCTCTTTCCATTCCAGAGTGACCTTCTCTAATCGATATTCCCTTCTCGGGTTTCGGGTGTTCCTTCCAGAGTGGGGTGTTCTAATCTCGGTTGTCCATACCGGGTCTACGTCCTCCTCCTCCACCACCTCTCCCCCCTCCTCCCCTCCTTCCTTCTCACTCACAATCGTGTATTATCTCTAACTCAATCCCTACAGCATGATGCTTGTTCCAGTCTGTACCTCTAACATTCCCCCCTCGCTTCTACAATAACTTCCGTTGCATATCTCTGTTGTGCCTGTCTTCAGTTCTCGCATGACTCACTTCTCTCATTCCAGATTTCCTCTCTGCGGCTGATCCCAATCTTGCCATGATCTCTCAAGCACTGGGAGAGAATTCGGACAAGTCCCTTCCCTTTATGGAGACTCCTGGTGTTCCCCTGGCCACAGCCCCTCTCCCTACCCCCACTGCTCCTCCTCCCCATCGTTTCCAAGGTGGAGCCATCGGTCATAACCCCGTCTATCCTACATTCAAACCCATCTCAATGGACGAGATCATGCAATGGGCCATCGAACACGAGGGACCAGAGGCAACTGCACTGCCCAAGGCAGGAGCCAAACTCGGTACCAAGACAGCGCCCACGACTACCACAAGAGCAGCCCCGACCACTACCAGAGTCGCACCCACGACTACCAGATCGGTGCCATCGACCACCAGATTGGTGCCAGCGACTACTAGACCCGCTCCCTCTACGACCCGTCCGACTCCCACTCGACCCATTACCACGACCCATGCTGTGGTAGTTGAACAACATCGTCATGAAGGGAAGACTCGTGTTGGTCAGTCAATGGATGAACCAGTGAAGAAGGTGTCTACTCCAATCGAAGGAGTCATTCGAGTACCCAATCCCCCTCGTGTCATCGTCCCTCAAGATCAGACTCTTCCCAAGGAAGTCTTCGATCGATTCATCCATGATGTCGATACCTTCCATCACTCTTTCGTCAAGGAGAAGAATGGTGAGATTCCTCCTCCATTCCCAATTCACCACTCGCACCCTTCACCAATGCCAGCTGGCACACTCCAACTCCACTACATTCCGGATAGCAATTCGGGAATCTCACCCATGCACCCCCTCGCCCCTCACATCCAGCACATGATGAGATTAGGAGAGCAGATTATTAAAGCTAATTCGGTAAATGCACGCATGAATCACCACCGAGTCGTCGATCTAACACCACAAGACCATGTCAATTCAGGCATGCATATACATGGTAATTCAGCATCATCCCACGTGCACCTTCAGGAGAGAGTAGTAGACCTCACCCCACTAACCAGTCTTCATGAAGAACCTCCTCAACTTGATATGAAGAGAGTGAAGGGATCAAGAACAAGGATCCTTGCCCATCCAACTGCTGAAAGAGTCCAACCCCTTGTCCCTCTTCCAGCCAATGAAGAGAAAGAGATGAGAGAGATGCCTGGAGTAGAAGTGAAGAGAACTAGTGAGGAAGTCGTTCCAGTCAGACATAGACCCGCCCCTCTCAGAGTCAGAGTCAGACCCATTCCCAAGAAGGAGAAAATCAGTGAAGAGGAAGAGATAACCACTGCTAGGATGGCCACGACTGATGCAGCAGAGAAGAGAGAGACTACGACCTATTCCGCACCCACAAGCACCGAAAAGGCTACGACTCCTCCAACCCTCGGTACCACTGCAAAGAAGGAAATGAAGGAGAAGGATGAGAAGAAGAAGGGATTCAAGAAGATCGAGAAGGTAGTCAAGATGGAGAAGGTGGTTGAACACATTGATGATCCCGTTGTGACCATTCCTGAGATGGTACCCACTACCACTCTGACTACCACTACCATAATGGTGATTGGTACGTCAACTGATTCTTCTGCTGAGGATACTTCGGAAGAGGTATCTTCGAAGGAAGAAGAGACTGAAGAGACTAGTGATCGAGCAGAAGAAGAAGAGGAAGATGAAGAGGAAGAGGATTATGTCGTTATCTCAGAGAGTGGAGAGGCCACTGAAGTGAAGAACTCAACAATGATGGTCACTGAGAAGACGAAGATAGTGATGATGAATGTGACAGAGCCGATGATGGATGAGCGGAGCATGGTGAATGAGATGACGGAGATCACTCATCCATCGACCATCCTTCCCTCTACTGAATCATCGACGATCAAGTCGGCTGAAGGGACGACTTCCTCTTCCGAGACCGAATCAGCCATCTCTATCGAGAATTCAACGATGACGTCGTCTGAATCAGATGAGGGACTGAGTGAGGAAGATATTGAGGAGAAAGAGATTCAAACAGAAGTGGATGGAGTGGATGGTCTCTCCCTTCACTC
The DNA here is from genome assembly GCA_036245825.1 of Pristionchus entomophagus. Lineage (NCBI taxonomy): Eukaryota > Metazoa > Nematoda > Chromadorea > Rhabditida > Neodiplogasteridae > Pristionchus > Pristionchus entomophagus. Next base: position 19,040,488 of record BTSX01000001.1, on the reverse strand, counting down.
CAATATCACTTCCAACTCCTCTATCTCTCATAACGATGTGATGGAAATGGCCAGAATGCTTTCTACTTTCACTGATCATTTATCTACTACTAACAGCACCATTCCTCAGTTGATTCCTTCTCCATCTCCCCCTTCTTCCACTCCAGAAACTGTTGCACTCCTTGATTTCCTGGGCGAATTTAACCTGGATGATCATTCTTCAACTCCGCCCTCTTCCACTCAAGCTCCTCCCACTTCAGAAGAAGATACGACTCCTCTTCCGATCTCAGTGAATGAAGATACTCCTCGATTCCTTCTTCCTCCTCCATCTGATGTCCAAGAGATTCCTAATCGATTCCGTCCTCCAGACAATCTGGATATTCTTCTTCGTAGTATGAATGAGTCGATAACTCGTGAGTCTCGACACATTGAGATGCCTTCGTTCTCCTCAGTTTCTCTCACTTCTCCACTCTCTCCACTCACTGCTTCACACACTTCACTCACTCCACCACTGACTCCACCACTCGCCACTCTTTCCTCACTTCCATTCCTTCATCCATCAATGCATGATTCCTCCATTCAATCCATTCTTCCTTTAGATGTCGTCTCTTCTGTGCATGAGCCTGTTCCCACTAAGAAGCTTCCCCTCCATCGCATCGTTGGAGGGAACACTCTTCCCACTGCTTTATTTACTCTCGATCCTCTTCCGATCCCACATCCCTCAGCTCCTCGTGCCATTGAGGCATCTTCAGTAGAGGAAGGAACTCTCCCGCATGAATCAGCTTCACCAGTGCACATTGCCCCTGAACAGGCCATCCAAGGGGGATTGGAAGTGAATCTGGGATCTGCAGAGGATATCTCTATTGAGGAGACAACCACTGTCACTCCTTCCCCCTCTCCTTCTCCCAATTCAGTGGTTGATCCCTCTACCTCCCCTTCCACTCCTTCCACTCCTACCACTCCCTCCATCCCCCTTCCTCCCAGCACATTCGCTCCCTTCCCCACTGCTGGTCCCACCTTTGCCCCCTACCCTCTGCCTGAAAGCACCTTCGCCCCAGTGCCCACTCCTGCTTCCACCTTCTCTCCCCTTCCCACTCCATCTGGCACTCTTTCTCCCTTCCCCCAACCTGTCCCTACTCTCAAGAGTGAGGAGAAGAAGGAGGAGGAAGGAGTATTTCCCGTCCCATCTGAGATGGAGACTGAATATGAAGAGGTAGAAGAAGAAGAGGAAGGAGATGATTCAGATGTTCTTCCATCCACCACTGAGGAGGTTTCTCCCTCTACTCCTTCCACCACTCCCTCTACTACTACCATTGCTCCTCTTCCCGTCCTTCCCGATGGTGCAGGAAGACAGCCCGTCCCCTCTGCTCCAGTTGGAATCGCCGCCCATTCTGGTGAAATATCCCCTTCCCTTCAATCACTGAAAATTAAATGCGGAAACCGTAGACATAATCGTGATATTGGATGCTCAACTTATTTATTTCAGACGAGCTCGCCGTCTCTGATCCTGCTGCTGTGTGTGGTCTTTCGGCCGACGCTGGACCCTGCTTTGATTACTCTCCCAGATGGTCAGTCCCCCACCCTCCCTCCCCCCCTCCCCTCTCTCATCCCTCTGATACTATCAACTGATCTAACTTCAGGTATTTCAACTCCGCCTCTTCTCGTTGCGAGCAGTTCTCATATGGAGGATGCGGAGGCAACGGAAACAACTTCGCCGAGAGAAAGACGTGTGAAGTTAGATGCGGTACAAATGGAGGATCTCCCTCTCTTCTATCTCAAGTACCAGAGAGATGCACTCTTCCAAAGGATATCGGAACTGGAGGAGGATTCGCTTCCAAATGGTGAGTCATCCAGATCATGTAGTCATGATGCAATCCGATCCCTATCTCAGGTTCTTCTCCATGAAGTCTCTCCGCTGTGAACAATTCATCTTCGAAGGAGTAGGAGGAAACACGAACCAGTTCGATTCGCTCTCTGATTGTGAGAGATTGTGCACTCCATCTGATATGATGGATGAAGCCAATCAACCTGTGAGTGAAGAAGACGAAGAAGATTACGAGGAAACAGAGGAGAGAGAGGAGCCCTCCGTCGGATTCGATGAACCATCTATTCCCAAGAGTGTCCTTCCTCTCACATCTGTCGATGACTCCACTGATTTGACTGAGAAGACTCCTGAGCCAGCCCCTGCTGTCCATGGATCGAAGACAGTCCAGAAGAACTACCACACTGATCCCATTCGAACTGTGGTGGATGAGAATGGACAGGAGTTGCCCATTGTTGCCCCTTCCCCTCCCGAGACAGTCAACTATCAGACTGGTCATAGAGCAGCTGGTATCAGAACTTTCGCTGAATCTAATGGAAGAGTCGCAATCGAGAATGCTGAGAGCGTCGATGAGGAAGATGATGTCCCCTCTCATCCCGCCCTTCCCTCATGCCCCAATTCAGCCCCCGAACTGAGGTGAGTCCCTCCTCCTTCTTCCTCCCCTCTATCTATTTCCTCTCTTCAGATACGCCGATGGTCGTCCAGTGATGTGTCTCCCCGGGAAGAATCAATGTCCCGACAAGTCCGTCTGTTACTTCAATGGCCTCGACTACTTCTGCTGTCCCGAAGATGAAGATCCCTATGACAAACACGTCTTCGGAGGATATAACGGAGAAGAAACCAAACAGGGTTACAAGAGATTCGGCCATCTCAATATCAGGTACAGTAAGGATTAGGTTTGGCTATTCGGCAGAGGCGCCACGTTGCGACGTCGTAGCACACTCCTCCTCACAATTTCGCATTAGGCGTGGGGGAGGAAGTCACGGTGCTGTTACGATAGGCGGAATAGCCAACTCTAGAGTAAACACATTATATATATATATATATGTATATATATATATATATATATATATATATATATATATAATATTATATATGTATACTACTATACATATAACGCGCAATCGTTTGTTAGTATGTCCGGTTTAGACGTCCTGCCAACGTTTGTTATGGGCGTCCTGCCAACACTCAGTCTAAGCTTAAGCGAAATAAACTTAACTTCTGTGAGGCGCGAAGCTCCGAACACCGCTAGTGGTTCCCTGACCGCGTCGGGGGGGGGGGGGACCGCTGGTATTAGATATTAATGGATTGATTACAGACGCCTCCGTGACTCAGTGTTCGACCACTCAAGAAGGAAGAGACAGTCTGGACTATTCTCCCTCGATCCTCTCAGATTCGATGGAGCTCCCATCAAACAGATTTCATCTGCCAGATCAGCCAAAGCCGTGAGAAGACATCCGGGAAATAGAAGGAAGACTCCATGTGATTACCCCCTCGAGAAAGGAGAGTGCGCAGAGCAGCATCTGAGGTGAGCGACTGAAGGAGGGAAGGAAGAGAGACGGCAGTTACTAATCCATTCCTTCTCCAGATACTTCTATGACAAGGGCTCTGACTCGTGCCGTCTCTTCCACTACTCGGGGTGCAATGGAAACGCGAACAACTTTGGATCGATTGGAGATTGCCAGGAGACATGTGTCAAGGGAGCCAGAGGTAATCTTTACTGTTTTCCCAACAACAATCGTTATTCCATTGAACCGCGGATACATACATATATACATACATACATTTTTATTCAGGTCACAGGTTATACAATGGGAGACATACAGTAAAAAGACAAAGAAACGAAAGGAATCAATAATCTTCTTCACTTGTAATCTTCGAATCGTAGTCTCCTCCTCTCCTCGCTAGGCGGGGTCTGGATGCGCCGTTCTCTCTTTCCACAGTTCTCGATTGAGTGTGTGTCTCTCAGTTAATCCTTTGAGTGCAAAGTCTTGCCTAATGCATCTCATCCATGTCATCTTTGGCCTTCCCACTGGCCGGCTTCCGGGCAGTTGATACACTTGGATCTTTCTGCATGGGTGATCTCGGTCTCTCCTCTTCATGTGACCATACCATCTCAATCTCTTCTCCCTCACTTTCTCTACTATTGGTGCAATGCCGAGCATCTCCCTCACACGTTCATTCCGCACTCGATCTCTCATTCGGACTCGACAAATCTATCGAGCCATTTTCATCTCTGCCACACTCAATCGATCCTCCAATGCAACGGTCAATGCCCAGTTCTCACTTCCAAACATCAGGGCTGGTCGGATTATCGTCCTGTATGCCTTTCCTTTCAATCTCATTCTCACTCTCTTATCATGCAATAATCCCGCGCAAGCATTAAACTTCGCCCATCCACATCTTATTCTGTTGCTCACATCTCTTTCTGATCCGCCATTCTCATTGACCATCGATCCCAAATACCGGAATCCCCTCACGTTCTCGATCGGGTCTCCATTCACATCTGACATGACTCCATTTCCTCCACCAATCATCATAAACTCCGTTTTCCGGGTGTTCAATGTGAGCCCTCCGGCCTGCAGCCTCCTCTGGATTTCGTGCACTTTTCTCTCTAGTGTGGCAACGTCTGAGTCTATTAGACAAATATCATCCGCGTAGGCCAAACACTTCGGTGCACATTCCATGCAATCTCCCAACACTGACTCGAGAACAACGATGAACAACAAGGGGCTCAAGGCGCTGCCTTGATGCACACCTACTCTGATGGTAATATCATTAGTTGGGCCGAATGGAGTTCTCACAAAGGCTGAGGCATTCTCATACATCTCCTGTATCAATCTTACATACATCTCCGGTATTCCTTTATCTCTCAAGCTCCTCCATATCTGCCTCCGTGGCGTTCTATCGTAGGCCTTCTCAAGATCCAGGAACGCAGCAGCGAATTCTTGTCCGAACTCAGTGTGTCTCTCGACTAGCTGACTCAATAGGAACGACGGCTCTGAGGTAGACGAACCGCGCACAAAGCCGAACTGGGAAGGATTGAGCGTCATCGACTCCCTCAATCTACTATCCACACATCTCTCAAGGATCTTCATCGAGAGATCAACTTGATAGTTCCCACAGTCTCTGACATCTCCCTTCCCTTTGTACAATGTCACAATTTCACTTCGTCTCCATTCATCAGGCATTTTCATTTCATTCCATATTCTATTGAATAACCTCGTCAGCCACCAAACTCCAGCCTCTCCTGCTGTCTTCCAGGCATCCACGGGTATTTGATCTGGTCCATATGCTTTTCTCCAAGGGCATTTGCCAATGGCTCATCGCACCTCTTCCAGTGACCATTCAAGTACCGGATGATCTACCATATCTCCTTCATCCAGCCGGGTCTGATTCTTCTCTACATTCAGTAGTTCTTCGAAGTATTCTCTCCACCTTTCCCTCACATCTTGTTCAGCTCTCAGCACTGATCCGTCTCTACCATACACCATCTTCACTTCTCTCAGATCTTTCTTCTGTCTATCTCTGTTCTTGGCAAGACGGTAGATGGCTTGTTCCCCTTCTGGTCTATCAAGCATCTCGTACAATTCATCGTATGCCTTCATCTTCGCCTCATGGATCGCCCGTCTGCACATCAATTTCTTCCTCACATACTCATTCTTACTTCCGACAGACTTCTCTCTGAACCATTTCTTGAATGCGTCTCTCTTCTCCTTGGTTTCTACTCGAACATTCTCGTCCTTCCAGATCCAAGACTCTTGGTTATTCCTCCGAATACCTTTAGTAGCACCAAGTACAGTCAATATAAAATAAAGTGAACCGTTTGTTATAAGTTATAATAAATTATTATAATTTTCATAAAACAACGATAACTAAGCGGAAAATCAATGAATCGAGCTGAAATTTTGAGATGATACGTTTTTCATATGCCGCTTCAAAGTGACGTTCTTGAAAATTCGAAATTCAAATTTTTATTTTTTCCGTCTAAAATTTTGATTGTCCTTCTGGCCGTAACTTTTTTCTTTGCGGTTTTCTCGATGTCTAGTGCACAAATTCGGTGTCTGCATGTGAAAATACACTGGAAAACCCTTTTTCTAGTAATTCTGATGTTATGACATTTTCGCCTCTGGAGCTCAAAAAGTAAAAATCTCAAGTTCCCTTCCGTAAACACTTTTCGGACGTATTTTCACATGCTGAGACCGAATTTGTGCACTAGACATCGAGAAAACCGCAAAGAAAAAAGTTGCGACCTGAAAGACCATCAAAAGTTTTGGTCGGAAAAAAATAAAATTCTGAATTTCGAATTTTTAAGAACGTCACTTTGAAGAGGCATATGAAAAACGTGTCCTCTCAAAATTTCAGCTCATTCATCCAATTTCCGCTTAGCTATCGTTGTTTCATGAAAATTATAATAATTTATTATAACTTATAATAAACGGTTCACTTTATTTTATATTGACTGTATCTTACTTGCGCAATTCAGAATTCCTTCTTTCGTCTCCATCCACACCTCATCAATACTCAGGTCAGCCTGTAGCGGATCAATACTGAGTGCTCCCTTCACTATGAACTCTCGTTCTAGCTGTTCCCTCACAACTTTATCCTTCAATCTCCACCATTTGATCTTCGGTTCCATCTTAGTCATTCCATCTTTCATCTTCTCCACCTTTCCTTTGAGTCTCACATCGCAAATCACTGGCTTGTGCTGTGGGGCGGTGCCTTCAGAGGGAATAACCTTCACATCCTTCACTCTCCATCTATCTTCCTTTTTCATGAGAATGTAGTCAATCTGCGTTGTTGTACTACCAGAATAGTATGTCGCCAGATGACTTTCACGCTTCTCAAACATGGTATTGAGCACAGCAAGATGGTGCTGTTGTGCACAATCCAACAATCGCAAACCATCGACATTCTGTCTACCGTATCCGTTCCCTCCATGCACACCGGGATCTCCGAAGATCTCACGACTTCTTCCCACATGACCATTCCAGTCTCCTCCCATAACCACCGTATCATCCGGTTTCAATTCCTCCAATAGTTCACCAACTTTGGCATAAAAATCTTCCTTCATTCTTTTGTCCAATCCGGACTGGGGCGCGTACGCAGATATTATGCAAATTGTCTCTCCCTCCACGTCCAATGTCACTTTCAACAATCGGTCATTGACTCTTTTCACTTCGACCAGACAATTGGAGTATCGAGGGGAGAGAACAATCGCTACTCCATTCCTCATTTCATCTCCTTCTCCACACACAATCTGATATCCGTTCACCCTTCTGCTCTCATCTCCTCTCCATCGTATCTCTTGTAAACAGAGTACATCTATTCTCCTTCTCATCATCATATCAATCACTTCCATCATCCTTCCAGACAGGGTTCCAATGTTCAACGTGTCGACGCGGGTACAATCACCTCTCGTCAATCTCATTATCCCCTTCTCTCCAGTCAAATTCAGTCAAAGTGCAGACTCGTCTCGATCTCTGATCCCTTTGTCAATCCAATCGATCGCAGACAATGAGCAATTTACGTGTCTCAGCACTTGCACTCTCTATCGTCTGGTCTATGCAAATCGCTTGCGTCTTCGACTCTCCTCTGATCTCTCTGATCTTTGATCTCTGGCACAGGGTTCTGACCTACAGCGGGTAGTGTAATCGATTGATCTACTTTCCTCAATCTTTCCCTCAATATATATATATATTCGAAGGCAAAACAAATCCATTTCATTAACATGTTCATGTGTCATTAGATACCATATCGTAGACCCTTCTGATTCAGACACTGCCTCTCAACAACAGAAGCTTGCCTCTCTCCTTCCCCCCGGTACTTGTCCCTCTGGTGAACCTTTGGGTGGATCTGCTCCAGTTCTATGTGGTAACACGACCGAGTCCATTGGATGCCCCAAGGGATACTTCTGCAGACAGGGACCCCCTGATGTCTGCTGTCCCAATCTAAGTGAGTGCATCACCATCTGTTCAGTCTTTCAATTATGACCTTGTTAGAAACATATATATTAGGTTGGTCAGAAAGTCTTTTCCGAATTTTGAGCATGATGTTTGAATTCGGATCTTTTCTTTGTCTGTAACCCCAAACACAAACCCTCATTGCATTATCTGGGGACCTGTTCGACAAATAGTGGTGCAGGTTTAAATTGGGCGCCACTTGCTTAAAGGAGGGGCGGCACGAATATCTGGCTCGATAAGTTCTATAGTGGAGGTTGTGGGGATTGGTTACCCGATCACACTTGCGAAACTCCTGTTGCCAATTTTCGTTTAAACTGAGCCATGAGCGTTTGGCTGTGTGCCAAGCGGGCCTGACGATGCAGGCAACGAGAGAGGGATAAGAGGACAATGAAGAGACCGCGCATGCAAATCGGTGCGCGCCTCGCGGTTCTTCGATTAGCATACGCGTTCGTGCCTCCTAAATATGGCAGAAATCGAGGTCTCGGTAACTCGGGAATTCTCTTGAATATTTGGAATATTTTCGGAAAAGCGATTCTTTGAATAGGAATTTTTCTGAGAAACGGCACAGTGTTTGAAAAGAAGCCATACTCTTTCTGATAGCTGAAGCGGAATGGTGCTCGATTCACAATGATCCTAATACAGATCCATGAACCAGGACTTTTCGATAAAATAACCACACACTTGATCAAATTCCGCACTTTGATGAAACGAGATGCAGTCCTGAATACAAGTGCACTTCATTCAGTTACTTATGGACTATGTAACCACTATAAATGTTTGGCCTTGTTCTCTTTCTTTTCGAGAAATAAGAAATTTCATGAAATTTCATTCTAAGGCAAAAACGGCGAAAAGATTTTATGTGTTGTCGGTCACACTCTACTCCATAGAAAGTAGAGATCTCAATATTCTGTCTATTCAATGAGTGATAGGGTAAGGCTTGCTCGATCATTTAACCGCAAAATATCAGGATTTCAAAGTGCATGAGAAACAGGGCATTGTCAAATGTAGCAATTTCGATGTTCGAATTTCGACACCTGTGATCATACTAATGTAGCTCATGAGGGGATAGCTATATTCTTTCCTAAATTTAAATGTAAACTAAGTAGGATCAGTACTTTACTGAACAACATGATTGCGGTCTTCAGATTCATTGGTACACGGCGAGAGAAACTGATTTCGACCAGATGCAGCCACATAAACTACTGAATTGGGCGCCTATTTCTAGTAGGCTTTTAGTGGCCCCATCTTGGCAATAACTTAATAATGACATATAACTATCGTGCTTCCGTTTGACTATATCTTCCTTCACCATGTAATGCTGACCCATACAAATGTCCTTGTGATTGTCAATTGCGTCGAGTTTGATCAAGCACTGTGCCCGTCTTTCTGATCGGAGAGATCTGAGATAGTGTGCGCTAGAGAGGGTAACCAAGACACGATGCACTATGAAAGGACACAAGTTGTTGCATCAAATAGGAAACGAAAGAGAGGTGCGAATCTACAAGTGCCAAAATCGGAAAAGACTTTCTGACCAGCCTGATATTTACATAGCCCATCCACCTCTCTTCGTATCAAATGGTTGATTTTAGCCCTGAACGAGATCCTCTCTGCCTCTTCTACTTCCGACGCCGTCGAAAAGGAGACTGAGCAGACCAAGGGTGAGTCTCCCTCTCCCCCTCCTCCTTCTCTTCATTCCCTCATTTTCCTTTCAGCCGTTCCCACTACTACCACTACTACAACGAAGGCCCCTCAACACTACTGTCCCGATGCCTCCGATCCTCTTCTCACCAAGGCAGGAAAGATTCGGACTTGTGGATCTGGATTCGACGGACTCAAGATGTGTCCCAAGGGATTCTATTGTGCCATCAATGCCGATCAAGGAAGTGAGTGCCTCAAATAAATATTCTGGTGTCTCTCAATACGATAGATAATTCTCCTCCTCTTCAGCTCGTCTCTGCTGTCCCATCCTCGGATCTTCTTCTCGTATTCCCTACCAGCATGGAGTCATACCTCCCTACTTCGGAAAGCGCAATCCCAATTCTGGAGAAGTTATTGAGAGAGGATCTCTTCCTGCTGATCAGAAGAATGGAAATGAAGAGGAGGAATCTGTTGAGATGGACAAGGTTAGCTATTCCAAATAGACCAAACACACAACACTATTTGTAAAACGTTATTTAGATAGTTAGGTGTTAAGAGATGTGACAATCTCTTGAGAAGGACTGATATTCAGAAGGCGATGGATGACTTCATCGTTCCCAAGTCTCCTAAGGGATCTTCCCTTGAGAGATTCATTGATGAGGCTGAAGTGAAATCAGAAGAGGAAGATGATGATGAATTGGCCAGAATGATGATTAAGTCAACGAGACATCAAGAGAAGCAAGAAGAGGGTTAGTATATCACTCATGTTCATTTTATCGATTCTGGTGCCAGATGAAACATACTTTATTGCAGTTGCCTCTATCATCCTTCCCTCGATTGAATCTGAACGATCTCCCGTCGATCTATCCATTGTTCCAACTCCGACTCTCGAATCGGAGACTACCGTACTCCCTAAGGAAACATTTGATCGATCGAGATGTCAGATGAGACCTGATGAAGGAAGACCGTGTAGAGAAGATGAAGTCGCTCCCAGAACCAATCTCCATTACTTCTACTCTGAAGTTGATGGAAGATGCAAACTATACTTCTACAAGGTAAGATTGACTAAGAATGATGACAGATGTGATCAATGATCATATTCCAGGGTTGTGGAGGCAACGACAATCGATTCGAGAGGAAGGCTGATTGCGAGGCGACTTGCATGGCTTGATCTTTGATCTTTAATCCTCCCGTTTGACTTCTTCGTTCTTCTCATTCACACACGAGTCCAAGTGCTTTCTCAATTCCAATTGTCTTTCTACATTAGTCGTTCTATCTCTTAGCTGAATACGATAGATAACGATGAATTGCTCACATTCTTCTCTCATTTATTCTCTTCGTTTCTGTAAGTATCTTGTTGTCTCCTTCTCATTCCCACTCGACCCCTAATAATAATCCCTTCCCCGTATCTTCAGTCAATTACTCCAAACACATCAGGATGTACAATAGGGAGGAATTCCCATTCTCTTTATATTATTCTTTTATCCGATTTAACTAATAATAAAAAATGTGTAGATGACTCAAGAGAACACATGATCGTAATATGAGAAGGCAATTTAAAGTCATCTCATCTCGTACTCTCACAACTTATCGCTTCGTAGGTCACCGATGGGATGGCAAGCAAACATTGAGAATGATGAGATAGAGGTAGGAAAGGGGGAGGGGTGGAGGAGGGGGAGGGGGTGGAGGAGGAAGGGAGGAAGAGGAGGAATCTGTCAGTCTATCATCCCAGATGGTTGGATCTATCGTGATACTTGCCTCTCTGTTCACACTCAACGAGGTTTGTTATTCAATCCTTTTTGGTCTCGAAGGGAAGTAGATCATTCCAGGCTTGCTCACCCCAACAACAAGATGAATTCTTTGCTGATCCAAGGTACTACAGTATCACAAGACTGAGATGGGAAATATTGACTATTGAGAGTGAATTGGAAGATCTAGTAACTTGGCTTTCAGACTGGAACTACTCTTTGCCTAATCATTACAAATTTAAGGGATTGTGCGAGAACTGCTCTCCTCCGAATATACACTAAATACCCATGGGATGAGGGGAAGATTGAGTATTACAGAGGGGAAATCGAGAAGGGGGTGAGTAGCTAGAGAGATAGAGAGAGACCATCCAAACCACTACTCATTTTCCTTCGCAGTTGCGTGAATTGGAACTGTATGGAGGAGTGACTGTCCAACAGATGGGAGTTAGGAATTCAAAGATGTTCGTGTGAGTGAAGGAAAGGAGAAGAAAGAGAATGAAGAGAGAATTCAGGAGATTCGAAGAAGGAGGCAAATCAGTGTATGGAGAGCAGCATACGATGAGTAATCTGAGAGTCCCATGCACTGTCAGTCAATACCCATTACAGTCAACAAGTATTTATTCAGGTTATTCAAGAATTCACAAGGAAATCTGTCTCGTGGAGTAATAACGTAAGTGTGATCAGATGAAATAAAAAAAGAGAATTGTTTGAGATCAACAAGGCAGTTCTGGCCTGTCGATGTGAGACCCCCTACGAAGTCCACAAGATCACGCCACTCTATTAAGCAGTATTATCTTCAATTCTAATAGACAAATTGTATGTAATATCTGCGTTCGTATAGTTTTGTTAATTTAATCTTACGTTGGGACCACTGTCGTTCGAGCCCCCGTGATTTTCCTTTGACTCGTAATTTATGAGTTTTTAAATTTAAAAAATTGCATCACAAGCACATTTTCACAAGGATCCATATTTATCAACAAAAAAATATATATCATATGATAATCAAAAAAAATTTTACTGTAAGATACTGTAATTATTCAAACTAAACAAAATGGTTTGCTGAAATCCTGAAAAATTACGGTATGTAAATAGCATCGAATATTCCGCGCATTTTTCATGCACAAATATTGCGTTTAAATTCGCTGTATTATATTGTTTAACTCGTTCTGTCTATTTAAATGTAACATGCCGTATTCAGGGTAACACAGTCGATGAGCAGGCCACAAACTCCGTCTAGAACGGTTAGATCACAGAAGCTTGACTCTGTCGTCGAAACAGGTTTGAACTCGGCTTGCTATTAGTGTTGGCAATTCGATTCGGCGCTATTGGGCGCCGCTACGAGAGTGATTATGCACACATCGAGAGTCCGATATGGGTGGACAAATATTAATCCACAAGCACTTAAATGAATATAAGAGACATTCTGAGATTTCGAACATATGCGTGGAACTAGGGAAAAAGGTCGATTTGAGGGATCGGCTTTATACTTCCACAGGTGGTAGTACTCGGTGAGTCAGGAAGGTAGAGCACCTCGGGAGTGACCGCGACGCGTCTGAAGCGCGCAAAGCGCGCGAAATTTGAAACACGCTTTTTCGATTTTCGCTCAGTTTCCATCCAGTCGATTCGAATTGGTACTAATAGATTCCTATCTGCATGGAGAACATTTCATATGTTGGGAACTAACTCAGTCGATTTCATCATCATGGTGAAATTTAATTTTCAAAGTTTGAAAATTGTGTAAAAAATCGAGGAAAAAAAAATCGGGGACTTTTTATTTCGGAATATAATCGAATTTATTTAATTATTAATATTAAGCAAGAAAAATCGAGGAAAAAAAATAAAACAAGGCTCAAAATCGAGCAAACTTCTGGGTTACTGTAAGTATTTTCATTTCTTTCAATTTCCCGGGATCTGCGTGGACTCAGTTCTACGGTTGAATGCTATCTATGTTTCAAAATAACAGTTGAATAGTATAATCTTAAGAAAGTTGGACTTTGCATGGTTCTGAAAAAAATTTTGTAGATGAAAATTCTATCCTACAATTGGAGATGGAGATGAATTTTTCATCTACAAATCTCGTTTTCTTTAGAATCCGGAGAAATCCGAATTTCTTGCTGTCGATCAACTACACTGTATGTTACAATATTGAATACGGATTTGCGTATTGCTGTGTGCAGGGATAACCCAGAAAATTGAAAGAAATTAATATTCTTACAGTAACCCAGCATGGTTTTGTTCGATTTTGAGCCTTGTGGTATTTTTTTCTCTCGATTTTTCTTGCTTAATATTTATAATTAAATAAATTCGATTATATTCCGAAGTAAAAAGTTCCCGATTTTTTTCCTCGATTTTTTACACAATTTCACCACGATGATGAAATGGACTGAGTTAGTTCCCAACGTATGAAATGTTCTCCATGCAGATAGGAATCTATTAGTACCAATTTCGAATCGACTGGATGGAAACTGAGCGAAAATCGAAAAAGCGTGTTTCAAATTTCGCGCGCTCTGCCGCGCTTCAGACGCGTCGCGGTCACTCCGAGGGTGCTCTACCTTCCTGACTCACCGAGTACTACCACCTGTGGAAGTATAAAGCCGATCCCTCAAATCGACCTTTTTCCCTAGTTCCACGCATGTGCACATATATGTTCAAAATCTCAGAATGTCTCTCATATCAATGATTCAATGACCGGGAAAACGTAGCGACTCCGCTTCCTATCTTCCTCTCGTAGCGGAGCCGCTCTTTGTTATGACTCATTGCACTTCTAATTTTCTTTCAGAGCCACTTTCTCTGTTAAACCTGGAGGAGCTCTCTGACGACGACAAGTCTTTGGAACAGCCTCCTTCCCTAAATAAAAACGGAAAAGTGTGTTTTTTTACTCGTTCGAGTTTTGGGAACATGTCGATCATCCATACTATCCCAGACTGTCTACTCCGAATTTTATTAATTATAGATATTATAGCTAGGAAATAATGTTCGTAGGGTTCGTAACCCGCGAAGGCGTCAGAAATTTAGCGAAAATCTGTCCGGACTGTTAAGGAACTTTCCAATGTCGTAATTGTAGCGTGGGGACCTCATCGCGATGTCTGAAGAAGATGATAATTTCAACGTATGTTTTTTCTTTCTAAATTTGGCTTCAGGGCTGCTAAGGAAGTTACCAAAGTCGTAATTGTAGTATGGGGTCTTCGAGATGTCTGAAGAAGATAAGAAAATCGAAAGCTGGACTCGGTTGAGTTTCCCGGTATGGTTTTCTATCTAAATTAGGCTTGCTCAATTGTAATTTCAGTTCGAGATGGACATCGGCACGATCGTTGGTGCTCGACCTATTCTTAACAAAGAAC
>BTSX01000001.1:18964548-19024997 GCA_036245825.1 Pristionchus entomophagus | reverse complement strand
GTCGTGAGGAGTACAGTATGCACGAGGAAGAACGTCGTCAGGATCTCGGCCAGAAGACCCTGAGATGACGGTAGACATTATTCATCGATTGTGTACTGTTCGCAAAGTACGGAATGAGTTCTAGTGAGAGTTATGAGTTGTGGCATAACGAGAATGGAGAATGGCTTTTCTCCCCATTACATTTTCCATTTAGAGAACTTACATTGTGCCAGCTATACCCAAGTTGGAGATAAGTAGAACCACCGTGGATCGAATTGTAGTCTTCGGAGTTGAGGACTCCCTGAAAGATCAAAGATCAATCTGGGGGGGGGGGGAGGGGTAAGGGGGACTGACTTTGGTGAGTAGAGCGCCGAGTACTCCTCCAGCCAATTGACACAATACGTATGCAATGGCAGTCACTGCTCTCATTTTCCCACATAGGAAAACGGCCAGAGTGACTGCAGGATTGAAGTGACCACCACTGGAAGAAAGAAGATGAGGAGGGGGAGGGGGAGGGGGGAGGGGGAAGGGGGGGGGAGACCTGATGTGACCCAGACTGGTGATGAGGATGAATATGGCAAGGCCATGGGAAAGAGCAGGGACGACAACTCCAGAGACTCCAGCCCATTGGGAAGTACCTCAATCGACCATTATTAATTTCTTCTGGCAAAGGGAGAAACAACGTCCTTCTACAGCTTCCACTCTACAAATTCCATTTTTCAAACGAAGACAAGTCGCCTTTCTCGTTCAATTTACAATGGTTGGACGTTATCGAATGGGAGATTTGATGTAAACTTGCCAGCAAAGACGAAAAGAGAACAACCGACGAATTCAGCGATGCATTTGCACGTTAGAGAGAAGGTTATTGTGCCTCCCTTGTCTTGATGATCAGCCATCTGAAGAGAGATGGAGTCTCGAGGGAAGAGAAGGGATTCGGTAGAGAAGTACGGTACCCTCGAAGTATGAAGGGATACGGTATTGATTGGATTAGATGGATGAGTGGGATCTAAGAGATGAGATGGAGCTTTTCTGGGGATGGTAGTAGAGACTCGAGATGGACGAGTCGCCATTCGAAGGTGAGATCCACGTTTAGATTGAGAGGGAGGGAGGGGGGAGGGTGGGGGAGGGGGAGGGGGGGAGACGACTACGTCTCTTTCCAAGAGAGGAGTCATTCAGGTGGAAAAGAGTCAAGACCCTCACTCAAACCAAGTCAGAAGAAAGAGAATACAGAACAACAAACGAATGGAGGATAATGGAAGAAGAAGGAGAGGAAAGAGGGGGTATGGACTGGGAATGATACTCCCATAGGACAATTGAGTGACGGGAAGTAGGGAGTAGATCAAGGGGGAGGAGGAGGAGGAGGAGGGGGAGGGGAGGGGGAGAAGGAACGAAGAGAACTCCCGCCTCTCTTCTATGAACGGTTCGAGATGAAGGGACAGACTACCATTATGGGGACAAAAAGGACTGAATAGTCATTCATGGCCAGATCAAAACAACTTGTTACACCAATGGAGAAGAGAATGGGAGAGAGAAGGAGGGGGGGAGGAGGTTATGAGAGTGTGGGGAACTCTCTTGAACTGTAGATTGATACTCTCGAGTGGAGAAAAATATGTTCCAAGTGGTCTAGAGAGAAAGGGAATGATCGAGAGGGGTATCTAGGGGCTGAACCCCCCCCCCCCTCCCCCCCCCCTCCCCCCACCTCCATAATAGCCATAGACAACTACCCTCCCTTCTTCCTTCCCTTTTCTTCCCTTCTCCACCACTTTGAAGCATGTAAAATGATGGTGAGAAAGAATAGACGAGATCAGACTAATCCATTAATTTCCATGTCTGGCAATCAAATTTGACTGAACTCATCCACCTCATCCCTCTCCCTCTCTTCTCCTCTTCATTCATTCACACTTTTTCATCCATCTGAGAGCGGTTCTCTCCTCTCTTCCCTCCGTCTTCCAACCATGGTTCGTCACCCTCCCCCCACCCCTCTTGACCCACCTCTCTCTCTCCCTCGTGATCTTTGATCTTTTACAACCTTCTCTTTCAGGAAAATGTCAATCTGGAGAGTGTAGATCAAATGCTGGAAAATTACAATGGCCGAGAAGCATACGAGGCTCTTTCGAAGGTGAGTGAGTCCCGCCACGAAAGAGGGGGAGTACGGTAGTCGAGTGAAATCAATCGATTTAACAGATGGAACGTACTTCCGGGGTGGAATGGAGACTGGCCAATGCAATCTACATCCTAACCAATGATATCGAGGATCCCAAGGAGAGACGCAATCAGCTCAACCAGGGTACGGAATCTCCCTCCCCTGATCTACCGTAATCTTCTCCCTGATCAGGTTTCGAACTGGCCAAGTCTGCCTTTGAGAAGGATCCGACCAACTCTGATGCAGCCAAACAAGCTGCCATTCTAGTGGGAACTCTATCCGAATCTGCCTCCAACTCACTCGAACAGATGAAGTTGGGAGCTCAGTTCAAGGTTTGACCCACCGAACCCCTCCCCATCTACCGTACTCCCAATTGCAGAAGTACCTCGATCACACGATCGCCCTTGACCCTGAGGTATACGGTGTTTCCTCTCCCTCCCTCTCTCTCTCAATCAATCGATATTCAGCCCGATATGGTAGTTCTGCACATGCGTGGTCGATTCTCATTCAAGGTTGCATCTCTCTCTTGGTTGGAGAGAACTATGGCATGCAAGTGAGAGAAATGATCTACCAATCGATTATTGATCTTTAATCTTTCAGGGTCCTCAATTCTATCCCTTCGTGCACTTATGATGACGCCCTCGCTGATTTACTCGCTGTCAGTTGATCTTTGATCTTTGGAATGGAGAGAATAGAGATCAGAAGAAGGGTGCTCCTTTGATCGCTCCCTTCTCTCCATTGATCTGTGATCTTTCCAATCTGATCTTTGATCTCTACAGGCTGAGAAGATCCACCCTGCTCTGGACACTCTTCTCTTCATCGGAAAGGCCTATCTGGGCAAGGGAGAGAGGGAGAAGGTGAGTGTGACCTACCGACTGACCTACCGTACCCCTCTCGATTGGAGGCTCGTGAGTATCTGAGAAGAGTGGCAGAGGCGGAAGGAGTGGATGCAGTGGATGAAGAGTACATCGAAGAATCAAAGAAGATAATGAGTAATTGGTGATTGAATGAAGAGATAAAGTAATGAAATAAAGAGATGACAGTGAAGGAATGTCCACAGTGATATCATACAAAACCACGATTGAAGGGATTTGAATGATCACTGGAGAAATTCCAGACTGAGATCTAGAAGGAGAGAAGGGAGGTAGAGAGAGGGGAGAGGGGAAGACTGAATTAGAAGGGGGCGGAGTGAGATGGACTCCGTTAGGGATACGGTAGATGAAGGGCTTCATTCCAATATCAATGCCATTCTCTCGTCTTCTCTCACTCATAATTTCATTCGTTTCTCTGTTATTGATATTGTCTCCTTATGGGTGAATCAACCCCTTCCTTCTCTTCTTGATTCATCATTCCTTCTGGCAATTCTCACCTCTCTCTTCTCTCCTTCCATTCCTTATTCCATTCCGAGATTTCCTTTGATCTCTCCCTCCCTCCCCTCTCCCCTCTGGATACTGTATCGGTATGTCCCTATGATAGGGGGGATTTCAGTAATGGACTCCCCACCTGCTCTCTTCTCCCAATGGACCCTCTATGGATTCTCCTTTCTAATTGTCATCTAGGAAGGGATACGGTATCTAGGGTCTTCCCTCCTCTCTTCCTTCTAGAGGGACATCAATTGGAATGTTATATTGAGAGAGTGAGGCTGTCATTCTCAGTGTATCCGAGCAACAGACTAGTCCTTTCCCCTCTCCTCCCAATGAAACAGCTTCATCTCTCTCCATCCTTCTCAGTCCCTCTCTTCCAATTCTCCCTCAATGGAACTCCTGTCAAATGAACTAACACGAGTGGCCATTGTCCCTTTCTCTCCTCTCCTCATGGCAAAAATGTGCGAACTTTGGGAATGACGAATGGTATGGAAATGAGTTCCCCTCCCCCCCCTCCCTCTCCTCTCCTCTCCTCCCCCCTCCTCTTCTCTTTTCCATCTGATCGGCTTCTCTTTCTACTAGTCAGATCTCTCTTTCCCTCTTCAATCTTTTGTTTGCACATCTCACTTTTGTTCACTTCACATGGAGGTTTTATTCGCAATTCCCCCGATACGTGATGATTTACCCTCCAATCTCTTGTTATTCATTGAGTGATGGCTGATTGGATGTCCTCTCTCTCCTCCTCTTCTACTTCCAAATCTCTCTCTCAACTCTACATCCCTGGTCAGTCTCTTTCATCTCATCGAGGTGCTAAAAGCATTGTGCCTTCTACTAAGATATTACACTTAGATTGCCTCTTTAATGAACCAAGATTTCCTAATGATGATATTCTCTCAGGATCGGACAATGCTTGTTCTCACAATCTGGATGAGAGAGATGAAGTGGGTCTGGATCTCTCCAATCATCTCAGGTTGGAAAGAGAAAAAGAGAAGGAGGAGGAGGAGATCTTTGAGGGGAATGGCCTCATTTCCATTCGGGAAAGAGACACTCGGGAGATGGATGAAACACCAGCATGTCAATCTGGAGACACAGGTCTCATTTGTCTCATCGTCTTTCTCTCAATAATCATCTAATCATTCCAAGTTGCTCCTGGGTGTTCGATATCTCCACATCAAAGTAGCCTCTAGAGACGGCCATTTATTCGCCCTCAATGGATTGTATTCGGGAGATCTCAACGTTTATTCATCTACTCTATATTCCCTTTCACTATTCCTATTTCAGAACCATCTACACGCAATTCATCGATTCCTTGTCGAACACAAGAAAGAAGTACTTATTCCACTCTATCTCCACTTTAATCTTTCATCTTTCATCAAAGATTATCATTCTCCACTTCACTGACTTTGCCCGTTTTTCGAAGAAAGATTTGAGTTCCTTCGATCGACTGATCGATACTCAATTCGGAGATCTCCTTCTGACACAGGATGATACTCGTGAGAAAGGGGAAGTAGAATCATATATTGGGTCTTCTACTAGAAGTTAGAGATTGAAGTCAGATTCCCGTATTTCTTGGGTAGACGGGCATTTCAGAGGTGAGCAATCCTCTCACAGACATGACCATCAAGAATATCTGGAAAGCAAAGAGACAAGTGAGAAAAAGAAAGAGATTATATGTAGAGAGGGATTGAAGGTCATTGTGAGTGTTGACTCTTCTTATTCATCTTCTGCTTGTATCGCATGGATGAAATCAATATGGAAGATCTCCCCTAGATATGAATCCATTTCCAAGACATGCAAGGAATTCGAGAAGAGTATTATGAAGAGAGAAGAGATGGAGGAAGGAATCATCGTAAGGGAATATCATATGAATCATCTATCAATCCATAATTGAGGTGTTCGATGGAGTTGTTTCTCTTTGTCTCATGACTGTATTGGAGAGACCATTCGGAAAGTACGAGAAGGAATACGGTAGACCCACCACGAGGCATCTAGAGGAATGGATTAGAATGGTCAGAAATCAAAGATCAACTAATGAACAGCGCCAAAACACCTTCAGAATGCATCAACTATTCCTCCCTTCATTCTCTCTACTCATTTCGTGGATGAAGGATCATTCTGTCAATCGATAGTCAATCTCAACTTCTACTGAATATCCAATGTCTAATCCTTTTCATCCCGGTTGTTCCCTTCCCTCTGTGTTACTTCATCTGCTTCGGGCTCTACTCCATTTCGCCAATGAATCTCCACTTCATTCATTTATAAACATAATTCTAAATTGCTTCAAATATGTACAAATGACGAATGAAACAATTTAAATAATCATGGGGTGATTTAACAAAGATCTTCAATTAAATCGAAACAAACAAAAATGAGGGTGTATTTTATTCAACTACTCGCCTTCTTCTTCTTCAAATATTCTTCCTTCTCTACTCTCGTTAATTTCTTAGTCTTGAACATCTCGTATAGATAGAGATTTCCATCTTCACAGGCCGAATACAATTCATTCCCTATCATCCAAACAAGAGAAGTTGTAGATCGGCGTTCCCCGCCATCCTTAATAACTATCATCCTTCTCATTCCGCCACCCTATCTTTTACCATAGAAAACTCATTTTCACAAAATAGTTGTCATCATCAAACGTATATAGGATGAATCTCTCCAGACACTGGACTATTATGAGACTCTCCTTACCTGCTGGCTCTCCATGGCACTTTTCTCCACGAAGCTCAAGTCCTTCTGCTGTCTATACATTCTGATGGAACCATCCCAGAAACCTGAGATAAGAGTGATTGCCCTCCACCCCATCTATACTCCTTCCTCTATCATTCTCCCTCATACCTGCAATGAACATCTTCGTTATATCCTTGGCTATTTGACCAGTTGGTGAGAACCCAGTGTAAGAGAGAGCGCCACAACCACGAGCACTTCAATTCATTCATTATACAATCATTCCAAGATCCTATGACCAGTGGTGAGCTCAAAAGGGTGAATTGTCCGGGCTGCCACGAAATTTTCCAGAAAAAGAGGGTCGGGCTGTCCCGAAATTTGTCGGTTAGCCCTTCCTTAGCTTGGGTTAGCCGCAAAATCGTACTCCAAACGTTCGGGCTCCTCCGAAATGGAAACCTAGACCTTTCCAAGCTCACCACTGCCTATGACTCATTCTCACCTGGCAGGGAATGGAATGATCTGCTTCACTTCGAGTGTCCTGCCATCCAATACTTTGATTGGATGCCCTACTGTTCCCACTATGACATCCAATGTCAGTTGATATACTGTGAGAGAGAAAATGGGTGAATCGAAGATCTGCTCCATCACAGCCAACTCCTGAACTACCGTACTTTTTCCCATTTCTAACAGGATGACCTACGAATGGATGGTCCTGTTTTGATAGATTGGGCTTGTAGATGGCCACGAATCCATCCTCTGATCCCACTACTGCACTCTCTCCAAGGAGATCCATGCACTCAATACAATAGATCATTCCATCGACCATTAAGGAAAGGATAATTCTTTCTCTAATCACTCTTATCATACTGACCATGGGCGATCCTTTGCTCTTCAATCGAATGGTATCACACTCATTGTTCTTGTGGACCAGAATTACTGCAAATACGAAATTATCATTATGCACAATTGATATTATTCAAAAGATTTTTTAAACCCTGAATTTCGAAAGAAATAATACTTACATTTATCAGAAGTAGGTATGTAGAGACTCTTTTCATATGCTCGAACAGGGCAGAATCCATGGTGGTCTGATTCTATGACCTTTATCTCTTTGAAGTATCTGAATGAAAGTATACATTATGCGGGGGTGTATCATTTTAGAACTGTCATTTTAGAATTGGTCGTTTTAGAACTGTGAAATTTATCTAAACCTTAACCTAATGGACTTATTGACTCACCAAAAGTTCTCAATGTGCTTCCTTACGCCTTAGGGTCAAATTAGAGTACTTTAGGGCCACCCTTAAACATTAGGATTAAGGTTAAGGCAACATTTTCCAGTTCTAAAATGACCAGTTCTAAAACGACAGTTCTAAAATGATACACCCTCACATTATGCTTTCATTCCTTCCAGCTCATACACACAATTTTCGGGTTCGTGAGGTAAGATTGTAGGGAGTATTTTTTTAAATGTTAATCGGGAAAAGGATACGATATCTTAAGAAAATAACTATGTATTCATGCGATGATAACATGAAATGAATAAGAAAAGCACTGACATCCTTAGACCCGCGTGATCTTCTGGTTGATCGGTGATATCCTTGAGAATGATTACACCCAATGTTCTCACTTGAATGAAAATGAAATATTCCACTTTCTTTTGACCAGTGTTCGTTGTTCTTTTGAATCCTCCGACTGAAGTGATCGATCGAGCAGAGGAATCCTCTGGAAGAATGATTGAGATTGAGAAAGTGGTCAGATCACTCACTGTACACGACACTCTCATAGTCAGTTCCTACTTCTTCCTCGGATCCCCATGGATTATGCATGACTACTCGACCAGTCGACGTTCCCACCAATATACGATTCGACTGCTGTCAATAGGTCATTGGTTCCCTCAGTCTCCCCCCCCCCCCCCTTCTCCCTCTCACGGCCGACACAGCGACGAGCCTACGCGAAAAGGATGGATGCGTTGCGGTTGTGCGTCGCGGCTGAGTGCCGATTTACATTATCGTGCGAAACTAGTTTAAACGATAAACCATGAGTGTTTTTAGGTTGTTCAGCACGCCCGATTTAGCGAAATCACTCCTATTCTTTAAAAAATAATCAATAAAAAATATTGGAGCTTTGTCAGATACGTGATTCATGGAGTCTGTAAGAAAAAAGGTTGAACATCCGGATTTTTTGACGTGGGATCTATTTCAGCGACTAGAGCACTTTGCGGCTTCTTTTTGTGCTTAAATCGTAGGTTATCGGTCACAGACTCCAGAAGATCTAGAACATGCGAACTTCAAATGCGAGAAAACTCAGACAATGGTCAAAACACTCCCTCCCCTGCGGGTTGATTACTGTAGCAAGGTCGGATTGCAAACTGAACAGGCTTCAACGTGTTTTAAACTCTCACCAAGAAAACTATGATTTTCATGATTACTGTTAGAAAATGCGTTGAACCTTAACGCTCGTCGCTGTTATAAATGTTTCGGCCGTGCCTCTTCTCTCACTCTTCCATCATCTCGTGCCGTAACTCCCAATGTGGTCACTCTTCCATCTCCATTAGTGTATTCTCGATAGATCATCTTAATCTGGGGTCTTCTCACTTCAAATACTTCCCCTCCCATCTCCACCATCTCCGATCCTTCACTCATCTGATACTATATATTCTTCTACTGTATTTAGAATAATTTTAAGATACTCTCAACTCGATTCAAACGACGAACGATATAATTCGCACACCTACACATAACTACCATAGATTCATTTATCATATCAAGATTTTATTTATATTTACAAAACAACAAAACTATAGTCACTGACAAAAACTACAGCGGGATTAAAATAGCTTAATGCGATAACAGAAAATTGATCTATAACACCTGCTTACTGATTATGATATTTAAACAACAATGCAAAAAGCAATGCAAAAATAATTTTGAAACACGGATGCAAGAAATAGTAAAGAAAGATACTGTAAAAGGAATGAATGGAACACGAGAGAGTACTGTATCTCCTTGTGTCTATCGATGATCTCCAATGGCATAACTCCTTCGTGAACTCCTTCCTCTATCTTCTCCTCTTCTATCATCTCTATCTCCTCTTTTTCTTTCACCTTTTCCATCCTTTGATTCTCTTTCCCTCCTTCTATCATCTCGTTCCTTCTTTTCCTTCTCTCTCTCTCGATCTCTCATATCACACGGTCTCTCCGATACTCCAATCAATTCCAGAACTTCATTCGACACGCCTCTGTAATAAATTATAAAATATTAAATGATGTGCACACGTAAAACATATTATGGCAGAGAGAACTATCGTTAATGTCAGGATGGATCTGTTAATTCCCCTCTAATGAGTGGAATAGTGTGGTGCCGTACCTCTGTTGTTGATTGGAGAGAGAGGGAAGGGCTGTCTTGAGTAGTCTCTTCACATCCTCTCTCGTACTCGATATGAGTCTCTTCAGATCATCCACACCCAGATTGGTTAGAGCCACCTACAATCACTATATCTCCCTTCTCTCCCTTCTCCCCCCCCCCCCTCTTCCTTTCCTCTTCTCTTCTCTCTAACCTGGTAGGATACATCAGGCATGGCAACGAGGGCAGAGAAGAAATCTCTCTCGTATTCCTCATTCTCCTTCCATAGATCACGAGTGATCAACTTGACAAGGACATTAGAGAGGAAGGCATGCAGGGGATTGTACTGAAACGAACAACTCCTCGATTCCAGATGATATTTTATCCACATCCATATCGCAAGCAAGTAAATTATGCCATGTATCAAAATAGAATTCATTAAATGTTCAGCCAAATTCAATTCATTCCCTGTTCGAGCATCTCTATTGTACTCTCAACTACCCGATATAATTCGTATAGCACCCAATGTGAAGATTTTCAAACGTCGATTAGAAGACCACCTTCTCATTAATGACCTCTCCCAACCACAACACTAATTGTCCTGTCAAATTATAATAATATTTTCATATTCATTTTTTTGTTTCGCCAAGTGCGTGGATAAATTATTATTATTACCATGTATTATTCTCGTTTACTTGAACAGCAAACAAATAAGCTCACCAGTTCATACACGACTTCTATGGTGTGGAATAGTAGTTGAGGGACGGGTCGTTCCCTCAATAACTCCTCGATTCCAGATGATATTGCCTCTTTAGTCATCGATCGATGGGCAGTAACCACAGTACGCACATCTACACAATACACGGTTAATAATCTATCAATAACTGAAAATCTACAATACAATTAAACCTAATTTACTCACGCTCTCGGAGTAGTTTCTTCTCTTGTGGAGTCTTTGCTTCTATCTTGTGATACTCGACGATTAGTTGAGTGGGAGAGAGAGAGTATTGACCAGATTCGGAATCTGATTGAGGAAAGCGATTATTGAATGGATGGAAAACTATCAAAAATGGAAAGGAGCAATTAACAAAGGAAACAAAGAACCACTCCCCCCTCACAACACGGGGGCTCATGGGGTGGATAAAAAGACGGTCACCCAAATCCCATTCAAAACTCTTTTCCCGCACAAATAAATCTACCGTAGTTAACGGTTAGGAGAGGGGGAGGGGGAGAGGTACCTGCACATCTACGAGGTAGATGTAGTCAGGTGGGCGCACGCTAGACGCGCCGGGTAGGAGAGAGGCAGGGGAGAGGGGGAGCGAGGGATAAAAGTTCGCGACGAGACGGTTAGACGGTTGACGCCATGCTCTGTGCATTTCTAATGTATGGTGGAGGAGCTTTTGAGCCCCCGTGCACAAGGGAAGGTCGTGAAGTGACCGTGGAGTTTCCGAAAACGGTCTTCACCATAGATATCCATAGGGGTACAAGAAACTGCTTTTACCTTTTGCCGAAGACGCCCAGGGTGCGAGAAAAATCGATAAAATTACTTGCATTTGGATCGCTAGCCTCTTCTCATCTGTCAAGACTTGACAGTCAAGTGTCTCTCTGCCAGTGGTCTCGTAGCCTAGTGGGTAGTACGCTATACTACTCCCTCTTTTTTGCCACCCGCAGAAGTTCAAGTCCTCCCGGCTGCCTCATCTTTTGCCAAGCATCAAACATTGCTTTATTGAGGTTGAACGTTTAAAAACCCACATAAAACAACTATTGAAGATATTCAGCTTAAAAAGATGGTATTGATATGTCTCACAGAGGTGTCCACATAGAGGAAATAATATAGGTAGGTAAACTATCTGAATTTCTTGAAAAAGATGTTGTAAAAAAGATTTCTCAAATGTTTGAAGATTGGCAAAAGATTTGGCTGCCGGGAGGAATTGAACTTGTACGAGTGGCAAAAAATAGAGAGCGCTAGTATAGCGCAATACCCATTAGGCTATCAGACCACTGGGAGAGTGACGCTTGAAAGATGAGAAGAGGCAAACGCTGATCCATAACGAAGATCCATTTATTGATTATTTCTCGCTCCCTGGGAGTCTTCGGCAAAAAGTGACAGCAGTTTCTTGTACCCCTATGGATAGGCTATCTATGGTGAAGACCGTTTTCGGAAACTCCACGGTCACTTCACGACCTTCCCTTGTCAATAGGCATACTCTTGGCAGAGAGAATCCTCTTGACAGCCTGTCCGAATGACTTGGCCATTGTCTCGTGAATGACGAATTTGGGAAGGACAAGGAGAATGTCCTCCTGAAATGAGAATTCTCCATATCCGAGGATCGGATGATGGATCAATCTCACCTTGGACAATCCGGGCAAAATGGGGAGAAGGGATCGGACGTCAGTCTGACGAGTGTCGTGCAGTCTCTTCAGTCGATCAACTATCTCAGGAATGGCAGGAGCTACAAGGAATGGAGGGAATCGAGGGAATGGATGATGAGAGTGAATGAGAAGGGATGATAGTAGAATACCTCTCTCAGTGAGTAGATGGACTATTCTGGCGACGAGTGATTCTGCCCCTAGAGGACATTCCTCCAATAGACGGAGTAACTCGCATGAATTCTGACCCATTGCCTTCACTGCATTCTCGATCTGTCGCATGATAGTCTGCAATATTCGCGAATTAATTGAATCGCTTTCTTTATCCATTATTTTAATAATCAATCAGTTAGATACAGTAACTGACAAATTTGAAGTCCTTGGAAGTAGACTTGGCGAATACTTTGGCCATTAGATGGATGAGTGAGTGATCGTGAGAGAGAGTTGCCATTGGAAGAGTGAGGGCAGCCTGGATATACACTCATTCAGCATCTATCACTCCAATCTTGTGGTATTCAAGAGGATACTTGTTGTACTATGTCCGACTATCTCTTATCATTCTATCAACAATAGTATATCATATGCAATATGACTTTCCCCCTCCCCCCCCCCCCCCCCCCCTTACCTTATAGATTGGCTGTGTCCATTCCCTATCTCCCTGATGGACAAGGAAGTAAGGCGGGGGATAGTCATGAGTACACTCCTCCAATTGTCTCTCCACTTCTCTTCTCACACAATCTCTCATATACAGCAATTCGAACAATTCCTTGACTGTCTCCACTGATTGAGTACGGATCTGATGAGATGAGAAGGCATTAGTCATGGGATATGGGCATATTTGATGTTAAGAATAAGGCTGCAAATGCAGAATGTCTTACCTCGACCTTCTCATAGAAAGTGAGATGGAATAGTAACTGGAGTAGTTCACTCCTCTGTCTACAACGAGAGAGAACCAATTCACGAAGAGTCATAATGGCTGAATGAAGAAGAGAGATCATCCATTAGGGATTGACACTATTTATGATAGAATGCTCACCGAATGGATGGAAGACGGGATCAGTGCATGCCAGTTTGAGATAGGAAAGAGCATCGGGAGTGAGGAGAGGAGCCTCCAGAAGAACCTTGTGGAATACACTGAAATGAATGGAAGAGAGGAAGGGGATTGGAAGGAACGAGAAGAGCTCACGTTTCCTTGTGGAGTTCCTTCTCGAAGAGACTACGCAGCAGACGAACCATCACTTTATTGTATCTATAATCAATATATCAATATAGTCGTCAATCATTCATATGGTACCTCTCTAGTCTCTCCGGCTGAGTCAATCGTCCATCCGTGTGCGATGAAGCGAAAACGAGCGAGAATCTACAAATGACAATTAAATTCCGTTCATCATCCGATCTCTCCTTGTCAAAATAATAATGTCAATAGGAGTGAATAAATGAATATAAATGAATTGTACTCACCCTTGATACTGTGCATACATCTCTGCCACCCACAGCAGAGCCAACTCCGATCTACTCTTCTGAAAACATCCCCTTTCAATAACACTACTATATCCCCTCCCACCCCCCCCCCCCCCCCCCCCTTCCCCCTTCGAACCAAACAACACAGGAGCATTTAAATAATAATTTATCGCCTTTAAACTGACATGTTGTGCAATGATGAAATTAGCAAGTTTCTCTTCCAGATGATCGTTCTTCTCATAGAATCTGGATACTAGTCTCACGAGGATCTTGTGCTGAGCCTGAGCTGCCCCTCCCTGTTGGGCACGTCCTGTAGAGGAGAGAGAGAGAGAGATGATTAGAGGGGGAGGGGGAGGGGGAGGGGAGGGACTCACTCTCCGTGTCCATGAGTCTATCCAGAGTGATCACGAATAGTTTCTCCCTCTCTTCTGCACTCATCTCCTTGCAACTTGTCACTATATTCATCTGCACTTTGCTCTTCGATGGAGGAGCAGAGGGAGGAGGAAGGGGCGCCTTAATCAGACACAATTCATTATCGAGAAACCAACACTTGCTCAGAACCCAAATGAGCACTAATAACAAAACAAAATGAATGGATAAGGCCTCACATTGACTTTAGCAGGTGCTCTCTTCACTTGAGTCTTTCCAGTTTCAGTCTTGAGGAAATGAGCGGGAGTGGGAGGAATGACTGCTCCCTCCTTACGGGCCACTGCTCGCTCTTCAATACAACCATTATTGAATACGATATTGAGAGTAGAGACGATAGAATAAGGAACACTGGATTAATCAGATCAATCTTCATACCCTGTAGTTCCTTCAGTTTCTGCTGCTTCAACATCTCAGCTCCTGGTCCAATTCCAAGGGAATTCGCCTGAGTCGCCATCATACGAGCCAGACGCTGTCGTTGGTTCTAAAGAGCATCACATTAACATATTTCTGTTTTATTATATAAATAAATCTAAGAAAAAGAGTAAACTGGAGAAGGATTGGTGAATAGAATGGGTGATAAGATACTTCAGATCCAGCAGATGCGATTGGAGTGAAGGTGGATTGGAAGGCGGGAGGCATCACATCGGGGAGAGTCGCCTGATTACACCATAGTCAGATGCACATTGAAGAAAGATCTAATTATGGGGAGGGCATTCACGATACAGATGATAACTCATATTAAGAACGCGTTCTCCCTACTATCGAAGGAGAGGGTGGCACAGTAACTCAAAATCATACCTAGGGGTTCATACTTGGTGGTTAGAGTCCCTAGAGGTGGGATACACTTCAGCCAAAATATTGACCCCAAAAGTTGATCTTTGATATTTCAAATCAAGATTTTCAAATTGAGATTCGCCCGTTGTGTCAAATATCATTCGAAAGAGAATCAAAAGATATGTAGAAGCCCAAATTGTGAAAAGTGTGGGAGAACCAGAACTCAAGCAAAGTTGGAAAATGTTTAAAAAAAATTTCAACAAAAAAAACAACCACCATCTTAACACCATTTGTAGCCCCTGGAAATAAGACATTTTGTGTGATAATTAAACGGGAATCAAGCGGAATAATCCTCGATCTAATCAGAGGGACCACTAATAGTGATTTGCCCAAAAGACTAGCGCGCAATCGTCGACACGGCTTCCGCCTGTCCACATAAAAATTTTGCAATGTTTTCTGCACGTAAAATGTTTTTTGTGTGATAAAATCACGTTGTATGCATTTGTAGGTTAGTTTGACGATCTTTTGCAAAGTTCTTGGGTGAAATAATATTTTTTTGTGACAAGCTAAATATTTTGTAGCAAGCAAGCTAGAGACTCATAAGAGTAGGTTCAGAAGAATAATTTATGTATATATGCATCTCATTAATAATGCTGAACGATTTTGATTCATTTGTAACCATGTTTGGTATAGATCTTTGAGAGCTTCACAAATGCTCGCTTGCTTGCCACAAAATATTAAGCTTGATACAAAAAAAACTAATTATTTCACCCAAGAACTTTGCAAAAGACGTCAAACTAACCTTTAAATTCATGCAGCGTGAATTTATCACGAAAAAATTGCATTTTATGTGCAGAAAACCTTGCAAAAATTCGATGTGGGTAGGCGGATTCGAAGCCGTGTCGACGATTGCGCGCTAGTCTTTTGGGCAAATCACTATTAGTGGTACCTGTGATTAGATCGAGGATTATTCCGCTGGATTCCCCTTGAAAATTCACACAAAATGTCTTATTTCCAGGGGCTACAAATGGTGTTAAGATGGAGCTTGATGTTTTTGAAAAGTAAAAAAAATGTGACTTTTCAACATTTTCCAACTTTGCTTGAGCTCTGGTGCTCCCACACCTTTCACAATTTGGATTTCTACTCAACTTTTTATTCTCTTTCGATTGATATATGACACATTGGTTAATCTCAATTTGAAATATCAAAAATCAACTTTTGGGGTCGATATTTTGGACGAAGTGTACCCCACCCTTAGGGACTCTAACCACTAAGTATGAACCCCTGGGTATGATTTTGAGTTACTGCGCCACCCCTCCTTCAATAGTAGGGAGAACGCGTTTTAACTTATTTTGTAAGAGTTCTAGCATCATGGGATAGGTATCATCATCACTTCCACTACAATAAACACCCATCCCATGATGCTACCCACTGGTGAGCTTGAAAAGGTCTATGGTTCGAGATGGAATGGGTCCGGACGTTTGGAAGACATTTGTGGGGTGTCCGCAGGGCTAAGCCCGTGCTAGCAGACCAATTTCTGAAGGGGTCCGGCTCTTATTTTTCGAAAAAATTGTATGGGTCCGGACCATTCACCCTTTTTAGCTCACCAGTGATGCTACCAAAAATATTCCATGTTGCGGAGATGTCATACCCCTAATTATGATTAAATGGTAATGAAACTGACGAGAGAAATGATAACAAGATGAGTTGTGATCTTGTGATTGAGACGGGAGAAGATGTATCTGGATAGAATAGATTGATTGATTGAAAAGGGAGAGTTCACTCACTTTTGTGTCACATCGATGGCACTATCCGAAGTGATTTTATCCTTCTTCCCTTCTTCTTCCTCTTCCTCATCCTCATCATCCATTGCTGCAAATACTTCATTCTCCCAGTATATCTTCACTCCCATCCCACCCCCTCCCCCTATTCCTTCAACTCACCAGCTGTACTTGTTCCTGGTTGATCTCTTCTCTTCTTCACAATTGGTTCATCTTCCTTCGATGATATTGGTGCTTTCCTCTTTGCCTCAGCTGGCATCACTTTCTGGATCTCCTGCACAAATAATCATTGACCCCAGAGTATCCAATATTCGAACATTTCAATTTCAGAAAAAGTAGGGAATAAACTTACAGCCTGACTGGCTCCCAGATCGGATAGAAGAGTAGCAATCTTGTGTGCATGTTCGAGGATGGAAGGATGTTTCATGAGTCTAATGAGATGCATCTTCAACTCCTTCCTCACTGCTTTCACTTGAGATGTGCCCAGAGTGGGAGGCAGATTCACTTGGAGGACATCAATCGCATCTACTACTTTCTGCAGGAACTCGGGCCGTTGCCGAACTGCAATAAAGAATGAATAAGGAAAATAATGAAGTTACTAAATAGTGTACCACTCATGAGACAACATACCTATGT
Source organism: Pristionchus entomophagus (assembly GCA_036245825.1). NCBI lineage: Eukaryota > Metazoa > Nematoda > Chromadorea > Rhabditida > Neodiplogasteridae > Pristionchus > Pristionchus entomophagus. The sequence goes on along the minus strand of BTSX01000001.1, from coordinate 19,008,052 downwards.
TGCAGAGTGCTGATAGAACCGTCAGAAGATTCTGACTCGAGATATGAGGAAGTGTCGTTTGTTCAATCAAAGTTTTCATTGAAATCTCAGCTTCTTTCGCCATCTTACGATAACTGAAATTTTTTTAAAATATTTTAGTCCTACAACAACGAGAAAACAAAAATCATTTTATTTCTGACCTGATATATCGATGATCTCTGGGAATTTCTCCGAGACTCATCAATCGTCTCGGTCCAGTATCAGCTTGCTGGAAACATGAAGACTATGAACATAGATGCAGACCCCGCTCGCGAGAAATTAGATCGAATGGGACAAACTATCTCACCTCATTTCCATTTGATTGAGCTAAAACAACCATCTCTAGAAACTTGATAACTCTCGTCCGGATACTGAAAGAAAAAAACAATCCAGAAATAAAATACGTATAAATTTTTATAATTGCACTCACCCCTCATTATCACTATCGATGAGAAACATGATACGAGCCTTGAGAGCAGAGAACTGCTTCTCCCAGCATTTTTCCACTGCTTGATCATTCTGGAAATAATTCGGTGTGTTCGAGGTCAATTTTAACCATACAAAAAGTGGCAGTAAGGGGATTCACTTTGTTCTGCACAGCCCATCTCAAGACGATACTATAAATGTTCGTGCAGGTGAGCATAGCCTGACAATAAAGAATTTCATTGCAAATAAACAGAAGATTATACCTTCTTGACGACTTGGTCGTTCTTACTCTCAGACTCTCCGGGCATGAGATGAACGTAAAGAGTGTTGATGGCTTTTCTCATGACTTCTGCATCCTTTTTGCTGCAACCACCCGATTCAAACTCAACTTATCAAGAAATAAGGACATACCAAGCCTTTTCAATGAAGTTGAGAACGAAACATTTGATAGTAGGGTGAGGGAGATCCGCGAACGCGAGCATTTCATCGAGAAAGTTATCGAGGAGGTGAGCCCCACCTTCCCGATCGAGAAGAAGTTCCTCTGTCTGCAAAAAAACCATCTCTATCCACAATCCTAAGTATCTCACCTTCTTGAGATGCCCGAGCTTTTCATTGATCGGCGCAGTCTCTGCTGCCTTTAAAGAAGACGCAATTTGCTCGTCCAGAGATTCGTCGATCTCTACGTCGTCCATAGTGCACGTATGAGGGCACGTGGCCTGTAATGGTCATTATTAGAACTACTACAGACCACAGATAAATTAACAGAACAATATATAACAATGAAATAAATCCAGAGCGTTTCAAAAAAATTCGAAAATTTTTAGGTACCCCACGCCGGGAATTTCAATTTCAGAGCCGGCAAAGGCCGTGTCATGGCGTGGGAAACGTCGAAAATGCAGTAGTGTAGTCTCAAGCTGATCAAAATGGTTTTAATTTTAATTTTTTTTAAATATAAATATTTTTGAATTTTCAAGCAATACCTTCTGTTTAAAAAAATGTCATTCTATAGCGCATAAATTTTAGGAAATCATTGATTACTTAATGAAGCTTGAAAAACTTGTATAATCATTTTTCTGACCAGAAATCTTACCCGTTATCATACCGCGAATTTAAATTTTCTGAATGAGGAGGTTATTTAACACCGTGGGAACCAATTTTCAGCATTTTCTCCGTTTTGTCTCCGCCGTCGCAATAACCTTTGTACATATCGATGGTAAGGCATCAAGCCAATAATCCGAGGCGGAGACCAGATGTTTTCGTAAGTCGCTTTCCATATTTCTATAGTCCTCAGTTTCTTAAATTTAAGATTTATGCTTAAACTATCTTTAAAGTATAAAGTGTGGTCATATTCAATCAGCATTTTCTCCCGATATGAGAGTATCCCTTTCTCTTTCGATGCATAGCGTATAGTGAACGATCAAGGTAGTGTATTATCACTGACAGTTGATTTATGCTTGTCAATAGAGGTATCACTGAATGGACACGTTGCAGCAACCAGATGGTGGTCGTCGATTCGATGACTACCTACACGATGAGCAACATCCTAATCCGGTAAAGGAAGCAACCATTAATAGCTGTTAATTACCACCATTTAGTTGGAAACTGCTGCTAGGTTGCGTCGTGAGAAGAAGGAGAGATACAAGAGAGTGTGTAGCACCTGGGTATGTGAATGGAAGGGTAATGCGACGAGTAATTGATTGAAGATATGGGTGGAAATCCCCCTGTTCCTAGTTCTTCTCGCTACCCTCTGGATGGCCTTCTCGTACCATCAGATGCTTCATCACGTAAGCCATTCCCTTCTTTCTATCTCATCACTTATCTTCAGAAGAACGAATGCGAAATGTCTTACATCTACAGACCGTTAATATTCCTGGTAAATATTTAATATTAACCGTAATATTTTAATATTATATTTTATATTTTATATTTACCGTTAATATTCCGTTAATATTATTTTTTGTTTTCCTGGTTAGTTACTAAAGGTTGAAAAAACTGTTAAAATAATCTATCTGACTCGTTTTCATTCCGCGAATTTAAATTCCTCTCTTCTCCTCTTCTAGCCGATTCACGTGCGGGGAAATACGATCGCTAAGTACTCTCTGATGAGATACCACGAAGGATACACCGATGAGTTAGTGTCCTCTCTTTCCCGTCATAATCATTCGCTCCAGAAACATATTCAAAATCGATATTCCTGTTCTCTTTGTGCCTGGTAGCAGTGGATCAGGCAAACAGGTGAACAGTGTCATTCATTCTCAGCTATATTTATTCTTTAATTCAGGTCCGTTCTCTTGCCACGACCCTAATGAATAGAACAGCTGCGATGGGCATGAAATTCAAGTCTCGTTTCGTCCTCTTTGCTTGCGATTTTGATGAGGCACATTGATTACTTTCGCTCATATTACTTATCTGGTTGAAGGAGTTCTCTTTTCTCTCCGGTGCTACTTTGATACGACAACGGGAGTTTGTAGTGAAATCAATAGAGACAATAATGCAGAAGTATTCCCCCACGGGAGTCAAGAAGGTTGGTTGACATGTGTGGTATCTCACTCCTCCATCCCTTTCAGCTTCTTCTATTCGGTCATTCATTCGGAGGAACAATTCTACATTCACTTCCAGCTCATCCTAGAGTAGATCTGAGTAATAGACTATTGATTGATCATATAATGGATGAGTGACTTGAGAATGGATGGATCTCGTGATCACTCTGGGTGCTCCTATTAATGGACCACCATTCATGGCTGATCACTACATGGAGATGTTCTATGAGAAGACTATCAAAGTGAGTGTTGTCCATTCTCAGGAGTCAAAGAGTCTTATTGATTAAGGCATGGGATGACCGAGAGACAGAGTTATCCCATGTGACACTTGTATCGTTCAGTGGAGGGATTAAGGATTTCATGGTGCCTGATCATCTAGCGAGAAGTCCATTCAAGGTGGGTCAGATTGAGAAGAGAGTAAGATAGGGAATGAGTAGCGAATGTCTTACAGTACACGAAGGATATGGAAGTGATTGCTGGCTCTCGTGACACGCGTGTTCTCTTCCGTCCCTCTTGGTCTCTTTCCGATGTCCGATGTCCTGTAGATCACAACTGTCTCGCATGGTGCAATCAGCTAGTCAAGTCAGTGGGGGGGGGGGGTTATTGATTGTACCTCTCGGGCCATGGTAAGAGCGGAGAACGATCCTCTTATGTTCCTTTCCGTGTAGCTTTCATTGTTGCACTGAGCGAATAGGGGAATTACAGTAGACCGATTAAGATTGAAGCTCGGAGATGCCCATTCATTGTAGACACATCAGCTCTATGGTGATCGATTACGGTATGGAATGGAAGTGGCCCAATGATGGAAGGATGAAGGCCAGTAGACAGGTATACTGTAGGCTGGAACGAATGAAATGGCAGGGTGTTATTAAAGGTGGTCAAGGACTTCTATAGTAATCGGATTGGTGCAGAGAGACGGAAACCCGCCAGTAAAGAGATCCCACCACTCTTCAATAACTCTATTTATATCCAACAGGAAGAAAGAAGAGTCAAGATGACAGCACAGGTACGGATATCGTCGTAGACACTCATTCATCTTTTCTATACATTGGATTCATGGTAAATTCATATGACTTCGTTCGCCTTATTTTCGAGCAAGAGGGCTGGCACAGCTCGAAAAGGTCGATTTTCTGAAACTTGGTGTTTTGGGGTTATCAAGGGTGCTGAAGACGATGGGCATATTCATTTTGCCCTGAGAGCCCTCGTTGGCTCCAGACCGTGTCACGTCAAAAACACATTTTTGCGTGCTAATCGGCTCCCGAGATCGCTAATTTTAGGTGAGAATGTGGGGAACATGCCTGTCAAGTTTATTTTTCACGATTATTAAAAATAAACTATTTGCTGTTTGAGTTCTGTGCTTAGAAACATCCAAGTCTACCCCAGAAAATATTCTCACCTAAAATTAGCGATCTCGGGAGCCGATTAGCACGCAAAAATGTGATTTCGACCTGACGCCGTCTGGAGCCAACAAGGGCTCTCAGGGCAAAATGAATATGCCCATCGTCTTCAGCTCCCTTGATAACCCCAAAACACTAAGTTTCAGAAAATCGACCTTTTCGAGCTGTGCCAGATCCGACCAGATTTGCTCGAAAATAAGGTAAACGGCATCATATTGCAGTTTCCATATGTGACTATTGATTTGGATCTGAAGCAGTATGATCTCGTAGTGTATATTAGATCGAAAGCAGTCAATTGTCCCATTGATACTAAAGGTGAGATCTGCTAATCTAATTAATATGATCTATCCTTCTTGTTCAGCCATCCATGCCGATCTAACCTTCCGATCCGCTGAGAATTTCACTTCCTACAGTATACAGGATGTAATGAGAAGGAAAGAGAATGAGTGATAAGTGTGTTAATTGCAGGGAGAATGGATGTATCTCCGTATCATGCCATCCTTCCCAGAGACTCATCGACTCAAGGGAACACTCAGAATTGGAGGGACACCTGGTTGTGAATATGAAGTGGAATCGAGATACGAAGTGATTGGAACTGTGTACAGGGTAAGGAAGAGTCTGTTGTGTCTCTCTCCACTCCCACTCAATCGATCGAGAGTACTGTATCTCTAATTGTGAATGGCAGCGATTGATGGACTCAACGACTCTTCCCTTCGTTGTCTTCTATACTCTCTTCTTCTTGGCAATCATCCCAGTAATGAGACAGAATAGACTCCCTCCTCCCTTCGATTATATCTACGCTGATCTACCCCATTATGTCAGTCCTCTCTTTCCACCACCATAATATTTAAATTTTTACGTATTATCTTTCAGTTCTACACTGTCATGTATCTGATGGGATCTGTGTTGGCCGCGTTCGTTAATTTATTTATTTAACATTCTGATATATTAAGGGGGGGGGGGGGGGCTGATTGATGGTAACTGTTGGTGCCAAATAAGTTGTCATATTCAGATTTGTGACAGTAGCGTGTCGATTCACAGTGGAGAGGAATCTAGCCACGTATCTGATATGGGCGATGGGGGCTAGACTAGCCACTTTGATCATCACTCGACCCGGTCAACCCATTGTGAGACAGATGTAAGTAGAGAGAGAGAGAGAGAGAGAGAGAGGGGAGGGAGGGATGGGGTCATCCATCATCCATTTAGCTCCCGATTTGTGGAATGGTGTCCTCCCCTAGTCCGATTGACTTCTCGTTTCCTTCTCGCCATGACTACACTATTCATTGGTTACTTCAATATCAATTTGGGCTATGCATTCATCCTCTTCCTCAACCTTTTCGTTAGTTTACGATTAACGTTGTCGCAATAAATTATAGGGGATAAATAATGAGTTGGTAAATTTGAGAAAGTGGGTGGTCACTCGAAGAATGGAATGTGTCTCATTATCTTCTCTATCTCCATTCTCATCTCAATTGGATTGGCGGGTAATGTGAGGGATGGACCAGCCGGTAAGTTGCACTGAGAGAGAGACCCCCCCCCCCCCCCCCCCCCTTCCCCCATCCCACACTGTTCTTTCTGTCACTATGATGCGATGAGTGCAGGAATCTTCCAACGTAGTATCTACGAGTTGAATCCCAAGGGATATATGGAGGCACTCTCTAATATCTTTTACGACCATCCTCATCCACTCCTCTTCTCATTCATCGTCTGTTTCAACTTGATCCCCGTTATTTATCTATGGATGGTAGTGGGAGTATTCATCTGATTGCAGACTTCTTCCTTCTCGTTTCTCCTCAATTTCACTCAGATTCTACAGCAGATTGATGCATCGACCAAAGAGAAGATTGTCGGTATGTCCTTTTTATTTAGTCTACAATATACCATTATTATTAATTTGAATTTAGTGCGCGACGTCTTTAAATGATAATGAATTGTTGTTGTTTAGGAGTGTTGTACTCTCTTCTCACAATCGCGATCATCCGAGTGACTAATCTGGAGTCAATGGCCATTGCTACTTCTTACTACATCTTCTTCTTCGAGACATTGAAAGATTACAAGGAACTTAAGGCAGGAGATGGGAAAGAGATTGACTAGAGGGGGAGGCCCCCCCCCCCCCCCGACAATCTTCTCTTTGGTCGGAGAAATAGAGGGAGACTCCATCATATCCACTATCATATTCATCCATTTCATAGCCAATAGTGTCATTATATCATTACTTTAGCCCTTTTTTGCATTTGTATAGGTTTCCATTTCTAGTTTTAAATGGTATCGGCTTTATCCAATTCTTTATTTACCGATTGTGATCCGACACCATGCTTTCTTTCTCAGCCATATTGTTCCCCAATGACGAATCGAGTACAATCCAGACCAAACTATAATGACTTAAGCTTTCAGCTAACTACTAAACATATCACTTCTGTAACATTCTATTGCTTGGATACTAATCGATGCGCGTTTGTTATACATTTTCGTTGTTATTATGGTGAAACAAGAAATGTGTCTATAGAATCTCTCCTCGAGATAATTCAATCATTTGATCCACAGTCTGCTCTCTTCCTCTCTCCCTCCCCCTCTTCTCCATTTCATTTGTTCATTTGTTTCTCTCGTGGGACGGTCTCTTCATCTCCCACTCTGGAATGAGCAGTATGTTATCTGCATCGGATACCTTGTTCCCTTTGCATCTCTTCTAGATGGATGCATTTCAGTCACGAAGAAGTCAGATGACAAGAAGAAGAAGAAACAGAAAGAGCCATCTCGAAAGAAGGAAAGTAAGAAGAAAGGAGAGACAGGGAAGGGAAAGGGAGAGAATGATGTCGATGAGAAGCATATGGTCAAGTTTATGAAGAAGTTGAACTCGCAACTCGCAGAAGATGATTTCGTCGTCGAAACAGTGAGTGGATTACGGTAGATGGGATGATTAATGTGAACTCATGGAGGTATCGGTGCAACTGCAGACGTACAAAGAATCAAAGATCAAACTCACAATGGACAACATGGTATCTGGAGCACCTCTGTGTGCTACTACGGTAAGAATGGAAGAAAGATCAAAGATAATATCTCGACTGATTGAAGAGTATCGATCTTGGTGATCAAGTGGTGGCAATCAATGGAAAGAAGGTGTCGAATAGAGACGAGTCTAAAGTTGTCTTCAGAGATATCAAGAGAGAAGTTCTGAGGTGAGGGGACGCTATTGTATCATGATGAGTATGTTATTCAGGGAATCAGGAGGGAAGAAAGTGGACTTCGAAGTACAGATCACTAGAAGGAGATTGAGACGATTGAAGTTGGGTCAGATGCCTAAGAGATTAGTCTCTGATGTGCGGTAATGGAATGAATGTATTGATCTACTTGCATCTCACTCAGGATCTACCGAAAGGATTTGATTACTACGAGGCTCTTCTCGTTCTCTATCCTAATTCATCCATCGGGTTTAATGTCAAGGTGTTGTATTCTCTATTCTCTCCTTCACAATTATTTTCAGCCTGCAATCAATCTCCGTTGTATGGTGAGTTCAGTGGATGGAGGATGGAAGTCTGTCGCGAAGAAGGTCTTCCAGGTTAGATCTCTCTCCCCCCCCCCCCCCCTCCCCCCTCACCCTCCATCTTCCATGAATTTCTTCCCAGGTGGGAGACATGATTCTGTACATCGCTGGTGGGAAGGAGGGACAGGAAGTGAATTCAGTGGCAGCAGCGAAGGCGGCTCTCACTAAATTCGCTGCGGGGGTAGGTCATGACTCGTTCCCCCAGTCACACAATTCACTTGACACAGGCATTCATTCGACTGTGGTTCGCGAGAGCAAAAGATCCTATCTGTATCAAACAAGTGAGTGGATGGATACGGTATCTGGTATCTGTTGGAGATTGATGGATGGATACGGTATCTGGTGGAGATTGATGGATGGAATGGTATTGAAGGTGCGTGCAGCTCTCATACAAGACAAGACTTCTCTATCGAGTATCGATCCAAGAATGGCCGCTGATTGTCTGGATATTGTCAAGGATGAGATTGCTGCCATGGACTACAGGTACGATCATCATGAGGAGTACGGTAGATGTCTCTTAGATACGGTATCATCTGATGCATGGCTGACTTTGACTTGAAGGAAAACGAAGAAGATGGCAGTCCCAGCGGTGGTGAAAGACTATAATGAGCACGAGAAGAGACGGATCGGTAGACATTACCGTATCCCACACTTATCGATTGATCTGTTTAAGACTTCCGTAAGACGTCCAAGTTTGCGAGAATCGGTGTGGAGGCTCATGTTAATCCTCATCACTTGGTAGGTCAAAGATGAAGGATCAATTGATAATCTCTCTTTCTTTGAGAGTATGGTACCAGCTCGTGAGAAGAAGAAGCCAGTATTGGCAGGGACCCCTCCCCCTCCCGTTCTCCCTCCTCCTCCCACTCCTCCCGCTCCTCTCCTTCCTCCAATCAATCACGATCTCATCAAAAATTCACTTCCCAGAAAGAAGATTCCTCCAAAGAATCGATCGAGAGATTCGAAGGAAGAGAAGGGATCGGCCGAGAGTGATCGGGTACAGTAACCCATCCACACTTACAGTAATCCATCTATTTCAGTCGAATCAGGAGGCTGATTCATCGAAGAAGAAATCTAAGTCTGGTAGTCATGAGGATGATAAGGTATACTGTAGAGATAGATTATAGGAAATGCAGGATTGATGTTTAGAATGTGAAGTCGAATTATGTGTTTGAAGACATGAACAAGAATCCCGTGGCAGGATGTGAGTAAGAGAATATTAAATGGATTGATTGGTTAATTTGAGACAAAGTGGACATGCTTCCCCATGAGGGAGGAACCAACGAAGGAAGTTCCAAGAAAGGTTAGCCCTCAATTGACAGTTCACTCTATAGATTCAATATTTGAGATTCGAGCGAAGCCGCAGCCAAATCATCATCCCACAAGGATAAGCCGAACAAGAATGTTTGATCTACCATCCATCCACGCTTTCCCCATAACGTTCTTTGTGCAGAAACACATTCAGTCGAAATAAATGAAGTCTGGACATTCATTTGTTGTTAAACAGCGTAATCTCAGAAAAAAAACACGATAAATTATTTATCATGTTGAAATTTAAAGTGAATGAAGAGAGGAATCTGACAGAGAGATAGACACGCTGCGGTCGCGAGCGGCTGATGGCTACGATTTTCGAATCGATTTCACTTCCGTTTTGCGGTCTTCGTTAGGGCTATATCACCTTACTTCTCGTGCAAAATGAGCAATGAACAGGTGTGTAGTGGCGCCGTCGAAATAATATCATAGTTATGGTTATTGTCCGAAGAATTTAGGCTCTTCATGTTTAATATCACTTCGGGGATTCGTTTTATTCTTTCTTAATAAATGCATCTCAGGCAATTTATGATGCGCTTCGAGACATCGATAAGGGCCATTCAGAGCACAAGCGACAATTCGAGGATTGGGTCAACGAGAATAAGTGAGTCGTTCTCTCTCATTTTGCTCTCATGCGATTTCTTAGTCAGCTGATCAGCTTACCATCGTGTATTACTCACAATCGTACATCTTTTTTAATATTTCACTTTTGTTTCCAGGGGTCTCATCGGAACCTCACAGTATCGCACATATGTCAAGAATTTCCAAGAGTGGGAAAAGGACGTTTTGGACAAGAAACAAGGGTTGATTGCTCAGCTTCCTTCCGCTGCAGCTGATTTGAGTCTCAGTTAGTTTTTATTCTTTATTATTATTATTATTATTATTATTATTATTATTATTATTTGATACCTGAGTTTTAAAGAAAATAGAGTGACAGTTTTATGTAAAAAAAAAATGGGGCTTCTTTACTTTAGGGGACAAGCTCCGCCCACTTTTAGTCTTAACCCAACACTATGCTGGAAAATGATGACAATTAGTGTCCTTAGTATCCTTAGCGTTACCCTTAGCGTTACCCTTAGCGTTACCCTAAGCAAACTAAGCCTAAGCCTAAGCAAACGAAACATGATGACACATACATTCTTAGACAAGTCTAATGAAAGGGGGCGGAGCTTGTCCCCTAAAGTAAATAAGTGCCAAAAAATTTGACAGGTACATCGCTGGAACGAGTAAAACCGATGGAATTCCTTATGGCCATGATGACGATGTCAGTCAAGGTATTGGAGTATTTTCATCTCTTATTTTAATCATATTTGGGCTATTCTTTAGAAGCCCAGATCGTCCCAAAATAGTCAATATATTCGCTCCTCTCTTGGATCAGTCCACGGGGGCGAATGCTCCCCACGCTCTCCTCTGATTTGAGAGCGCCTGGACTGATGAGAAGAGGCCGAGGAATGTGCTTTTATATATCACGGGTTTTCTGTTATTTTGTAGGAACGCTGACTACAGAAAAAAAAGTGTGCCTCCGATTTCTATGAAACTAATGTTACTGACTAAAGTGAGGACGGGGAGAACGCCTATCCACTTCTTTTGGCTAAATTTGCATATTGAGCCGATCTGTGACCTACCTCTTCAAAACGCTCTAACTCGGTCAGTTTTTGACCTACCGAACCCGATTTTTTTTCTGTCGCTTTGTATTTCCGCGATCTACAACTTTCTTATCACGAATTTCCGAGATCTACAACTTTCTTCTCACGAAAACAATCTTCCATAGAAAATTCAGGTTCTCCTGGAGACAGACTATTTCGTATGATAACTCGTTAACGGTTAATTTTGAGATCTTGTGAGATAAAATATTTTTTATCAGGCTCATCGAGAGCTACCGTTAGATGGTCCTAATTTCTGCTTTAGCATAATGTTGAAGCTTTGTTCGCTCTTGAACTCGTTTTGAATGGAAATAATGCCAAGTCCGGGATTGCCGGGATTCCCCCTCTGAGTAGCACTATCGGGAACGCAGTTTTATGCCGAATGGAATATGAGAGTACCTCAATTCGGGGGTGGGGAATCAGATTCAAAAATAAAATCCGTACCCTTAAGAGGAAAATCTCGATAACAGTCGACCTTTATACCCGGAAAAACTAATTTTCATGCTCAACACATTGAAGACACCATTTCAGACCGTATCCTTTCCGAAGAAAGTTGTAGATCTCGGAAATACAAAGCGACAGAAAATAAATCGGGTTCGGTAGGTCAAAAACTGACCGAGTTAGAGCGTTTTGAAGAGGTAGGTCACAGATCGGCACAATATGCAAATTTAGCCAAATGAAGTGGATAGGCGTTCTCCCCGTCCTCACTTTAGTCAGTAACATTAGTTTCATAGAAATCGGAGGCTCGGTCATTACTTTTCAGTCTGTCATTTTTTTAGATTTTGAAATATATTTATTTCTATTTTTCTTGAGTCTAAGTGGAGAAATATTGCATGAGTAATTATTAACAAATACGAAGGCTGTCTTGAATATTACACGCTCACAGTCGGCATGAACTCAACTGAGGGTCGCCGGCAATGATAAGTCATAATTCTCAAAGTACGTATTCAAATCAATTTGAGACAAATCATGAGTGAAACAACAAAATTTGATGCAAAATAAGGTTTATCACAGCCTCCCCTTTTTCAATCAATACTTGTTACTTACGGTAACCCCGAATGTTCAGTGTAAATTCAAGACCAGAATTCATCGTGATCGCTTAAGCGAATTTTTGATATTATTTGCTCAAGAGCCTCATATGAGATCGTAGAACATCTAACTTAGGAAACTGATGAGGTGCATATCAATGAGCGTTTGCAATATAATAAAAAAGAGTTCAAATGACAGAATGGGCATGTTGACTGCCAATATTCGACAAGACCGCTTAAGCGAATATTTAATTTTTTGTGCTTTGTGTCTTTTGAGGGAGCTGCTCTCGACAGTCAGTATAAAATTGGAGAGGTGCATGCTTTTGTTATCAATAAAATCGGGGAAAAAATGTTTGTTATTTGAATTCGCGCGCTTTTTGACGTTTCTCACGCAGTCACACACCCTTTCCCGGCTCTCATTTCAACTTTTCCGGTTCGGGGGGTCCCTACCGATCAGATCGCGATCTGTAGGGATCACCGAACCGGGAATTTCAAGAACAGAGCCGGGAATGGGTGTGTGTGACCTGATCCGTCAAATTCCCCGCGAATTCAAATTTTCAACGGAAAATCTGCGTTTTCCGGGTTTATTGATTAGTTGCATGATGCGACCTCGCAGTTTCATGCTGAATATCAAGTACTATGCACTGATAAACATTTACCACAAAATAAGAGAAATTCGTTAAAGCGATCATGTTGAATTTTGAAGGTTGGGAATCGGTCTCCTAAGAACCAAAATTTTAATGTGAATAATTAGAAGAAATTCGTGCTCTCTTGGCGCACGAGAGTGTTCGAGATTTAGAGCTTCCCTGATGTGTAGCTCGTGGCCTAGTGGTCTACAGGTTCGGAATTCATTTTGCGATACAAGGCGGGTTCGATCCCTGTCTCCGATAATAAGTTTTGCCGATAACAATAATGAGGTTTACATCACGCTTTCGCTTTCCTTTTGCCTGTGTTATCCTTATTTGCATGTTTTGCTACTCCATGTTGTTTTTCAGTTTTCGTTATTATATTTTATATTCTGTTTTGCAACCAGTTTTATCGCCCATAGATCGTGATCCTAGAACAAACTTGTGACATGATCAGACCAATCCACCCATATTTGTACCTAATCCATACATGCAGACGTCTTTCCAAGAAGCAGATGCATGGAACTCGGACTACCGTTAGGTTCACGATCTAGGGGCGATCAAACTGATTGAAAAATAGAATAAAAATAACGAAAACTGAAAAACAACATGGAGTAGCAAAACATGCAAATAAGGTTAACACAGGCAAAAGGAAGGCCAAAGCATGATGTAAACCTCAGTATTGTTATCGGCAAAACTTATTTTCGGAGAAGGGGATCGAACCCGCCTTGTATCGCAAAATGAATTCCGAACCTGTAGACCACTAGGCCACGAGCTACACATCAGGAAAGCTCTAAATCTCGAACACTCTCGTGCGCCAAGAGAGCACGAATTTCTTCTAATTATTCACATTAAAATTTTGGTTCTTAGGAGACCGATTCCCAATCAATATAGAGTGGTGATGGACATCCCCTAAGGGTCCCTTTCAAATAGCGTCGACAGATTTGGTCGAGAGATCGACCTACTTTTGCGGTTCCCTTGTAAAGCGATCATCATGCAAAACGGTCTTGAAATACACCCTCATTTTGTAAGGTTACTGTAAGTCACCAGTATTGATTGTTAAGCAATGAACTGTAATATACCTTATATGGCAGTTATTTTTGCTATTTCGCTTACTCTTCATTTCAAAAAATCGAAATGCGCTTTTTGAGAAGTATTCATGACGTGACGTATCATTGCAAGCGAATATCGACATATCCGTGCTTCGTTACCGTATACTGCAGTTGAGTTTTATCAGATTGCTAACGCGTCATATTCAAGACAGCCTTCAAATTTGTCAATAATTGCTCAAGCATATTTCTTCACTTAATAAAATCAAGGAAAATTAAAATAAATATGTGTGAAATTCGAGAAAATTGACAAACTGATAAGGTGTAACCTAGCGAACTGGTCACTACACCACAGGGGCGGGGCTCCCTACCGATCTGAGCATTTGTTTGGCACTGTTCTTTTTATTGCGTTAATATATTACATGAATAGGGACCGCAATGGGGTATCTAGAGAAAAATTCAAGAGTCATCGCTTTTTGTGTGTTCTATGGAATTGTGACAGATGAATCGATTGGGAATAAAAAATATTCATGAAAATAAATACATAACATAAATATAGAAGTTTATTAAAATTGCGTTTTCGCCAACGATCTACCGTAATCGAAAATGTCGAGTTGTGTATCAACTTATGATTTTATATTTTTGAAAATAATTTAATTGTTATTATAGTATTATGAATAATTACTGAACGTTGCGCAGGAGTCCATAGAAGGTATTTGTAGAGGTAGAGGCATAGGGGAGGCGAGTCAGACCTCGGAGAAAGCAGAAAACTACGAAAGTTCACTACTTATCCACTTTCAAAGGCCGAAATCGGCGATTCCGACGCTATTTGAACATAAACATTCGATTCGCCAGAATCAGCAGAACGAATTAAGAATAGTGCTAGAGGTGGGACAAACTGAGACAGATATCAAAAATGTCAAAAACTAGGAAAGATAATCGCTCGAAATTGGTACCGTACAAAGATGACAATTTTGTTGTTATTTGCGCTAGTTCAGATAAATCTCACGCATGGTGGGTTGGTTTGGTGCAAGGAGAATGCGTTATTAAAGAAAGAAATGTAATTTTGAAATAAATAATATAATAAATCAATTTCGAAAATACGGCTAAAATAAGTCAGTTGTCGATCAAATCGGTTGTGTCTCTGAGGCGAGGTTCAGCTATTACGATATTTTGCCCCGCACTCGCAACGACACTACTCGGTATCTATACATGAACTAGATATAATATTGAGGACCAATCATTCCTGAAAGCAATGCTGACTGCACACAAGCAGGTCACTCAATCAAGTGAGTTCATTCTTTTAAAGAACCCTCTTGATATGTCAATGATTTTAATCATAAAGTAAATTCTCCTGCTAGTAATATATTTGTAATGTTCCTGACCCGATCACTTTAAGATGACATGAAGCAGTCAGTGCTTGCGAATGCCCAGCCAATTCATGGTCCTGCCTACAATCCCAATGTGCCTCCCCCTTCATTCCGGTCAGTGGGTGCGTATTCAATTTATTCACTTTTTCAATTCTATTTGTACATGTAAAAAAATCTTCGTTTGACGAACGAACGAATATTTTTGAAACGCTGTAACTACAACGCTTACTTATTTAGTTTATTATCCTAATATATATTTATAACCACTTTCTCAGTTAACAATGCCTCACCATACGGTTACGCAGGAAGGGCCGAGTTGACTGCGAAGACGGGTGAGTCACCCTATGTTATTTCTAAATTTATTTTCATTCGCCGAATCTGTATCGTCTTTGAAATAGATAATGGTAGTTCATTGCAGAATGGACGAATGAGCCAGCAGTCAAGCGAGTCTTCCGCCCCCCTTCACCTATCGCAGAGTATAAATCGACTCCTCTTCCATTCAGAGATTTCTCCCAGACTTGATCCCACTCATTGCCACTCATCCCCCTCATTTCCCCTTTCAGTATCAGTTAATATTAGGTGCTCTTTTCCACCCAATATCACAGTCTGTCTAACCTCGATTCGTGCCTTTCATCTGTTCTTTATGATGTGTGCTCTCCTCCCCTTATCTCTCTTCTATTCCGCTGCTCGTTTCACTTCAATCTCCATTACTAATAGTCTCCTCTTTCACTTTCCACTAGTAAAATCCGCATTTTTTTTGGTACAAGATTATGTGTTGTTGGAAAGTGAATTTAGTTTTATCGATTGTTGTTCTCATTCCTTGAACGGGTTATCATCTTCCATATTGTTACTGTTGTTGCAGAATAGAGAGTAAACATGGATGCGATCATTGACAATTCAAACAATTCGTTCTACATCGAATTATTTATTTACAGAAGTTTTGAGATCTTTTCGGAAATCATTGTGATCTGATTTTTCGTGATTTCTTGTACACTACTCATCAGTTGAGGCTTAGGTCTTATCATGGATCATTATCAAAAAAAAGGGGAGGCATAGTTAGTGGGAAGGGAAGGTTCTATCGTGTAACTCTTTTCTCTTCTGTCCTTTCTGTGGAGTCTCACTTTTTTTTTACTTTTTCGAATGTTTCCATGATTATGTACTAATCTCTTGTGTGTAGATGGTTGACTGGATGAGTGAGAACTTCTTCATTCTCCTCTCATGGATCATGATTGGGAGTGGAGTTGTCACTATGATTACTCTTCTTCTCGGAATGAAAGCCCAATACGGCAGATATGCCTCCGTCGACGCTGTGAGTTACAAACTACCGTAATCTAGGCGAATTACAAGTGTTACTCATACGGTATCTCAGAAATCGATTGCTGCAAGATGGGGATGGCTGATCCAAGAGGCTCCCTCCTTCATTCTTCCTGCTTCAGCATTCTGGGAAGCACCCAATCTTGGATGCAAGATCATCATTCTACTCATGGTCATTCACTACACCAACAGGTGAGTAAGGGATGACTAGAGGGATCTGAGTCTCATCAAACCATCTTCAGAACCTTCATATTCCCCATCCAACTCAAGAATCCCAAGCCCACTCCTCTCTCGATTGTAGCTTCAGCTTTCGTCTTCTGTATGTGGAATGGATATCTGCAGGTTGGAATAATTGAGAATGGATTACAGTACTATTGGAACGTCCATTCCAGGGTTTCTATCATGCGTGGTACTACACTTTCGAGACTGGTCACTTCAAGCAACCAATCACGATTCTCGGTTCGTCGTAGAGAGCAAAGATCAATCGATGGAATCATCTCAGGATTCATTCTATTCTTCGGTGGAATGGCCATCAATCTACAGTCGGATGAGATACTCAGGAATCTGAGGAAAGAGGGAGAGACAGAATACAAGATTCCCAGAGGTCAGTCTCCGTTCCTCTCCATTCCTATCTCATCATATATCCGTAATGACCCTAATAAACGGTATATATTCAAGTACAGTACTCATCCATTTATTGCCAGGAGGAATGTTCGAGTACATTTCTGGTGCCAATTTTTTCGGAGAGATCATCGAGTGGTTCGGATACTTCCTGGTCGCAAGGTAAACATCTTCCGTATCCATGCAATGATACCATGTGATACCATACCGTATCTCAACTACAGTAATCTATTCAAGATCTCTTCCTGCTGCTGCTTTCTCCTTCTTCACATTCGCCAATATTGGCCCGAGAGCCATTCAACATCATCAGTCAGTAGATTTATCAAATGATGATTGACTCTAATTATCATAATGATTCCTTTTTTTTCCAGATGGTACAAGGAGAAATTCGACGACTATCCTCACAACAGAAAGGCTCTCATCCCTTTCATTTTGTAATCTACGCATGTTATATTATAATATAATTTATCTACGCACTAGGCGCAACAAGAAAATGAATATTATGAAATTATAATAAAATTATGAGTAGTCGAGGGGAATATTGCTGTGGATGGGAGAGGTAATTAATGAGGGTGTGGTATTCTAAACGACGTTTAAAAATCTTGACATTGGGTGCGGTGCGAATAAAGTCGGGTAGTTGAGAGTACATTCGAGATGATCTCACAGGGAATGAATTGAATCTGGCTGTACATTTAGTGAATTCAATGTTGATACCAAAAGAGGAGACTCGATCTCGAGTGGGCTTGTATACATAGAACGAAGAACGGGGAATAATAGAGGAACCGGTCATTATGGTATGTGTCATACAGAGATCAGCTATGACTCTCCTCTCGGTAAGTGCGCGCTGGTTAAGGGTTTTAATGCGGTCTTGGTAGGAGGGGAGGGTGTAGGGGTAGGAAGAGGAAGAGGAAGGGAAACAACGATAGAAAACTTGACGAGTGAAAGTATGCTGGACCTTTTCAAGTGTGGCTATGTACTTAAGGTAGTGTGGGTTCCAGAAGGGGGATGCAAATTCTAGCAAAGGGAGAACATAAGCTTTGTAACTGCGGATGAGAATAGAGGGACAATTGAATGGGAGTGCTTTGAGAAGGAGAAACAATTTAGAGGTGGCTTTTTGGGCACGGGTCTTAACAGAGCATGAATTCTTCAAATCAGAGCGAACTGGTACACCTAGATCACGGACATTATTATCAAGTGGTAGGTCAATGGAATCAATCTGATAACGAGGGGTAGGCAGTTTGGATCCTAGGCGAATATGTGTACACTTAGAAGCAGATAAAGACAATTGATTACGTTTGGTCCAATCAGAGAGACAATTGAGCGCAGTTTGAAATTCAGAGGTGATATTATCTTTGGTGATCTTATTGTAAGAGACATACAATTTGACATCATCAGCATAGCATTGTACAGTCACATTGTGAAAACGGGAAAGGGTTTGGGATAGGTCAGCAAGGTAGATGGAAAAGAGAATAGGGCCGAGTACACTGCCTTGTTGCACGCCAGAGAGAATGGGGAACGAATCACTAGTGACAGAGGACAATTGGACTGAGAAAGTGCGGTCAGATAAGAAAGACTCAAGCCATGAAAGCAAGTGGCCGTGGATACCGTAATGCGATAAACGAGCGAGGAGGTTGGGATATGGAACAACATCGAAAGCACGAGTGAAATCTATATAAACGACATCAGTGATGAGTTTAATAGAGTGAGCAATGGTCCAGTCATTTTGGCAGGTCAGAAGGTTTGTGACAACACTGGCTCCATAGCGGAAACCATGTTGGTTAGAAGGGAGGACGTTGAAACGAGAAAGGTGACTGTTGAGGTGGTCTTTAAGTATGCGTTCCATGGTCTTAGCAGCAGGAGAAATAATAGAAATGGGTCTGTACGAAGAAGAAAGTTTACTGTCTTTGCCTGGTTTGGGAATGGGGGTGATGAGGGAGTGTTTCCAGGCAGAGGGTACTGTCCCAGAGATGAGACTAAAGTTGAAAACGTCAGCCAAGGGGGTAGAAAGAGCATAGGCACATTTGAAGAAAATAATTTGGGGAATGCCATCATAGCCAGTGGAGCAAGAGGGAGATAATTTACGTAATGCTTTGTGAACGACATGAGGGAAAATAGTGAATAGAGAAAGAGAGGGAGAGATTGGGGAGGAAGAGAGAGGGGGAAGGTTGCCATTATCAAGGGTGAAATGAGTGGCAAATTCTGAAGCAAGGGTGTTAGCCTTAGAGAGACTGTCATATACAGGTACATTCTGAGAGGAGACGAGTTCGGGGATGGAAAGCTTGGGTTTGGTAAGAGATGAAACATGACGATACAAGTCATTAATACGAGAGTTTCTTACGGGTAGAGTAACGAGACCACTTGTTGATCTCAAATAGAAGTTTCTTACTACATTCATCAAAAATGGGCCTGACAGAGGGAATATAAATCTGAGTGAATAGGGAGTCTCTACGTCGGATAAGCCGAACAATGTGAGGGGATAAGAGAGGAAATGAGGACGAGGAGTGCGGTAGGGAACAAAAAGGTCAATGGCAGAATGAATAGTGGATGAAAACTGAGAATAGACAGCGTCATTGTCGAGGCAGTCACGGAACAATGATAATCAATCGATGAATAAGAGATGAGTGGAAAGGGCAGGATAGTCGACACGGGAATAGTCTCGAATTTTGGAGGGAAGAGAGGGGGAGAGGGGAGATGAAAGAGAGAAAGACAAGCCAGAGTGGTCGCAAGAAGGGAATGGGGGGATGACTGCGACAGTAGTGACTAGGGAGGAGTCATTCCCTATAATCCAGTCAATACATCAGGGCTGGGAACAGAAAAAAAACAGAAAAAATGATGCTAGCGAAAAAATCTACCGTTAAACCTATGGCATATTATAGCTTAAAATGTGCGTAATTACCTCAGTTATCATAGCGCCAAATCTTAAAAAGGCATCACTTCATTTCGAATTATGGCAAGGTTTCTCCCGAGCAAAAAAACAGAAAAAGTGCCTCCATTTCTTTGAATGATGTGATCATGATCTGATTTTTTGGCGTAGAGTCGGTGTAATAGAGTCAAATCTAATGGTATTTCAAAATCGGAGGGCAAATGACAACTTTTCTTGTAAATATCATTTTCTGTTTTTTTCTGGTCCCAGCCCTGCAATACATTTAGGACCACGAGTAGGAAACACGTTGAAATGAGAAAGATCAGTTGCGTGAATGAAATCAATAAATAGGCGATCAATGAGAGAAGGGGTAGAACTGAGTGAATCAGAATTGTAATAACCGAGAAAGATAATGGGATGAGAGGAGGAGGCATGAATATCAGAAAGACAGGCAATAAAATAAGGGACTCCGTCTTGGCAAGGGTGTAGCTAGGAGGGCGGTATACTATGCATAAACGGATGAAAGCGGAAGAGTGGAAAAGATCAATACAAGAAATCTCGTGTTCGGTCGATGGAAGGGATACGGTGGAAAATGCGATGTGATCACGGAGGATAATAGAGACACCGCCTCCACGGGATGTCCTATCGAAACGGATAACGGTGTATGGAAGTGAACCAATGATAAGGGAGGAGGGGATCTTGCTACAAAGCCAGGTTTCGGTAAGATGTAGTTTTGTCTATCTTGCGACACAATCGATTGCTATATTTAGACCAGAGTCGATTTATGAGTGCGAAGACGTGATATTAAATGGAATTGAGGGAAGATCACGAGGGTAGATCAAGGCCTGTCTTCTCTCATTCACTGTACAGCATATTGGAACGATCGACCACGATGGGAAGGAAAGTACTCTTTCCAACGATGTCCCTTAGTGCCTGGGTTGGTTCCAACTGAAAGAGAGATTCAATCGATACAGTATCCATCCAATACCGTACCTTTACCTTTATGAGTTGTCTCTCAGGCATCACCCCCCCTCTCAGTTCGTAGATCACCACGGGGTCCTTGCACGAATGGAATGTCGGTCTGCAAGATCACAATGGATCGATCAGACGGGATTACGGTACTTGAGAGATTCGATCCACTGGGT
This sequence comes from Pristionchus entomophagus, assembly GCA_036245825.1. Classification (NCBI taxonomy): domain Eukaryota; kingdom Metazoa; phylum Nematoda; class Chromadorea; order Rhabditida; family Neodiplogasteridae; genus Pristionchus; species Pristionchus entomophagus. The sequence continues at coordinate 18,987,163 of BTSX01000001.1, read as the reverse complement.
CACGTCCTTCACTTGAGATGAAGTGGAAAAGCGCTTCTTGAATCGATCCGTCTCTATTTCTCCCCCATTCTGTAAAGAAATTATAGAGGAGAATAAGGTAGAATAGTCACTTTGTAGTGCATTTTGAGAAGGATGAGAACTTGCCCGTAGGTGAGAGACTGCTGCAATTGACTATTCATTCATCTCCATTCAATCAATCGATATACCTGAGTCACTGTTTCCGAATCATCTGAACTGTCTGTGTACTGTCGCTCCATCGGCTTCTATCGATTCAGTTCATCAAAGGGAAAGATCAAAGATCAATGGAACCTTTCCCTCCTTGAGTACATTGTGCAGTTGATGCTTCACTTTATTGAATTGACTCTCGAAATGATTTCTTGTCCCAATCCACGTCACTTTATATCGCGCATTGAAGGCACTACTGAATGAGCCAAATGGAAAGAAGAGAAGCGAGGGGGGAGGGGGGGAATCTCACTCGATCGGGTTCTCATCTCGCTTCGATACTGTCAGACTCACTTCTTGCAACTGAATATATGATTGGAGACGGGATGGGGAGATACAGTATACCTTGATGGATCGATCAATGGCTTCAAATGGAATGAAGTATTTGGGAGAGAGATTCTGCTTTGCTCTTGGAAGTGCCTGAAATCATCAATAATTTACACAAAGGAAGTATCTCACATTGTGGGCAGTTCGATGTGTACGAGTACTAGTTGTCGACATGGAGAGAGCCGATCTGAATGGAGCGACCACTACAGAGTGAAGTGAGTCGTCAGAATAAATGGAAAATTTAGCGTTGAAAACAGATTGAATGGGAGAGAATAAATGCAAATAGAGAAAAAATATCGGAGATTAAATAATAAGAGTACGGTAGCGATAAAAGTTCTGACTCCGCTCACTACAGTATGCCTGATGACGTCTTTTCTTATTTTCATTTATATTACGAAATTCGTTTTGAAGCTAGAGCGATTTGTTGTTATTTCTTCATGGTCTTGCATCCTTGTGAACTCGGGTTTGGCAGGGTAAGCTTATAGTAATGTTTACGTCCGAAAAGTATATTACTATAATACACACAGTAAGTTCACTCGATTGATATAGTAATGTTACTTTTTAAAGTCAGCATCAGTGAACTTACTTGTAACTTACTTTTTCCTGACCATATTTCGGGTGCAAAAAAGTAAGTCACTCGTAAGGATGAAGTGGCTTCCCAGCTACTTACTTTTTCCTAACCTTTTTGTTGAGTAATTAAATAGTAGCAATTGAGGAAACTTACTGTGTGTATTATAGTAATATACTTTTGCTACTTACTGTAAGCTTACCCTGCAAAACCGGAGAATTATATGATGTTCCTTTTAATACAATTATGTCGCGGTTGGAACGGTTCGCGTAAAACAAGTCCTTCCTTCCGGAGTTCCGCTTAAAATTTATTAATTATCAACCTTATTTTCTTGCAGAATACAATGAGCTACGATGAATTCGACCACGCCAATTGCATGGATAAATGCGTCATTGAAATTGATGGAAAACATTTCGACGTATCTTCTACCGTTAGTTTGTTACAATTACCTTTTGCAAAATAGTGTGAGCCCATTTGCAGATTCTCTCTTCGAGATCGAATTATTTCTACCACGCGTTCATGAACAAGTCATTCATCGAGAGTCAATCTGTGAGTGATTGAAGTTTTTGAATCAATCTAATCATCTTTCCCCCTTATAGTTCGCTAATACTAGTATTTGCTCCTGTTTATATGCAACTCATATTAGCATAAGCTATTGCAGCAAGAAGGCACCCAGTCAGCCATTCTCCATCCCTCTCATCAAGGGATTCGAAATTGCCTTCGAATTCAACCTCGAGAAAACCAAGGTATTCATTTTCTGTACAATCATTTGTTTTCGGATATCCTTGGTAGAACATGAACGTATATTAATGGTGCTCCATCAACATTCCGTTGTAGGAACATCTGAAGAAGATGCTCCTGCGTGTGAGGTTCCACACGTTCTTGAGGGATCTCAACAACATCATGCTGCTCCCTGATGATATTGTATGTTCACCCTGTGTCTCTTTCTGTGAAATGAGTGCATGAGCAATGTTACGAGCATATGAGATCGTTTGCGTTTTTTTCGATCAGATCCGACCAGCTTTGGCACAGCTAAAAAGAGTGATTCCCTGAAACTGAGTGTTTTGGTGTTATCGAGGGTGCTGAAGACATCCATTTTGCCCTTGAAGGCCCGTTGGCTCCAGAAGACTTCGCGTAAAAATCACGTTTTGATGTGCTTCTCGGTTTCCGAAAGAGCTAATTTTAGGCGGAAATTGTTTCTGGGGTAGAATTGCATGGCAAATACGCCTGTCAGGGAAGAGACCCTCGTTTTCTGACTGAATTCCTTCACTTTATGTTGGCGCAAATTTGTTTCTGACCTAATATTTGGCTTATATTATACATTTCGAACCCTCTCGACATGCTTTATCGGTCTCTGTAGGTCACACACCGCTAAAATGACTGCGAAAATTAGAGTAAAAAATATTTTTTGTTGAAAATCATGAATAATGAAGTAGACAGGCGTGTTCGCTATGCAATTCTACCCCAGAAATTATTTTTAGCCTAAAATTAGCCCTATCGGGAGCCGAGAAGCACGTAAAAAGGTTATTCCGACGTGACGTCGTCTGGAGCCAACGGGTCATCTAGGGGCAAAATGTGTATGTCCATCGTCTTCAGCACCCTCGATAACCCCAAACCACTCAGTTTCAGGGAATCAAAATTTTTGAGCTGTGCCAACCCTTGCTCGGAAAATACGCAAACGGCCTCATATTAATCCTCAAAATGTATTTGTATTGAGGATTTATTGATTGGTTATGATATAAGTTATATGCATCGTTTTCGTTATCTATGATATTTATTTCCAGCGTTTGTGGGTGTTCGACATCTACGCGAAATCGATCATCGCTTCGCAGAAAGCTTGAGAGGAGATGGGACGAATCCTTCTTATGATAAGTTGTCGACCATTTTCTATATTAAGTGCTGATGGAGAAGTAGAATTACCCTTTTGAGTAGTATTCATACTGTTTCGTGGTCAATATTATCGTGGTTGGTTATTCTACCTGCTCCCCTTTTTGTACATATTGATCCATTTACTTTCATTAGAAGCTCATATTCTTTAAGAAAATGTATGTGATTCCTACCCATACACATTGTATGAACATATTATAATTAATTGGTAGTTTTGAAAGTTTTATTGCTCCATTTACTTTCATTAGAAGCTCATATTCTTTAAGAAAATGTATGTGATTCCTACTCGTACACATTGTATGAACATATTATAATTAATTGTCAGTTTTGAAAGTTTCTTCTCTCTCGTTCTTGTTGTGTTTTTTTTGTTGATGGATAAAGTTATTTTATGTTAAAATAGACTATCTCTTACTACGGCACATCCGTTATCGTCGGGAACAGTAATTATCTATTGTAATTGTGAGAAAGGGTTTAAAATGGAGATTTGAGAATGCTTCGATCCTCGTTATCCAGAATCTCGCGAGTCTCCTCTCGACTCTCATCCAATAGTGAGTCCACATTCATATTTCGCACCCTTACCTTTGGTTCAGAACTTGATCTGTTTCTGAAACTTATCCCAATCCGAACTCGTTCGAGTCGGTTCCCTCTCATTCTCCCCTCTTTGTCTCCAGGGATTCGGTCAGAGTAGAAACCAATCTAACTACTCTGGTCGGTCTCCACAAGTTTTAGACACACTTGTACTCGACTTGTGTAGAGACTTGTATACAACTAGTGGACCGGACCCTCTCACTCACACCTGTATACAACTTGTGACGGGCGCTCAGAGACCATTTTACTTGTATACAACTTGTGGAGATGGACCAGGACCAGAGTATTAAAATTAACAGGTACTCCTCCTACAGCCGATGATAAACCATGGCTCAATCCCTGGAAGCATGCCATCCCGCAGAAGGGTCAGTATCATATTGTTTATTTATTAGAGAAAGAGTGGATTATACTAGAATGCTCATGTTTCTCAAATATAAATCACGGCTATATCTGAGGTGGATAGAGTAGTAATGGAAGAAAGACGATCGATTGATTTGTTGTAGAAGAGACTCGTACTTGGTATGGCGAGGCAGAAGTGGATTGGTCATTCGTCGAGAGAATACTACCCCGTGAAGTCGTCCCCGATCTTCCCAAACACGTCTCTTATCCCACTCCCAGTGGATGGAGACCACCTATGGGTTAGTACCATTCATTATTATATTTTTATAATTATATCTTATGATCACTCTCGAATTGAAAGTCATGTCAATTGAAAATTTGCTTCCATAAATGTGCACGTTAATAGTGTCGCTTAATAGATATTGATGCGCTCTTTTCAATGGTGTATCTCATTCGTTCTCGGAGGGTGTCGTTTTTGAGAAAAGGCTGTCTAATACTTCAACGCAAAGTGCGCTTTTTGACTTTCCGGTAGATTTTAAATCATGATCGACACCCTGTAGGAGCAAACGGGATACACCGTTGAAAAGAGCGCATCGAGTTCTGTCAGGCGACACTATGATCGACATCATTTTCGAAAAAATTCTCATGTCGATTTTGACATACTTTTCGTTCACTGTTATAGAGAAAAATATAGTTGATTGCAGATCCTCCTCCCTCATTGCCATATCATGTAGCCAGAAAGAGAGATCATCTCTTCCCTCTCTATCTCGAAAAACGAAGGCGAACAAAACCTTTATTATTTGTTTATATTGACAATCATCTATAAAGCGGGATACGAACTCTTAAGTCTCATCTCCAATCTCTCTCTCCTTCAATCGATATTCCCTCATTCATTCAGAGATCTTCTTAACGAGAAATCGCTGGACTTTGACTACGTTGAGTTGGTTACACTCAAGGGAATTGATGGAGATGTATTCGTACGTTTCATCATTCTTCTTTTTTTATTTTGCCTAAGAGAGTCGATATTAATATTTGCTAGCATAACGCTAAGGTGCCAGATCGTAGTCGATCACATCGGAATGAGTATTGCAATCTCTTTATCTTTATATGAGCAATAAAGATAAAATAGATGTTGAGGCGTGTGAGGCAGATCTGCGATGGTATCTGGAGGAGGCAGTGGGACATCCAGTGGCCACCCATGTTGATGAATTGAAGGGAAGAATAAAGGTGAGAGGCAAGGAGAAGGAGAAGGAGGGAATGGATTGGGGATTGGATACTGTTCACTCAAGTGGACAGAATTATTCTCTTAATAAATTTGTCCTTGTTTTGGTTGAAAGCATATATTGATTGTAGGTCAAAGGCGCGGATCGTTCCCTTCTGGAGAAGTTCCTATTCGAGAAGGGATTCTAGAGAGGGAGGATCAACTATCGTCTAGTCTGCTGTGAAATATAAATGTTATGAGATGTTCTCATTCTCATTGGTTCTTCTTCTCTCAAATGGAAAGGAGACAATGAGATAGGTCTTTATCGAGGTTATTCCTCATTGTTATTACTTATTCTTCTTCTTTCAATTGTTTATTTGTTCCGATGAAGTGATATTCCCCCTCTGATTGAGTGATCAGAAACGCATTGGTACTGCTGACCATACACACAAATACCTCCCTACTGTCTACTGTTCACTCGCATCTCTCTATCTCTCTCTTCTCTCCTCCATCCATCCACTCTCTCTCCCTCCCTCTAACTCATTCACATTGTCCAGTGTGACTCATTCCATCTCCTGTTCTCCCTCCCTCCCTATCCATCCACTCTTATCATCTACCACAGTCCTTTCTCCTCTCATCCTTCAGTCCTTCTATCGTCTCCAATTGATCTCCCTCTCTCCCTCTGATGCCCTCTACATGGTCATCTCTGACTCCTCTTCTATCCATCAAACGAGCCTTCTCTTCTCATCGTTCAAGGAAGGACAAGACTGGACGTAGATCCCCTTCCCCTCCTTCCATCTCCTCTCCTCTTCCCATTCTACCTCCCTCCAATCCAGTCATCTCATCCCAACCACGATTCTCTCGAAGGGATGAGCAGCTAAGGACGAGGAAGTATCTCAATCTTCCCTCTCTCCCCTCCACTTCCCAATCGATCACTTCACCTACAGTACCCCGTCGTATCCAATCCCCCTCTCCTCTCAATCAGAGAAAAAGGCTGACTCCCACTCAACAATGGCCATCTCCATCTACTCTTCTTGAATGGATGGAACCATCTCTAATAGAGAGAAGAGAAGAAGGAAGGAGAGTAAGACATTTCTCAGAGGGGAATCTCACTCCTTCCAAATCATCCTTCTACTCATCCGATTCCATTCCTCTTCCCACTCGAGTTAAATCGAGAGATGAGATATGGGATGGAAGAGGAAGAGGGACGACTGAGAGAGTAGCAGATTGGATAAGGAGTAAGAGTAAGGAGAGGATGAATAGAGTGGATGAAGAGGAATGGAGGAGGACCAATAGTGATAGATGGAGGAAGAGGTATTACATCCATTGTCTCTCTCTCTCTCATCTAGATGCCCTATCCTTTCATCATCCGTATTCCTCTCGTGTGCTGACTTCATCGATTGATTCTTCCAGAGTTCCTCCTCTCTCTTCTCGCAGTCGATCAATCGATAGTCTCTCCTACAGTATGCCGGCAGCTGCAGGATGCACTAACTGCATGACCAAGTACACACTACTCAATAGAGAGGCACGGTATCCCACTATCTCATTGAATCGATTGTCAGGAAAAGTGAGCCTCATAAGCTTCTTTTTTTTCTTCCGTTTCGTGTTCTGATATGACTCATTGTGTGTGTTAGAAAAGGCTTGGAAGGAAGTGACACATCCAAATGAAAGTGATGGACATTTGGAAACATCACTCACTATCTCGGTTAGAGAAAATATTTTTGTTACTTGTTAGTGATTGGTAGTGTTTGTTATGGTGATTGGAATTGCAGGATGGATGTTCGGGATGTGCGATGTCCTTCTGTAAGAAGTGTGTCCAATGGAAGGGAATCATCCCTCGTCTCTCACCCAAACCACTCTCTGGTATCATTCACTCTCTTATACATCCACATTCACTTTCATACATTAATTAGGAGATACTGTAGTCATTATGATCGTTAAGATAGATTGATATTATGGTGGAGACATTGGTTAAATTGCAGTGTGTCAGTCGTGCTTCGATAGGATCGAAAGGGAGAATAAAGCGAATGAGAGGAAGAACTATACAGTGAGTCCTTCCATCCTCATCCAATGAAGTAGTTGCCACTTTATAGAAATGTATTTTGTGATTGGTAAGGGAAATAGTATATAAAGTGCATGATTGAGGTGAGGTCTTCTCCCCTTTATCCGTGTGTCCCTCCATCGACTGGCCCCTCTCAACCCACTTCTTACTTCCCATCTCGTCCTACTCCTTCTCTTCCTTCTCTTCGTCCTTCTACTCACTACTCCCAACCCCCTCCCTACTCTCAATATCCACCCCCTCAGTCTTCCTCCCATCCTCCCCCTCCTCCTCCATCTTCATCCTCCTCATCATCCACCTACCCTTCCAATCTCTCTCGGCCATGGTGGAATGAGAATGATCTCCCTCCTCCCTCCATGAGATCGGAGTACGGTAGGGGAGTTGTCCAGCCAAGACCGCTCGTCAAGGGAATGCCGGTGAGTCACACGGGTATTAGAATCGTATTTCATCAATTCGAAGAAGAAGGAGAATGAAGATTTGAGCTAAATGATCTGGATTGTAGATTCTTGCCTCTTGTTCCTCTTCCTCTTCTCATCCCTCTGTCTCTTTCCCTCTTCCTTCTTCGTCCGATAGAGATGAACTGAGTGAAATGGAAGAGAGGGCCAAGAAACTAAGAGAAGACGCTCATGGTTTGTACCCATTGACGTTGAAAAGTATTCCGATTTAGAGATTTAAGTATTTTCAATCATTTATTTAGATTTTTTTTTAAAATTTCGTGGGAGCTTAAAACACAGTCAATATTTAATCCGATCATTTGATAATACATATTGAATGGGAAATGATTGGAGTGTCATTTGAGTTGCTCCTCCGACTCTTTCTTCTCTCGAGGAGAGATTAGCTGCTCTGAGGGGAGTCGATGTGGAATTAGTGAGAAATCCACGATCGTATTTCGAGACCAAAGGAGATCAACCGAAGGGAGATACAGTAGAGAAATTGATGGAAGAAGCAAGGAGTATGGCCATGTCAGTTATTGCGATTTGATAATAGTACCTTTCAATATAACTTTGAATATGTTTAATTTCGAGTACCTGAAACACTTCCAAAAGATTTAAAAGGTTTCCAAAAGGTTCCAGGAGATTTTGCACATGCCTCACGGAACACTTTTTTGCAACCTAAGCCAATAAGTTCAGGGTGAGGTCCCCATACATAGAGCTGATAGCTGGCCCAATATGAGATGTTGGGGTGCACCCTCCGTGAAATGCTGTGCATGTCCCAAAATAAGTCGACAATTTCATCCCTCAAAAAAGTACGTTCTTGTAGGTGTTTATGGCATATTTTTCGATAAAAATAACGAAAAACATAGTTTGGAAGCGAAAGGACAACGATAAATGGTCGAAAAATAGAATTTTTGTCATTTTTCGGGCACCCTGAAAAATTATCTCACGCATGTCCCATTTTTTATTGCAGATTCCGATTCTACATGCAAAAGTACCCCTGGTGCCAAAATCGCATGTATTTCCTATTGGTAGTTCGGATTCTGAATCTTCCGGCCCGAGGCCCTCTCAGGGGCGGACGAGAGAATGATGTTGAGAGATTTCGCCATTTTGACATGATACAATCACTTTTACATCAGATTTTCATCCCATTAATCGTTATTAAGCATTTGTGTTGATGTTATGGGGTTGTGATATCGATAAAACACGATAATACTGAAAAGTCCGAAAATCACATTTTGAAATCTCAAATTTTCAAAAATTCATAAGTCATGAATCTGAGCTTCAAATGGTGTATTTGCAACGGAAAATCACTCAAATGTCAGTTATGAACAATATCTAAGCTTTTGGGACGATTTCAAGTGAAAAAATTTTGGTCGAAAATTTTCCCGAGCATTTGCCTAGGGAGGGCAATGGGCTATATTGGGGTGTCCCAAAAGTCTTGTCGCCGTTTTTCTTGTTATTATTTAAAGAGAACCGTAGGTCGCAATATCTCTCACTCGTTGTTAATAAGTGCAAGTACTCCTGCACTAATTTATTAGACTTCGATTAGATCATGAGATTGCCTAATGGTGAAGCAATAATATGAAATGTATGTTTTTCGACCTTGTTTTAAAATATTCATAAAACATAGGCGGTTGACATTCAGAAGCCCAAACAAATACTCTTCAAAGCTTTCTTTCGCAAGTATCGAGAACTGATTTTTCAGTATCTTCACTTTGAAAATTAATTCCGTCTTTAATTGCATTTAATTATCGATTTATTTTGTGAATTGAGGTGCCTCATATGTCCATTTGCACTATTGTTCACAGGGTTTACTCAGATTATTCGAAAATAAGCGTAATTGTGCTTGCAAACGTTGTACTATTTTGGAATTCTTCCGTGACCTACTACTTCCATGAATGCGCTCCCCGTCTAATAGCACTTTCATGAAACATTCTTGAGGACATAGGCTATCTTTCTATCACACAAATGCCTCAGCATTCAGTCGGAAGTATCGTTTTGCAGCTTTGAAGCTCAAAAAACACGCATTTTTGCTCTTTTCTGCAGTTTATTCCCTATATCGTCATTGTCGTTCTTCCCCGTTACTATTAGCCTTTCACAATTTGTTCTATGGGTTCTGGAGACCTTTTTAATAGTGAAACCGATTAGCTACTATTAGTCGGAAGTATCGTTTACCGTCCTCGAAGACAGCACATCATTGCTTTCGAATATCATCGAAATTCTCGTTCGCACACAAGCGTTTGCTCTTTATTTCGCCTATGCTCTACTCACATTAATTAATTATCGAACTAACATACCTAAGAATAAATAAAAATATTGTTTAAATAGGTTTAAAACAGAATTTGCTATTTCTAGTAATAAATTCGCGCTAACTCGACAAAATCGATTACGGTAGATAGACAGCTCATCAAAGATTTTGTAAAATCGCTACATTTTATTATATTGTCATTTTTATGGTCTTTCTTTGCTGTTGTTAGATTCAGCACACTCGATTCCATAAGCCAAGTAAAAGGAATAAAAATTAGGGTTTGTTTATCTATTGGGGTGTGCCAAGTCCTGTCGTTTTTTTTTGGAAAATATTTTCTCAACTGTAAAGAGCCTTATCGAATCCTGCTAAGCGGCGATTGATGAAGTAACTATTGACCTTCTGTTTCAATACTTGAGCCAAATCATTACAATTCCGAGGAGCTACGGTATGTAGAACTGACCACACTAAAAACACCCACGTTCAGTTTCCGTTCAAAAAATCCGTTCTCCTTTTTTTGAATAGATAAAAATCAGTTTAATGTTTGCCACAAATAGGAAGTGATCCATACTCAATATGCGCACCATTCCGACTTCCCTTCTCGAATTGCATCATCACTATGAAACTTGCCATTTCCCACACATTATTCTAAAAATTTTCGAATTTGATTCGGGAAATCGATCAAAATATTTACAAATAAATCAAAACGTTGAAAAATTAACATTAGAGCGCAATCGAAGGGGGTAAAAATAGATAACTCAAAAATCGACCTGAAAAATGGTCATGATTTTCACATATTCTTGATTATTTCTGAGTTCTCAAGCGATATTTTTAGTTCGAAAATTGCATTTAAAAGTCTGATTCCTACTTCTACTATGGTATTTGTTTGGGCTTCGGAATGTCAACCGCCTATGTTTTATGAATATTTTAAAACAAGATCGAAAAACATACATTTCATATTATTGCTTCACCATTAGGCAATCTCATGATCTAATCGAAGTCTAATAAATTAGTGCAGGAGTACTTGCACTTATTAACAACGAGTGAGAGATATTGCGACCTACGGTTCTCTTTAAATAATAACAAGAAAAACGGCGACAAGACTTTTGGGACACCCCAATATAGCCCATTGCCCTCCCTAGGCAAATGATCGGGAAAATTTTCGACCAAAATTTTTTCACTTGAAATCGTCCCAAAAGCTTAGATATTGTTCATAACTGACATTTGAGTGATTTTCCGTTGCAAATACACCATTTGAAGCTCAGATTCATGACTTATGAATTTTTGAAAATTTGAGATTTCAAAATGTGATTTTCGGACTTTTCAGTATTATCGTGTTTTATCGATATCACAACCCCATAACATCAACACAAATGCTTAATAACGATTAATGGGATGAAAATCTGATGTAAAAGTGATTGTATCATGTCAAAATGGCGAAATCTCTCAACATCATTCTCTCGTCCGCCCCTGAGAGGGCCTCGGGCCGGAAGATTCAGAATCCGAACTACCAATAGGAAATACATGCGATTTTGGCACCAGGGGTACTTTTGCATGTAGAATCGGAATCTGCAATAAAAAATGGGACATGCGTGAGATAATTTTTCAGGGTGCCCGAAAAATGACAAAAATTCTATTTTTCGACCATTTATCGTTGTCCTTTCGCTTCCAAACTATGTTTTTCGTTATTTTTGTCGAAAAATATGCCATAAACACCTACAAGAACGTACTTTTTTGAGGGATGAAATTGTCGACTTATTTTGGGACATGCACAGCATTTCACGGAGGGTGCACCCCAACATCTTATATTGGGCCAGCTATCAGCTCTATGTATGGGGACTTCACCCTGAACTTATTGGCGTAGGTTGCAAAAAAGTCCTCCGTCGACTCCTCTCAAAAGCTTCACTATACCATGGAACGGCTCTTAAGTTAAAATCAAACGGACCTTCTCTTTTTTTCCATTTTTTTTCATTCCATAACTTTCTCAATCTTCCAGTCTTGAAGAGAAGAACGATCCGGATCGATTATTGGAGGAACGAGCAAAGAAATTGATAGAGAGGAAGGAAGAAGAGAAGAAGGAAGAGGGAGAGGAAAATGATGAGGTGAGAAGAGAATGATTCAATACAAACTCGTTCCTCCTCATCTCTCTCAGATTCGTCTCTCAATGGCTCCTTCCCTCTCTTCCACATTCTCCCAATTCAGCCAAGCAACGAATGAAGTCAATATTTTTCTCTTTTCATCAAAACACCATCAATTGTTCTCATGGTTAATATCTCAAATTGTCTACAGTAATCTCTGGAGTCGTTGCAGGAACTGGCGGATATCGATCGAGTGATGGCAGAAGCGAAGAAGAGAGTGGAAGAGACGGAGGGAAGAGTGGAGAGAGGAATGCGGGAGGATGAGGGAAGGAAAGAAGATGTGAATAGAGAGATGGGAGAGGCCAATCGATTGGGTTAGTTGGAAGTTGTGAGCAACATTTCAGGAATTTAAATATTCCCTCTTCTCATCTTGTCTACTTTTACCACAGCAATGTATATTACGTTGAATGTATGGTTGCAGCTACTCAACTCTCACTCGATGTAGCCAAAGTCAATGAGGAAATGGCTGCATTCTGGGATAAGGAAAATGGAAAGAGAAGCAAGGTGAGCGAATCCATGTAGAGATCACTATAGAATATCAGTTAAATCTGGTTGATGATGGATTGAGATTGTTGTACTGTTGTATTGTAATGTTGACCTCGAGTTGATCAGTTGAAAGCATAAGTAATGGATTGTATTGTAGAAGCGTCATTCATCATCAGAGGAAGAGATGGATGATGAGACACTGGCGAATATCGTGAGAGAGGCTGAGATGGCACCTGATGTGAGCACAATTGATCTTTGAATGATCACTGTGTGTATTATATTAGAGAGAGTTTTCAAGTTCTGTATTCTCAGGAGGAACCAATAGCAGAGAAAAGGACAGTGAATCAATCGGAATCCAGTCCTGAGAAGAAAAAGGGATTGTTCGGAAGAATGTTTAAGAAGTAATTCTTACTTTTCTGTATATTTTCTCGTGCCATAACCGCCCCGTATCTAATCATTCCAGAGATACGGTACATCAATAATAGGTCATCAATATATCATTGTATGGGTAATTAATCGATAAATAATCTATATTATCTTCTGGAACCTTGAAATTCATATGGTTATACGCCAATAGATAATGGAAGAATGCTTGGAGTGAAACAATAACAGTGTGAAGCTAATGAACGATTGATCACATAAGATAGACTAAAGGATAGACTAGATGGATCATCTTTCTCCCCTAGTTCAAGGAAGGATAGAACAAGCAAGAGCCAGATTTGCACTAGTAAGTTGATCTTTGATCTTCAATCCCATCATGATGACTTGTTAGACCTCGGGAGAAGATTCATTCCTTCCTCGTGCATACATTCATCTTCTTTCCGTCGATCCAATCTCTCAAAATGGACCTCAGTATGTTCTCTCATGGTTTTGTCAATGCTCCTTTCTCCCTAGATGTGGCATCGTTGCTCTGACGATGGGACTACGGTATCTGACTGGTCAAGAGATTACTGTCTCTCATCTATTGAAACGAGCCATCGATTGTGGATTAACGAAGCAAGGGGAAATGTTCGAGGGTTTGATCAACCTATTGATCTACCATCCAATACATCTATCTTTCTTCAGCCACTGATCTCCTTTCTCTCTCTGCTCACTCCTCCATCTCATCCACTCTTCTCATTCCTCTTCCCTCTCCGACTACAGTAGTCCAATCTATTATCGATCGATCACTTCTCCTCATACCGTATGACTGCGATCGCAATCACGAGCCTTCCTTGAGGAAAGGAATGGCTGCTCACTGGGCTATTATCGTAAGCTATCGATCTCTCATTGTGTACGGTATTCATTCTTTCCAGGTGGGAGTCCTCGTGATCAAAAATGAATCGGGAGAACTCTCTACTTTCCCGGATGATTTTCAATCGATATTCTCCGATCTGTCCCCTGAGAGACTATTCGTCCTTGCCTACCATGGAAAGAGCAAGTCAGTTATCGATTGATTTTATCTCCTACAGTATCCCCATTGCAGACATCTCGGTGTGTGGTCCTACTCTGATTTGATCGCATCTAATCTCCAGATGACTCAATTGGGAGAGACAAGGAAGGAGGATGACTTCATCGTAAAGGATCCTTCCCTCGGAGGTCTTCGTGATCAGATTGTATTGATTACTCGTTGTGATAAGGATTAATCAATTTATGGTTATCATTACAATGATAATGAATGTGTACAAGGGAGTTGTCTCCATTAGCGATAGAGACCTTGGATGGGTGGGAAGGGTAGTGATTGATCGAATGGGGAAGAAGGGGTAGATCAACCCTGTCTATTGGCAAAGAGTCAAGAGGAATACAAGTGAGGGAGCAAGGAAGAACCATTCTGTACAATGAGAACAATTATATTACACATATCGAATATGCCTCATATTCGAGAGAGAGGGAGAGAGAGGGGGGGGAGTGAGGGAGGGAGTGAGGGGGGGGGGTGAGGTGGATACAGCACAAGGGATGAGGAATACTGATGGAAGGGGAGAGCACCTTATAGGGGAGAGAAGAGAAGGCCATTAATGTAAGAGGAGCAGTCACGGAGTATTATATCTTCCCGTTTCAAATGATTAGGGAGAGGGAAAAGGAGAGGAGGGCAGCACGGTTTGATCTACTTTGATACAACTGCATAACACATGTCAAACCGTACCATCTCCACCAAAATAAGGAGAGGATAAATATCTAGAAGCTGCTACCAAGAGAGGAATATAACTCGATAGATCAAACTACAAACTATGATGGGAGAGAGAGAAGGGACAAGCTCAGTGAGTGGAAAGTTGCACAAGAGAATCGAATGGTACTCGGAATGAGGAGAAACACTATGGATAAAGCTATTTGGTGTTGTCAACTGGATTCAAATGGATTAGAATCAGGGAGAGAGAGAGAGAGAGAGAGAGAGAGAGGAAGGGCAAGAAGGGGTGGAGCTTGGAAGGGGCGGGACTAGTCGATGGGCGTGGCTTCGTGGCCCGTAAGGAAACAGATTCCGTGTTTCTCACACGATGAGATGGGATGAGTGGAGAGAACGAGTAGACTGTCATTCCCGATCACTCGATATATCTTGGAAGTGTCATTGAGATCCTGAGTCTTCTCTCCAGTCGAATACAATCGACCCTGCAAGGGAATGGGAATAAAGAAGGAAGGGGGAAGGGGGGGGGGGGGGGGGGGGAGGAGTAGTCTCAGTCCAATCAGTCCTCAATCCCCTCATTAATCAATCTGCTCACCTCTACTCCATTCGCATGGAATACCAGTAATGAATCGGCCAATCCAACGAGATGATCAATATGGAATCCAAATTTGAATTCAATAGGAGAGAACGTTTTCTGATGACCTTCCAGATCCGTGAAATGGACCTGACGAGAGACAAGATCAATCCCATCCCCCCTCCCCCTCCCCCCCCCCCCCCTCCATCCTCACCTTATTCCTATGGGTGAACATGATACTCTTTCTATCCAATTGTACCATCGATATCACATCCATCACACTATCATTATCCACTGCTTCCAGTGTTCCGTCGGGATCTTTCTCAAGAGGCAAGGGAATAGATCAATCTATGGATGAGGGTATGGGTATCATTCAACTCACCGTGAAATGATCTCCGAAAGTGACGAAATCGAAGGCGTAATTCTTATCATCTCTTCTCCTTCTCACTCCGATGCACAATTTGGGAAAATCGCTACTGAATAACACAACGTTACACCATTTTCCACTTTGATTTGTTCGTAAACTGATTGTATTAAATGTGAACTTCTTCTCACCCAGGTACATTGACCAATTGGAAGGGTCGAAGGGGAAATCTGATATTGGGAGAGAGATCAGCAGTTCGCACATTGAGGAACTTATTGAGGGGCTCGTACCTCCAAACATCCGTATTATGCACAATCAATATCAAAAGTCCAATTAATATTAATAACACGAATTGATCTCTTGGCTACCGTACCATTGGAATAATAGGAGGCTATTGGGGATATGACAGCATAGGAAGAGAGTTCCCTTCCTCGCTCCATCCTTCACTCGCAGTACTGTACACTGGATACAGCCTCTGAACCAAGGAATAGAGTGATTCGTCAACCCTAATCAATACAATATCATTCCACATTGAATGCGTACTCACTTGGTCTCACTCAATTTCACAGTAATGGCCAATTTCTTGGGCACGATCTTCTCTTGCATTTTCGTCATTGGTTTCGCCATTTTGAGTGTGAGATTCTTGTTGGTAAGACCACACTGAAATAAAGAGAGCGTGTTAGGATAAAGAAAGAATATAAACTGTATTGGTGATGACGATCAATCCTTCCAATGATACAAATGACTTACTAGTTCGTGCCTATACAAGTAGCTGGTGTTTCCTTGCGCTGCCATCAGAATATTCTTGTGGACAAACATCCACGAGCAACGACGATGATGCAACTGGAACCACTAAGTTAAACATTTAACTATGATGACTATCATTCAAAGGTCATTGTACTCTAGATACAAGTGATTGAGTGTGACTAACCCTCTTCATCTCTGCATCGTGCAATGCATTCAGATCGATCCCATAGATTCCTTCCTCACATCCCAGTAGCATCCACTCAAAAGACAATCTGTCTCACCATCTCCATACTTGCATTATCAAGATAGTAACCGCTTTTATCATCGTATTTTGGATGAATAATCTTGGCAATCAATTGATTATAAACCATGATAGTACTAACATGAGATACTCCAGCAGGATGGGTCCATGTAGTGCAGCAATTGATTCGCAGTGAACAGTCATGGACTACTTGAGAGAAACAAGCACCCATTGTCACCTGACGAGGGAAGAGGACTTATTGACAATTCGTTTGATTATACCATAGACTCTCTCCCTCTCTCATACCTTGGGTGTTATTGGTAGTCCGAAGAAGGAAGAAGGCCTCGTTGTGCTCACTGGGGCTGATCGAATCGAGATCTGATTGGGAGAGGGGGATCAATCAATACTTTCATCTCACCTTCCCAATCTCTATCTACACATTTCTCGGAATACTTATCCCGAGAGCATCACAATTGACATACTTCCAAATTAATGTCAAATTTGTTTCTAAATACAATATTTTTTAAATTGTAAGCTACATGGAAAGATCTGCTTGTTATCATCATCATATCGTATCCCTCACATGGTCATCTTCACTCTCTCCAGTCTTGCTTCTCCTCGCTTTCTCTGCTGCTCTCAATGTCCGAGGAGGGGGACGAGGAGAGACTCCATCTGAGATAGACATCATGCTTAACCACCCATATTATTTAATTGTGGGTATGCACAAACAACCTATTAGAATGAGAAATAAATAAATAAAGTAGTGATACTGACTAGTGAGAGTTGCCTCCTTATCCTCATGGATGACTCCATTGTGATCGTGTAATAAAGAGTCTCCACTCACTACATCAGGAAGAGGAGCCAGATATCGAGTGGGAATGCATCTCAAGAGATCAGAGATCAGAGATCATTACTTCCCAATATATCAACTACACAGATCCATACAATAGAACCACAACTCTGATCTTCTATCTCCCTAGTGGAAATATCATTAATCTCTCACCTTTCACTCTGGAATCCTCTACTGGAGGCAGAACTAGACGATGATTCGGGTGTTGATGGGGAGAGGGGGGAGAGGGGGGAGAGAGGGGAGAGAGGGGCTCTCACTCCTATCCTTTGCCCCTCCAATCGATCTGCTATTCGGAAGGAGGGAGATGGCTCTAATCGACGACCCTGTACAACAATATGATTATAAGAGGAGAGATGGGTTACAATTCACTCAGTCTCATCTCATGAGAGACAGAGCCAATAGAGAGTTTCATTCTAAAACTCTCACTTCAATGTCAGGAATCTTATATAAAAAAAAGGTTTTGATGTTTTGTTAAAATAATTGAGAGATATGAATATTGATATCTGAGTTGGTAGATACCTGTCTATCTTCATCATCCTCATCTTCTTCCTCTTCACTCTTCTCTTCTCCATTCTTCCGCCCACTCGATGATCCATTCACTTTCTCCAGTAGATCACGAGTCATTCGAGGTGAGAGAGCACCCAATACGAAGTGATGAGACTGCAATACCCATATTCTCCACCTACTCATGACCACATTCCCCCTCCCTCCTCCCTCCCCCCTCCTCCCCCCCCCCCTCTCCCTTCCTCACTTCTCACCTGCAATAACTTCTCGGGGGTGGGTCTCTTCTTGGGATTCTTGGTGAGACATTGTCGGATGAAGTCATGGAAGTTGGCTGACCACTTGTATTTTTCCTTCAGAGTGGGAGACTTGTACGATGACTTAGTCATCAGATATAACACCTGTGGGAGGGAAATTAATACACAAATATACAATAACCAATCAAATAAGACCAGTTTCCCCTCCCCCCCCCCCCCTCCCGACTGACCTGCATTGGATGCATATCGAATAGGGGTGGTTGGCACTCAGCCAATTCGATGGCAGTGATTCCCACTGCCCAGACATCACACTGCAATCCATAGCCACCCCGTCGATCCACTGATGCCACTTCTGGAGCCATCCTGCACAGAGAAGAACAACCAGTAGAGAGAGAGGGGGGGGGGGGGAGAGATAGTCAATCACCCACTAATATATCATAGTGTTCTACAATGTGAAAACAACAACGATTCGTTGTCTATTCTATCCATAGCCAGTGAATATCGTTGTGGCTTATTATTAATAAGTTATTAATAAGTTATTAATGTAATATCGAGTGCTAGACATAAGAAATCGAGAAAATGAGACGATAATGTTGGCTTGGTCTCATACCAATATGGGGTTCCGATGAAACTCCTTCTCTTTCCTATCGTCTCTGTGATTTGTGCTGCCACTCCGAAATCAGCTGAAACAAATACATTCATTTATTCTCTTTTTGCAAGCACTTCTTCCTTCTTCTTCTTTCTACACAGAATTATTTTCACCCTACTTCCTTGCTTTCTCACTCCTATTCTGCTTCTTTCTGAATGGGAACGAGGTGTCAAAGAAAAGGAGAAGACGCTAGTTGAATAGACCCAGAATAGGAAAATGAATGGTCGGTTCCTGGATTCTTACTTTCACAAAGGAATTTGAACAACTTGCAATATCATCATTGCACTTCTCTATTGTAAATGTAAACCATGACCCTTTCTGAAAGACGCAAAGGGAGAAGTTGACTGCTTATTCAAAGCATGGAGAGAGATCATTCCAGAATATTGAGAAGGGAAAGAAGGGAGAGAGAAGAGAGAAGGGAGAAGACAACTCACCCAACTTGACATCTCCCGAATTGGTGAGGAGAATGTTCGCTCCCTTGATATCTCGATGGACCTTGGGATAACTCATTATTGGAGTATGGGAAGGGAATGGGATACCTTTCCTCTGGAATGGAGATAATCCAGTCCCTTCAGTGTTTCTCTACATACGAATCCAATCTGGAGTTCAGAGAGAGGACCGGTCACTGAAAGAAAGAAAAGAATTAATATGACTCCATCACTCCATCCTTCTCAATTCCAAGTACTCTCAGCCACATGTCAATGTGGATGATATTCTTTGTTGTGACTGAGTCTACTTCCATCTCATCAACCACACTCTCTCTCTCTCTCTCTCTCTCTCTCTCTCTCTCTTTCCCTTCTCTCTGTCACATGTCAGTTCAAATATCTTACCAGACCATCAAGTTCCAATAAGAGTTGTGGAATAGGTATGAGGCTATTATGATTGAAACTGGGGTTTTTTTTTAAACCTGTATTCTCAGTCCACTCAACTCAACTCTCTCTCTCTCTCTACACATTCATTGCCTCATGGCTCGATTCGTCACAATTTCTCTTCCATCTTCTCACCCATTCTCATTCATCTTCATCTGTCTTTCTTCCACTCAATATCACATTCAACCACAACAACAGTCAATCAGTATTCTGCCACAAAACATACCCATCACCATTGAATGGTAAGAAATTATACCAACTAGGAATAGAAAGAGAAGGCAATACTGTATCATTCAGATCTGGCATCCTTCGAACTCTATCAAAATTCTCCTCGTCTTTCTCTTTCTCTTTCCTTTCCTCTTCCATCTTCCATTTCACCTTTCAATCCTTCTTACACCAAAACAACTCCATTTTCCTAATTCCTGTCTTGAGATTGAAAATTGAGTGGAAATGAAGTAGAATGGCATCTTCCTTTTCTCCTCTACCCTCCTATTTTTTTTTCTCTTCCAGGAGCGTACAAATGGAAAGATTCTATTAAACATCACAATATTAAAGGGGGAAACGACTCATTCCATCTGCACTCATCTAATGAATATCTTCAAGTTTCCCTCGTGGTGTCATTCTCTCATTCTAATGATCCCCCTCCCCCCCTCCCTCTCTTTATCTCTCTTTTATCACCCTCATCCGAATATCGACCTAGTCATGCCTTCAACCCAATCCAAGACGGGTATGATCCTTCCCTCCTTCTCTCCTTGTCTCTCTCTCTCATAACCTCGATCCCCATTTCCAATCCTCACTTCTCCCGTGTCAAAGGCTAGTGGACACAACAAAAAGAGGGAAGGGAAAGCTAATAGAGAGGAAAGAAAGGAGGGAAGAAGGAGAGGAGCAAGGATAGGTCAGCTGTTCCATCACCCAACGAACGAAGGAGGAGGAGGGGGGGGGGGGGAATAATAAGCTGAAACCATAGAAAGGGAAAGCACTGAAGAAAATGACAACAACTCACCCCATGCCTTCGTTCGATCCTCTTTCTCAATGCAACGTTTCTCCAGATGAGAGACAAGAAGAGAAGATAAAAGAGAGCGATGGAGAGAGAGAGAAAGGGAGAATAGACTGGGCAGACTAACTTAATCCATTCCCCGCTCTCTTTATCCTTCTTGCAAAATCATTCTATCTAGTAAGCGCCCATGTTGAAAGGATAAAAACGTTGAAAGACCAGCCAACCCACCGTTTAGTCCAAGGATTCCAAAGACCATGGATGAAGACATGTTTCAGGAGAAGAAAAGATCAAAGATCAAATGCGGGACTAACTATGGTATATATCCTGGAGACTCCCTCCTCCACAGTACTCCATTACAATCCATAACCGATCTCTCTGTAGATAACTTCCATTATACGCGATGATGTTGGCATGGACGCAGTCTCGAAGAACAAGAATCTCCTCAAATACAGAGGGTTACGGTAATTTTCTCGATATCTTGTAGTCTACAGTATGTCTTCAGTTCTCAATCGGTTACAGCACCTGCTGAATAACGGCAAAATTGTCGCCAGCTTCAAGTTTGACGACTTTGACCGCTGCGAGATCGCCACTTCTGAAAAGAGATAATCATCATTTTTATTAATTTTCACTGTTATTCCTTCGTTTCGTCTCTCAATTCACTTGGCCATATGGGTCTACTCTCCCTCTATTCTCTGACTGAATAATCACTCAATTACATTAGTCCCCTCACACTCCCATATCCCCCTCGCCCCTCCTCCTCCTCTCTCTCTCCTCCCTCTATTCATGACCTTGATCTACCATTCCTTCTCTCCACAAGTAGTATGGGATGGATAGATGGATACTCTCTAGAGACTTCTCCTTTTCAAGGCAACAATCAACACTTCTCCATTCCCCCCCCCCCCCCCGTTCCTCCCACAAGACTCAATCTCCTCTCTCTGTGTCTGCGTGACTAAGCCTTATGGAGTCCTTACTATTTACTGGTAAGGGAAAGAAGAAAGGGAGGAAGCTTGGAATGAGTCACAATGCTGTTATCCCTCTCCCAATTGAGATTGAATGACCATGGAAGCCTTTATCGCTCTTTCTTTCTTCTCCTTTTCACTGACCCTCTGGGGGCAAGAGAGAGGGGGAGCGGGGGGGGGGGGGGGGGGAGAAAGGAAGGAAGTCTCGCCAGTATCATCCATTCTCCAGTGTGAACTTGTGACGGAAGAGAGAAGGAAGGATGAGAGATATGAATGGAATGTCCTTACTGAATCATTCCCTTATTCATTGCACCCGTAGGATACAGATGCACAATGGATACGGTAGGTTAAACAATCCAATCTCCAGAGGGAACTCATCCCAATACTCGTCTCCCCCTTGAATCTTTCCCTTCCGGCTCTCTTAGTGTTTACTCCCCGATCTTGTACGGCTGATCGTCCAAGGGGAAATATGGGAGGAGAGAGAGAGAGGTACTCTCTCTACCATTTCTGACTATTCCCTAGTCTCTTTCCATCCACGTAAACTATGGCCAAGAAGTGAGACAAACCAAGAAGGGGGCATTCTTCTACACTACTCTCAATCATGCACAGAGCAACATATCCGAGAAGGACTGAAATCCGATCCTTTTTTTCCTCCAGATGGATAAATTCTTTTCCCATTGCCAGACACCGACTACTACTTTCCTTGTCTCGTTAAATGGTGAACATGTCATAAACGAGAGGAAGCGATCTACCACAACAACTGTAGATGGTTGTTGATGGAGAAATGAAGAAGAGGCAAATACGAGCATACTATCATATTGAAAACTCATGCTAGAAGAGAAAGAAAGATAAGGAAAAAGAGAGAAGATGGGAAGATTTGATAAGGAAGCGATGGCGTCATGTAGCATGAGATGGGAACGGATATGGACGAATACCTGATGTGTCTTGCCTTGTAGACCTCTCCATAAGTACCCGATCCGACTCTTTGTAGCAATTCATAGTCATCTGAGAC
>BTSX01000001.1:18898454-18963548 GCA_036245825.1 Pristionchus entomophagus | reverse complement strand
GTTGAACAAAACACCATGGATAATGATGATATGATTCACAAAATCAAGTCAGTATGTGTGTTGCACTGGAAATTCTTGGAATCACTATATTTGGGGGGGGGGGGGGGGTAGCTACCTCAGGTCATATCCTCAAACTAATTAGGAGGCTAAGCACCCTCAGGTCATATCCTCAAACTAATTAGGAGGCTAAGCAATACCTTAAAATATGATGGGCATTACAAAGCAATACGTTTGTAATACCCTTAAGGGTAAATTTTAAGGTATTGCTTAAAAGCTAAATAGTTTGGGATATGACCTAAAGTTTTACCCCCACCATATATGATTAAATGCAAATAACAGGTATAAGCACGTTGCCGTCGAAAAATAGAGCGGGAATTTTGGCCGCTGATCGCGGGACTTTTATTGACCCGAGACTTTGATAAATGTACACTGTCAAGATCTCACGGCTTTTATTGAGTTGTGATCTTTGCATAATCTATCCTCACGGGTCAAAATTCACTCAGCTGTTGACTTTGCTCGCAAAGCCAGGATACGCCACCTTCCCCCGGAAGGTGGATCTCGGCACTTTTATTGACGCGGAGCGACTATTTTAAACGCTTCTCATCATATCACTGATACATATTATATTTTTTTGGTTTGATGCATAACAAATAATACGCTTCCTCACATTTATCGTTAACAAATTCGATAACAACGACTAACACAAACAAAATCTTTATTGGGGAATTTGCACTATTTGGCTAGGAAGATGACATCATTAGCGATAGACCAGCAATAGTAGTAGTACTGATACTTGATTGGTAAATGAATGATACTTGATGCAGTCTAGGCAGAAAAGAACGGATGCACCCGTCCGTTCTCCTTGCAGACAGATCGGATGCACCTGATATTGACTCCACCACAGGGTACTCGTTGACTGATCGATTGGTTTAAACGAGAGAGAAGCGAATGCTTCCCCCCCCCCCCCCCCAGAGGGTATGTCTATCCAGATTGATCTCTTGTGTAAATGTTAACGCCGTTCAAACAAGATGAAACGAGAACATTCCCCGTAAATGAACATAACAGCAGTTACTCTTCCCAAATTTAGCTCTGAATGACAACTCACACGAAAAAAGTGAAAATTTCGAAATTTCTAAAAAATTAAATCAGCATTTCTAATTTCGTCTTTCAAAATTTCAAATAAATTGCACCATTACTCTCATTGCGAGATTCTGATTCGATTGATATAATAAACGCAAGTCTGAATGTCATACACTAGGAATAAAACGTTCCGTTCCGCGACAGAGGTGTGTGCTCCGCGAGCGCGCACATGCACTTTCAATGTGTTTTCTACTAGTTAATATTATTTATTTATTATTTTAAAGTTGATAACTTGGCATATAATCATCAGAAAAATTGAATAAAACAATGTGCGAAGAGTGAAATGCAATTTTGCGCGCCGCCGCGTATTTTTCATTTCCGCGCGGCGCTCGTCACAGTGCTGTATTATGCCCGGAACGTTTTGTTTATGTAATATATCACTTCTCCCGGTCAAATGATTTTTATGATTTTTTGAAATTTCGACTTTTAGTTTAAATTTTATTTCATCTATGATTTGAAATTTCGACTTTTAGTTTAAATTTTATTTCATCTATGATTTTACGATTTTTTGGCAAGTGCTAGCACCTACACATGGAAACCGATCTTCTCGAAAGTAAGATCATTCGATTCAGCACGGAATTTTGTATTTATGGTATGCCGGTAGGACCTTGTATTTTCATCTGAGAGCTTGAATTACAGAAATAGTGCAAAACTGCCAGAAGGCGCGGAATTTCGCGACTTCAACGGCCGTTATCTATGGTTTGCGAGGGGAATTTCTCAACGAAAACAGTTTCCAGACTAATTCGCCTACGCTTTATCGAATGAGCGATGGCACGTCTCTCTACGAGGCTCGCGACCGACCCTCGAAAAAAGTCGAAACGGACAAAAATAGGGTGTCAGCCTACCTACTTCCGGTTGTGATAGAGACTTGAAATTTCGGATTTAGCATCTTCTAGGTTCCCAACCAAGATCCCCAAACGCTGGATACTTGGATTTGAGTTTGACCGGTAGTCGTTGTGAATCCCTCCTCAAGCTAGTATCTACTGTATCGTTGCTTACCATCCTATTCCTTCTTTATTCAAAAGAAAACACGCGATGGGATTGAAATGTCTCCTTTCTCCCTAGCAGGAGATAAATATCCACTCATCAAAAATGGGACGAATCTCCAGGAAGGAATCAAAGATCAAATTTCCTTTTAAATTCTAGAAGACTCGTACAAAAAAGGTTTGAAAGTTCATTAACCTCGTGATTGTTTATCCTTCCAAGGAAGGAACCGTATATCATTCCACTTGGTATACTCAGATCTCAAGGATGGTAATGGGGGTCATTATCTCATTTTCAATTTTTTTCCCGTTCTGTTCGAAGTTGATGAATGGATAATAATGACTAGGAGAAAGAGACGAATCGCCATTCCTTCCATTCTCATTCTCCTTCTTTTTTATATCTCTGGATTGACTCATGATGGTCCTTTCCCTTATAATTCTGGAGATCTCTGAATACTGAGATTAGTCCCAACCAAGTTGGGCTGATCCTTCGCAGTAAAGTGTTTATAATCAATCGTGAACTGAAGCTTCTTCGAAGAGACTTACTGTAGTGGCTAATAACATAATCATGTGCTCATCCGAATGAGAATACGAATGAATCCCTTTCAGCTGTCAATCCATGATTTCAAAGTGAGATTTAGGTGTGTGTTATCTGAATTCCCCCTCCCTCCCTCCCCAACCCCCCCCCTTTCCCTTAGAAATGCAACCCTATTTCTAATACGTGAGTGACTCTTCTCTTACCCTTCCTGGATTTTCTCACCTTTGATATTTGAAGCAAGTCGGGATTCACTCCATTTCCACTCTCTGCAACATAATTGAAGTCCTTCAAAGAGAAACTTCGTCATTCCCACGAATCGACGATCGATGCGAGTATTTAGATGTGGTGACGTCAAAATTGAATGGAAGTAGACGCATTGAATTTTTGATCTGAATATACTACATTTCCCCTTGTTTTCAGATAGGAAATTAGATCTGCGAAGGTGTGAGATTTCTTATATTTCCCAGAACAACCGATTACAAGTGTACTTGCGAAATGATGAACACGAGGGATTTCAATTTGTCATCTCTGCTCTCGAGTCTCTACTATACTAGAGATTACTCACTTATTGTTACAATATTTGTTGTAATTAGACAGGAATATATAATGATGTGAATTTCTTCATGACTCATGAATGTTAACTCTAATCGAGACCACAATTCAACCACGGCCTAATCTCTCCATTATCTGAATAGAATAACGGCATATCTACGTGGTTGGGTGAGACTCTCTCACATCATATTCACCTATCTCACTGCACTCCTCCCTTATCCTTTAGATATGTCTCGAATTGCGGGTTGATCGTGAACAAGAACTGACTGATTAGAGAATCTCTTGATTCTAAGTAAGAACCAGTTGGATAAGAGTGAATTGATGAGTCCCACCCACAATAATCATCCATTGGGAGGAAGAGTGGTGGAAGGAAAGGTCTTTATCTTACATCTCCACAAATCATCCAACTTTGTTCATTCTAACGAGACCTTCGAGAACATCTCAACAAGACATCTACGAAAAAGAGTTATTAGAGGCATGTGAAGCCCCATCTCACTCTTTATCCCTTGTGAGCATGAATGGAGAGACTGGATCGTTCCATCTGACACTCTCCTCAATTAGGTCTCTCTCCATGCTTGCGTAGATAAGCTATCACTATTTTATCATCGAATCACGTTGGAGAGAGAGAAGGAGATTGAGATAAGTAATATTGATAGAAGCACGCTTCTGAAGGGAAAAGTAAAGGTTGTTGGTAAGATGAGATCATGAAAGGGAAGGATACACGTGATATAAGGGCCAGAAGAGATCAATTGAGCAAGCGAGAAATAAGAAGAACGAGAGAGAGAGAGAGAGAGAGAGAGAGAGAGAGAGAGAGAGAGAGAGAGAGAGAGAGAGAGAGAGAGAGAGAGAGAGAGAGAGAGAGAGAGTATCATGGTTCGAGATTAGTGAGAGAGAGTGAGAGACTGGAAAGAAGTCTCATTCTCTGAGCAATAGCTAGAGGGACGGAATTACGAGGGAGAGGAGATGATTTGGGAATGGAATCAACCATTGGAGGAGAAGAAGATTGAGGACGAGGACAAGAGGATTGAGGACTCAATTGCTTCTTTGCGATTAATTGAGGAGAACTGTAGAATCGACGGAAGGGAGCAGGACGAGATGGAGAAACTGGAAAGAATCGGATAAGATGAGTAGAGATAGATAATACAACCACTGTAAATAAGTGATGTCGTAGCGAGAAGTTGAATGGTTCAGTAATCAGATCTCAGTGAGAGAGAGAAATACGTCAGAGAAATCTCGCACTAGAGATACGCACATGGGACAGATGCAGTTGATTACGTGGGAATGGGAGAGAGAGACCGACCTTCTTTAGGAGTAGATGAATCGCCCCCAACGGCGAGGTGAGATGATGAAGAAGTGAGAGCTGTGTTCATGGATGACATGGCATCGATGAGAGAGCGAGAGGCTGATCTTGTCAATTGACGAGTGGCGGAGACTAATGAAGACTTTCTCATGTCCAGTATATCCACTGGAGCATCGAAGAGCATGATGAAGAGGAGATGGAGGAGGCTGGAATAAGGGGTATATGAAGAAGAAGGTATTCGACAAAGAAGGACACCAGATGAGTCATCCGTTGAGAAAAGAGAATGGAGTCCATCACAGGGTGTAGAGGGTGTAGGGGGGTAGAGGGGAGGGGGAGAGAGGGGGCTGTTGAATAGACACAGATGAGATGCTTGGGTACACGAAAAGACACGGGAAGAGTTGCAATAATGGGTTAAGAAAGCGAGAGTACAGTACTCAGAGGGGAGGAGTGGTGATTGGAACTGCAAACTGAATGGATATTATATAGAAGGAGAGGATGGATTATAGTGAGACTCCACCCCAAGACGGGAGATTCCACTGATTATGGAATTGAGTTTGAGGGAGGAAGAGACTCCGCCCCCTTTTGGTAACCAGGGAAGGAAAGGGAGGGCGTGATACACCTTCCCAATGCCATAATATGAGAGAGGGGAAGAAGAGGAAGGAGGGGGAGGGGGGGAGGGGGAGGGGGACTGTCGAAGGAATGAATAGGAATCCCCTGTGGACATGGATGATCTCTCCAAAGTGCTCAAAGTTTAGATGATAGAGCAGAGAGAAAGAAGAGCAATTCTGTCCTTCCCCCTCAACCCTCAGATATATTCATATTAGAATGATGATTTTTCATCGTATTCTCTTCATTAATTCCCTTCATCTTCTTCTTCTTCTGCTTCTTCTTCATCTACAGATAAATAATCGGAAATGATTATTAACTATCCTCCATTCCCTTGAGACTTCGTTATTTCTCTTATTTCCAATCATTAATCTTCGAACAATTATGACTTTCTGATAATCAGCAGTGTAGCCATAACATAAGCATCTAAGCATCTCATTATCTTTGTTTCTATCTCCATCATCGGGCTCATTCACATATTCATCGTATCATTTACATCATCTTTTCATCTTTATATTTATTAATAATTTACTATCCTCTTAATTATTCGATGTTATTCGTATATTTTGGGGAAATATTCCTTTCGCCCCTACGTAGTCATTTTTTGGGTTATAATCTCTTCTTACACCAACTAAATCGGGTTGAGAAGACCCGAATTGATAGAGGAAGTTTATTCAAGCGAGAGAGATCAACTTCGAATTGGAAAGAGGCTTCGGCTCATTGAGAATGATAGTAACAAGGAAATGCCTATGTGAGCAGTCACTTATTCAGACTTTTTGGACATTGAATAGACAAGGAAGTGAGAGGAAAAAAGAATGAAAAGAGGAAAGGAGGAAAGATGATTAGGGTGAATTGACTAGGAATTGTTCAAACACGTGATTATTCCCACGAATCAATTTTGATTAGTGCAGCCAAGTGTGGGAAATACTGGCAGAAGTGAATTTATTCAAACCCAGTTCGTCAGTCAATTCATTATATTCATTCATTCATCATTCAATGAACAGTCTACAGAGCATTCCACTATCAACTCAATTCAATCTGTTTCATTGCTTTCTTTTACACCAAAAATATAGTGTTCAACAAGAAAGATTTGCTACAATTTAGTCTGAAAGAAGAACACTCAAATTCTAGACTGGAGAGGAGCGGATGGGAGAATAACAGTAGATCATCCATTCTCTTATTCTCCCAATTCCAATACCTCTTCATCGAGGAAAATGTCACCGGAAAATGGAAGGTTCGTTGGTTTAGTGAACACTTATCCAGTAATCATATGTGACCACACTTGGAAATGATTGTGTGGCGTTTGAATGCAGACATCAAAATGTAATATAATCTTGCTAATTATTCAGTTCAGTAATTAGCAACAGAGAAAGTATGATAGCTAGTCGTGTTCATTCTATCATCTCTTTACTTTCTAACAGTTGAGATGAGAATGAAGTAACTTGAGACGTGAGTGAACTACAATCTTACTAAGTCACAAAAGGGAATTTAAAACACGTTTTCTGATTTTGCACGTAATGAAAAAATGCACTGGTAATTTAATGAACGAAAGAAAAGGCGAGTTTGTAGCGAATCTATCGCACTTCCAAAACATTCCCGAACAGATTTACATTTCTTACTTTATTTACTTTTTTCAGCATCATTGAATTCGCGATTAAAGAAGTACTGTCAGCAATGGTTGATAGCGACTCCCACCACGATTAGCCGGGGATCATTACTCCGTTTAGCAAGGACACTTGCTAAACGAAGTGTGAGGGGGCGGGGCCATTCCCTTCTGAGAGAGGAATCCTCCCTTGATCTACCCGTCTCACGTGACCTTTGGCACCCTCTCCCTACGATCTCTGGTCTCTCTGCCACTCTAGCCTCTCGCGAAAGGGAGTTCAGGGAAGGGCCGAATAGTGGCGGAGAGAGGGAGTGCGCTGCGCAAACATTTAGCAGCCTTTTCCCTGGGATTCACGGACGGGAATTCAAACTTCAAACCGATTATCTCGGCTCAGGGTTGAGCTACAACCTTTTAATTTTTTTCTTTTAATTTTCTATTATGGTTCAAGGGACCAATCGGGCTATCGTCTCAGCTTCCCCGACCAAATATTGCTGCCACTCCTCCTTTAAAATTTCGATTTTACTTTCGTATTATTTGTCCTCCCCGATAAGTGGGCAAATACAAATCCAATATGATAAAACGAAAGAAAATATTATGAAATTTGAAAATAAACTAGAGATTACGGTAGGAACGAGGTTTTTATTCGATACTACCGTAATCTCTAGTATATTTTCAAATTTCGTAATATTTTCTTATGAATTTTGTATCTGTCCAAATATCGGGGTGGACAAAAAATAAGAAAGTTAAAATCGGAATTTGATGATGTTGAAAAAAGTAAATAAAGTAAGAAATGTAAATCTGTTCGGGAATGTTTTGGAAGTACGATAGGTAAATTATTATTGAAATCTAGCGATTGGAGTCACAAAAAACATGACTATGATAAATGCAAAATGTACAGTATGAAAGACAGAGAAGAGAAGAGATAACTGGATAGATTTGAGAAAGGGAAATCTAGTTGAAGAAGGCCTGTTGATGGATTTAGATGAAGTGAACTCATCTTAAATATACAAATTTAAGATATCTAGTACTCATCATTGTATTACAGTTTGGAACCCTAGTTAAAGTGAGGATGGAATCATCCAAATCCTTTCACTTCAAAGGGGAAGAATCGAGGAGACATATCAAGAGGAGTTTACAAGTCAATCATCAGGCTCTTTCCTTCTAGGAAACTCTGTCTATCAAAGATGGAAACGTGCCAACCTTCCTCTCATCATGGAGTTTCCTCAGTGAATTTGATGCTTCTTCTATCAAATGAGATCCGAATCGAGGCAGTCGAGGGGACTCCCTGTTGCAGTAGTTTTCTGGAAAAAATGTCGACCTTTCATCACACATTTGCATCTAGAACAAAAGATAAGTAAGTCGATATTTTGTAATCTCTAGGATCTGACCTCGGATGAGTGAAACCCTTCATAAATGATCTCACTCTAATACTTTTACTTTCTTCTTCATCATTCGCTTGTTATCTAGTCTTCTCTTCTAACTACAATCCCCCGACATTTCTCCTTTCATCACAACAATTTCCTTCGGTGCAATCAAACTCGGTGTCTTTCTATGCCGAAAGTGGAGACCATTCAAGTCCACTGCTTATTTTCCACGATAGTATTCCCTATATCCTTCGGTCTCAGTTCCATCCACCCTCACATTTCTCCTCTTCTTATATCAATCCTTTATATTCGGTTCCATTCTTGGTTATACTGTTATAAACGTAACGCAGCTGTAAATTTGTATGTGAATGAAATCATGACTGAGTGAGTACCTTCCTTCTATCGGAAAGTATCAAACTCACTCGGAATGATTTCTCAAAGATATGTGGGTGTAATCCCGAAGTTCAGGGAGGGGGGGACTTCTCTAGATCAATAAGCCACTAGGTCTTCTCAATCTATTTCTGAATACTTTGAATGGAAGCAAAGAGTTCTCTCTTCTCAATATCTCTTCGTGTCCATTCATCTTACCTGAACAGACGCATAGAACGTAGTCTAGAGGGATATCCACATCGAATAGAGGAATTGAACGGAGAAGATAGCATCTCACAAGGATATTACATTATCAAATCACAAGATTTATCGGATCTTACCCTTCTTGTTGAACGAATTTACGCTCTCGGAATTTGTGTCGAATTAGAGAGCCGAAGCAACCTCGATGGACTACTGTCTCGTCTTAATCAAAAGAGATTAGTTCATTTATAATTAGATACCACATAGTGTCGTTTCGAGTGCGGGGAAAATATCGTAATAGCGCAACCTCGCCTCGGAGACACAACCGATTAGATCGATAACTGACTAATTTTAGCCGCATTAGGGACCCCATGAAAAGTTTTAAATTGCTTCAAAAAATCCCGTTTTCTTGGCTATTGGGCAGTCAGCTCACGGCACCCGGAGCGCCGACATAGGAAGAAAGAAAACGTCCAGAGCTACAAAGTTTTTTCTATAATACAAAGTTTCTACAAAGTCAAACTACTAATTAGACAATAGTGTTGTTAGATCGAATAATTCGCATTCGCGAATGATTTCTCAGCGATTGCTCGCGAATACATTGCTCGATTCTATCCGCGAATGATCGGTCACTCGCGAGTGTTATTCACGGATGAATTTGCATTCATTCGTGAGCAATGACAGGGCATTATCCAATCATTTCTCACTCTTGGCCGCGCAAATAACAGCCCAGCGATGACCAATTATTCGCGAATAAAATGCAAAATCATTTGCGAATAAACGTGATTCGCGAGTGGTTTTCTCCTTTTCATTCGCGAATAGATTGACCGAGCGAATAGGTTTGGAAATGAAATTCGCCGAGCAATACTCGGCGAATAACACTCGAATAAACAACACTATTAGACAAGCATCGTTGCCTGAATCACGATCGCGCGGTTCAAAATGCCTGATAATCACGATCGCGCGGCTTGAAATTCCTGATTTTAACGTCCCGGAACAACGAATTGCAAAGTGAGCTTGGCCTTCAGGGTAATATTACCGGTGCGCAGGCACTGCACCGCATGATCGTGATTCAGGATCAACTTTCTACTTTCTGATTTGACTTTCCCGGGCGTGTTTCCTGATTTCCCCTGATTTTTTCGGACGTTTTATTTTCCCTATGTTGGCTACCCGGTTGCCGTGAGTCAGGGATGCCAAATCATGATAGCGCACTCAGATTTTAACAAAAGTGGTATTCACACACCCTTTCCCGGATCTGTTCTTGAAATTCCCGGTTCGGCGGTCCCTAACGTTATTTTAATAAACCTCTATATTTTTGTTATTTAATTATTTTCATGAATAATTTTATTCCCAATCGATTCAACTGTCACGATTCCATAGAACACCCTACAAGCGATAACTCTAGGATTTTTTCTCTAGATACCCCCATTGTCCCTATTTATAATTGTAAATATTATTGAATCTTACTGGATGGGAGATTAAAAGCAGGAGAAAGACTTGCACATCGACCTATTTCATCATCGCACACTTCGACACTGGAATTGGATTCATTGTCTGATGTGGAGAGATGGGGGGAGGGGAGAGGGGAGGGGGAGGGGGGAGGCCGGAGGGCGGAGGGTTAAGGGATCTTTCTCTTCCTACTTGACATCAACAACCATTTGTGTACTAAGATTCTGATTGCACGACGGAGAGAATTTATCCTGAAGTAATTCATCATCACAATATGAATATTGAATGAATGAACTGACGGAGTAAAAGAAGATATCATTCTGTGATTTGAGATGGAGAATCTGAGATGCTTCCAAGTGAGAATCGGGAGAGGAACACGTGTAACACGCGAAGCCTGATATGAAACAATCAACATCAGACCCCAGTCCTCCCATCTCTCCCCCCCCCCCTCACCCCTTCCTAAGAAGAGTGTCTATCTCACCATTTACTAGAGAACTCTGCAGGAAGATAACTGCCAGAAGGGACCGCAACATTGGATGAAACTGGAAAAGGGAGGGAATATTCAATCGGTCTTCCATTTTTAGACTCATTCTTGAAGATGAGTATAGTGAGTGATCTCTGCAGAAGAATGAAAAAAGAGAGATTAAGAAAGAGATGATGTGGGCACGAGAGGATTATTGGTGTATCGAACCAAAATGGAGATTGAAGGATGGGGAAATGGTGAGAAAGAGGGAGACTAGTTCTAATACGAGGGTGTATCCAAAGCTTGTAATCTCTCCTATTGAAATAATTTCAATAGATTCTTCCGGAGACTCAGATTCCATGAAAGTATCTAGTACTCATTCTATAAACTCCTTACTTTCCCATTTCAGCAATAAGAAAAGGCAGGCATGGCCGAGTGGTGTAAGGCACCACCGGCCATTCCAAGGATCACGAGTTCGACCCCACCAGGGTCAACCCATCCCTCTATCCCTCCGGAACAGTAAATTTGAGGCAAGAAATCTGGGCAACGAAGATTGGCGATCAACGGCTATCAATTCATTCAGGTTGAGATTTCGGCTCTATAAACATTCTGTTTTCCCTTACTACTAATAGCTATCGATTCCACATGGATTCAGATTTCTCCTATGTGTTTCAAATTTTATCGTTTAAGTCTTTCCGGTCATTTTTATGGCTCGTGGAGTGGGGCATTCGATAACCTTTGCAATTTGCAGTCTAATGATATAGTTCACAAATCGGTACTTTCCTGTTTTTTGGCCCACCTTTATGTAGTGTTAGTTCTCAGGAAATGGTACTGGAAAAAGTAAAAGGGGTGTTAGTTTTCTCGGAAAATGCTCTTGGAAAAAGTAAAACATTTGAATTCCCGCACTTTTGTATCTCGGTTCCCAGTGGAGCTAGAGACTTGAAAATTGTTTTATGAGGTTTATGGACTCTCTGAACATCGTAACCAAAATTTCAAGTCTCTATCTCTACATGGAAACAAGATATGAAATTGCGGGAATTCAAATTTGACGCCTTTTCCAACTTGGAAAAAGCACTGGAAAAAGCAAAACATTTGAATTCCCGCAATTTTATATCTCAATTTCCTGTAGAGATAGAGACTTGAAATTTTGGTTACCATGTTCAGAGGGTTCATAAACCTCATAAAACAATTTTCAAGTCTCTAGCTCCACTGGGGACCGAGATACAAAAGTGCGGGAATTCAAATGTTTTGCTTTTTCCAAGAGCTTTTTCCGAGAAAACTAACACCCCTTTCACTTTTTCCAGTGCCATTTCCTGAGAACTAACACCACATGAAATAACCCCACCCACTCATTTTTACCTCTAGGCTTAGAGAGGGGTTGTGCTCTTTCTAGACGAAGTTTCATGGAAAAAAATTCGGCTTCTGATTGACCGAGAGTAGACCGCTATAAAGACAGTGATATTTGAGAAATGAGATGGGTTATTTCAAGGTGGGCCCAAAAAGAGGAAAGTACCCAAAAATCTTCGGACCCCATTTGAAGCGCCATATCGTAATTCGCGCAACGCCATTGCCCAAATGTCGTCGCCAGTCGTAAATTGGTATAAGTGACAAGAATCGTCATATCTGAAAACAGTCATTTTTTTCTTCAAAAATGGTCCGTTTTCAGATGTGTTGATTGTGGTCACTTATACAAGTGCCTACGGGCGCAGAGGGAACGAGCCCTATAAGCGTAATCATCAAGGGATCTCGTAGACTTAAGCAGCAATCGGCCTTACCAACGGGCCACTGCAGACTCTTCGCTAATCTACGTTAAATTCGCTTGA
Organism: Pristionchus entomophagus; assembly: GCA_036245825.1. NCBI lineage: Eukaryota > Metazoa > Nematoda > Chromadorea > Rhabditida > Neodiplogasteridae > Pristionchus > Pristionchus entomophagus. The sequence continues at coordinate 18,951,160 of BTSX01000001.1, read as the reverse complement.
TTCTGGTTGGACTTTACCTTTATTTCAAAAATAACGATAATAATTTGAGTGTACTGGAATCTCTGAAGGTTGATTTCTTTTCGACACGGCAGTTTCCGCGTTATTGTAAGATTCAAACGCTCAGCAACGGTAATACGGTGTTTAGTGTACTATCCTTACAAATTCGGAACAAATAAATAGCTACAGCTTCATTGAATCTTTCTAAATTTTTGGTCTTTTTCCTGAGTATTCATGGTCAAAATGGGCATTAAGCAAAGTCAAACCCCGAAACCTTATAGTAAAAGTATCGATTGTACAGGTAGTACTGTTACTCGTGGAACGATTTTTTTTCTTACAATACCTTCTGGAGCTAAGTTTCCATGCGCTGCGCTACAGTACCACGCGACGAATGCTTGTTTTTTTGAATGCTTGTTTTTCGAGATAGCTTAAATATAATTTCGTGAGTGTTTTCAGATTCCTCAGCGTGCCCGATTTACTGAAAGCCCTCTAGATTTTCAAGAAAAACTTCAAAAAAATCAATAACGACGGTTCAATAAAAGTGTAAGCTGGGTCAGCTCTGTGAAAAAAATTTACAACGGGCTGCTTGAAGGGAGCAAGTGCGGAGCTCGTATAAATACTATCTCATGAATTTTTTTATGCTTAGAAAATAGCCAACGGCCAAGGAACGCGGCATTCATTTTTTTTTTTAAACATAGAAAAACGATTAGATCTAAAGCGTACGGAATTATTTTCGAAAATCCGTAATGGTGGCCGAAGAAAAAAGTCAGTTCGCATTTCCACTGAGGGTCATAGGGCCAAATGACTCCTGACACGACTTCTCTGTTCTTTCCCCCGGACCTGGTTACAAGAACGAAGGTTGCGTTTTCCTCATTGCACGGCACCCGGGCCGCCGACATAAGACAAGCGGAAAATGTCGCCACCCATCAGGGGAAATCAGGAAATGAGCGCGGGCCTCCAAACAATGTACAGTTGAAAGCTGAGCCTGAATCACGATAATCATGATCATGATTCAGGATCAACTTTTTGAATGGTCCCATAGCGACGGGCCCGGAAAGTGAAAATCAGGCAACTTGAACCGCACGCGCGTGATTCGGGCAACGCGGTTGTCATTGTTTTTGTAGTTTTTAGCCTACAGTTCGCTCTTAACGTTTTCGTTGACTCTATGTCGGCTCTCTGGGGGCCGTGTCATTGTGTAACCGCCGTGTTCGAGGATTGTACATTGGTCTGATTAAACCACAATGGGAACAAAACATCTCCGTATCCAAGGATTGCTAAATTTCCTATTTCTCAGTCCTATTTCGGGCATTTCTTGAGATATTTGCTCCCGAATACAGCTTTTATAGCCTAAGATAACACTACATGTCTCTTAAGATTCTTGAGAAAGGGGTGGAAAACCAGACATTGGAGAAGAAGAAAGTGGAGAAATGGAGAGAATAAAGAGGAGCAATGCAGGGGATAATGAATAAAGAAAGAAATCTCACTTTGAGTCAGAGACAATGGGAAATTGAGAGAGTGAGAGATAGATGTCATCAACCATGAATTGATCCTCGGAAGTATACAAGGAATGATTAATGAACTAATCCAAGAGAATCTCCTATAACAGTCCAATTGTGATTACCAATATAATAAATGATAAGATGATGGAAAGTTAATGATAGGGGAGGTAAGACATCTATGAGGGACTATTGATATGTTGGAAGGAGGGAGAATCGTCCTCTTCTCATCAATAATTCAAATAGTCAGCACTCATTCACTCACCGATAGACTTCACTGAAGAGATAGCGATTGAGAATGAAGCGAGAAGAGGAAGATGAAACATAGATGGGACGGGTTCATATAAGAAGATAGAAGAGGGAAGGAGTTCGAGTCCTCCTCTTTCAAGAGAGAACCTACTCACGGCATTCTACTGGCAAAATGCCAAGTGAGCTTTCGCGGTGAGACCTTTATGCACGCTCTCGCATTTGCATGCTATCTTGCCATTCCCCTGACCACTCTCTCCTCTCTCGCTCACCCCATGCAAAACGCCGTGCCTACTCAATTTGGGAAATCCTTGGTCTAATCCCAAATGGACTTGGCCGGCTTTACTCTCTACTCAAAGACGAACCCTCGTCTCTTCTAACCATCAGTGGACCCATCGAGTCAGAGACGAGAAGAATGAATTACCTTTCTATGGATGAAAATACACGAAAACTAGTCAGAATAGCTCCATTTCACCAACACTTTCATCTATAATTGACACAATTGTAGGTGCGAAAAGTGGGTGAAGAATGTATTCAATTGCGAGATTGACTAATTCGGCCATTTCCTAATGGTCTCCAATCGTTTAAAGCTAAAAATATCGTAGTATTAAATGATGAAACGAGCGCATGAAGTAGGGTTGGCAATTTGATTATTCTATGATTCTGAGAATCAGTTGATTCTTCGAGGTGTAACTCGGCTCTGGCAAAAGCTATCGACTTCAAATTTTCTGAATATACTCATTTCTACTATCGCTCACTATATACTAAATTACAACATGATTGAAGCACTTTTGGGGGGTTCCGTTTCGCGAAAGAATTATCTGATTCTTCGCCGATCCGAGGGGTCTGCCATTTGAGAATAATTCCACTCTTTGCCGCACGGGAGCGAGCGGTCGTTTCGGATTCAAAATGCCAACCCTAGCGTGAAGGGAGAAGAAACATGAGTGACCACAACCTTCACGCGTGGATAATTACACAAGCGAGATGGAGATTGGCAGTCACTATAACGCCCAGTCCACAAGTTGATTGAGAAAGACTGAACAAACCATTCTTCTACATTCTTTCATTTCTCATTCCTTCCGTCAGACGTGTTAAAAAAATTCATCTCAACATAGAAAAATTTCAGCATAAGCAGACAATCAAAAAAATAATGAGTACTAATATTTAGCATAACGCGCATGATACACAGGAATGGTTTAACATCACTCCAACTGGGAAGGAAAAAAAGATATGGAGAGAATACAAGAGATATGTAATCCAGACATTGGGAAGAAATAGAAGGGAGGAAGAGAAAGAATGAGGGGAGAGGGGGAGCGAGGAGGGGATTCCGGAAGATTCTAGGATGCGCCTGGCATTGGTTTATGCATAGAGAAAGGACCGACTGAGAGAATAATAGTCCCTCGAGGGTACTCTATATGGTGAGAAGGATAAGAAGGGTGTAGGGGGATAGAGGAGAGAGGAGAGAAAGGAGAGAAAGGAGGGAGAAGGGAGGAAGAAGAGATATCAGATTGATTGCCTTTTTATGAAGAATAGAGCTCATGATCAAGCCTCGGCCTTCGTTCGCCATTCCTGAAATAGGATACATAGAATACACTAATATTTCCATATCCAATTAAATAATGATGGATTATTGAGAAGAGAGATCTCATCTACGTTCAATGCACCACATCTCGTTTACTCTGCTGATACATACCACATGGTGGTCTCCCCTCCCCCCCCCCCCCCACCCCCCATTCAACCACAATCAAAACAAAGAGAGGGAAACGGAAGAGGATCCATTCCCACAACTAGTGAGTGGCTACAAAATAGAGACTAATCGAGTATCTAGTGAGTGTGGAAGGAGATCCATCCCCCATCCCCCCCCTCCCCTCTCCTTCTCTGCCTTCTCTTCCTCCTCCAACAGTCTCACCTTCCTATCAGCAGCAGATAGCATTCTATATGCTTGAGTGCAATACTTGGAGAAGTCTTCTTCTCCTCCCATGAATTCATCTGATAATCCACTTCTCTCACTTCTCATCCACAATCCACCCTCTCCCTCACTCACCCTTCAGTCTCTCTTCATTCTCAATCAGCCACAGATCGTATCCACTAGTCCTCAATACACTCCATTATACATCATTCAATTACTTATTTACAGTCGCGAAATGGAATAACGTAAATACAATTTGTTCCTTCCACCAGTCCCTTCCGTCCTTCCTTCCAACTCTAGATTATTCACTCACTTCTTATTTGATCCGAAGCTCAATTTTGCTTGTTTCTGAGCGATTGGAGGAAGAACCTGCAGAGTAGTGTTGTTAGATCGAATAATTCGCATTCGCGAATGATTTCTCAGCGATTGCTCGCGAATGAAATTCATTCGCGAATACATTGCTCGATTCTATCCGCGAATGATCGGTCACTCGCGAGTGTTATTCACGAATGAATTTGCATTCATTCGTGAGCAATGACAGGGCATTATCCAATCATTTCTCACTCTTGGCCGCGCAAATAACAGCCCAGCGATGACCAATTGTTCGCGAATAAAATGAAAAATTATTTGTGAATAAACGTGATTCGCGAGTGGTTTTCTCCTTTTCATTCGCGAATAGATTGACTGAGCGAATAGGTTTGGAAATGAAATTCGCCGAGCAATACTCGGCGAATAACACTCGAATAAACAACACTACTGCAGAGGATACACATTACATGAGGTCCTGTCAATACATATCCATTCCCGTATCCCATCGATTGACATCTACCGTATTCTGAGTCTCTCTCAGCTTCTTCCTGGTGGGAGCCGGAGAGTCGAGATCATCGAAGACCGAAGTGGACGATGTGTCTGCCACACTCTCATCCAGACTTCTCTTAAATTAATCAATGGATCGATAATCCATCCCATATTCCGTACCTTGAATGGATTCTTGAGAGGAGCGGTAATGGTGGTATCGAGATGGAATACTCCCTGACTACCAATTTCACTCTGACGTTCCATGGAAGAAAGAGGTGATTTATCCTTCAATTTCATCATTATCTCACTCGGTCAATCATCACTCACCTTATCCTCACTCAGCCTGTATTTATTCCCAGAGGGAACGACGATCGATCGACGGAGGGCTACTTTCTTCGGAACAACTCAAACCAATCCAGTTAAACCAAGCACCATTTATTCAAAATCAACCATAATATCCATCTTTTGATGAACTAGATCAGTATGAATATCGGGAAGTTCTTCGGTTTCTGGCCCAGGCGATTCTGCCATTGATTTCTCTACCTCCCCTATCCAGATTCTATTTCACCCTTTTATCTCCATCTTTTATCGTCTACAAAGTGGCCCAGAACCCGAAGAAGTTCCGCATAACTGACCTCTGTCTTCTCTCTCTTCATTTCCCTTCTCTCTTCCTTCCCATCCACAATATCCACTCTGTCTATTCAATACCTCATCCTCCTCATCTGCTTTCCTTCTGGCGATCTCAGACACCTCAATCAGGGGTGTGCGACAACCACTTTTTTCGGCAACCGGCAATTGCCGGCAACTTCATGGTTAAAAAACGGCAATTTCGGCTACTGTTAAACAAAAATTCCAGTATATGAAAACAAATCAACCAAAATTTTTTGCGTTCATTTGGATAAACCCAACTTCGGGGATGAAATTTCCTCTTTCTACGAGTAAGAAAAACAGAAAAAAAAGTAGTCAGAAGATTATAATTTTTTCGACTTTGACTTGGTCATTTCGAGACATATTTTAGTCACCAACTATTGCGCTAAAAATATCAGAACATGCCAATAATTGCATTTGAACACAAAAAAGTTAGAATTTCATTGTATGTTAACTAGGGTTGCCGGATCGGTTACGAAAGTTTCGGCGCCTCGCCCCTCCCCCTCCTCAATTTACGAAAGCGCGAGGCCGCGCGCACTCTCTCATCGGTATTTACGGTCAGACGGTTAGAGACGCCGAAACTTTCGCGATTTGCGTAAGGATTACGTAAGCTCCGCCCCTTTTAAGCCGCCCCCCCCCCTCGCCTCGAGAGGGGAGAGGCGAAAGCGAGCGCTTGTCACCAATTGCGAGCGCTCGATAGAGGGAATTCGAGAGGAGGGCTAATTCCCCTCAATACGTAGATGCGAATTGATAAGAATTTCTTGTAGAGAAAACACAGGGCTATCCCCCTGTGAACTTCCTAGCAGCAAAGACGGCCGAGCAATCTTTACTTTTCTGAGGCACTGTGCGATTTTTGAGGCCCAATCGCGTCTAATCGAGAGAAGGGCTAATTCCACAAACAAGCTAGACACCAATGGAATATTGTACCATGTGCACAAAACACAGGGCTATTGCGTAGATGAAACTAGAAGTTCATCAGAGTAGAAGCGGTCGCACGCCGCCCATTTTCCTGACGTATGCACCCTCAGAGATAGTGAGCCCACGCCAGGCTCTCATAAACATTTCGTGATGATACCATTTCCACATCTTTGTATTAGAGCCATTGTAGCCTAATTACCCGACATTTGAGGGAGAGGCGAGGGGGAGGCGTCGGGTACCCGACTTTTTCACGCGCCTTTCCAGCATATTTCACTGTCGAGTTGCGCACAAAAATGGAGATTGCTGGGTCCTTTTTGATTGTACCTGGACCGTTTTTTTCTCTCAAAGCACCGGAAAACATCGCTGATTATCATGGTTGTATCAGCTAAGACCGTCCCCTTTCGCGGAATTAGCTATCCTCACGATTGACTGTCCAACTGCCCTTTTTTCTGCACTTTGACCGATTGCGCACTCAAAGAGCTCTAGCGGGGTTCTTCTTAAAGCTACAAGGATCCCAATTTTTGAGAAAGCACCGGAAAACATCGCTTATTATCATGGTTGTATCAGCTAAGAACGTCCCCTTTCGCGGAATTAGACCTCATCTCGATTGGGAGCGATTTGAGCCAAAAATTGCCATAGTGCCTCGGGAAAGTGCACTTTTCTCAGCCGCCTTTGCTCTGATGAACTTCTAGTTTATTCTACGCATTAGCCCTGTGTTTTCTGCACATTGTGAAAAATATTCCATTGGTGTCTAGCTTGTTTTTGGAATTAGCCCTCCTCTCGATTTGAGGCGATTGGACCTCAAAAATAGCACAGTGCCTCAGAAAAGTAAAGATTGCTCGGCCTTTTTTGCTGCTAGAAAGTTCTAAGTTGTACAGGTGGATAGCCCTGTTTTCGCTACAAGAAACTCTTATTAATTCGCATCTACGTATTGAGGGGAATTAGCCCTCCTCTCGAATTCCCTCTCTCGAGCGCTCGCAATTGGTGACAAGCGCTCGCTTTCGCCTCTCCCCTCTCGAGGCGAGGGCGAGCGGCCGAAAAGGGGCGGAGCTAACGAAATCCTTACGCAAATCGCGAAAGTTTCGGCGTCTCTAACCGTCAAACCGTAAAAACCGACGAGAGAGTGCGCGCGCGTGCGAGGGAACGAAACTTTCGCAAACGAAACCGAAACGGGAACCCTAATGTTAACCAAAATTGGTATTTTGTTCATTGTTTTATAAATTCGGAAATTTTTCACATCGGATTGCCGTTGCCGGCAACGGCAACCGGCAACCCAGTTGCCGCACACCCCTGACCTCAATGGTCTCTCTTCCATCCCCCCTCTCCCCTCTCTTCCATCTCTCACCTTATCCACAACTGCGTTTCTCCTCTGTTTGGCAGCCCAATTCACTAGGAACTGTACTCCCTTGCTACTAGTGGTCAGATTAGCCATTTCCACTGCACGAGATTCACGATCACCTAAATAAAAGAAGATATTGATGTAGAGAGAAAGAGAGAGAGAGAGAGAGCTTACCCTTGATAGCGAGAGAGAAGAGTTTGATGATAGCCTTGAGATGATTAGAAGAGAGATCCTGATATGGTCCGAATGTACGCCTCCCTTCTCCCTCCCCCCCCCCCCCCCTCTCCCCTCTCACAATACCTTCATCTCAGAGGAATCAGTCGCAGCAGATAGAGCCAATTCATTGAGAAAGAGTTCCTCCTCGAGAAGTGACTTATCCGATGTCTGATGGAATATTCATTGATTTATAACAGGGTAATACTGTTGAATTGGGTTGACAAAAGTTCTTGGCTGTTCTGACTTGTTATTCATACCCGCATTACACTTCCTTTTCCCTCCTTTACACTATACGATATTACTCACTGCGTTCCCCTATTCATAGGGAGCTTCTACCACACAGAGATAAACTACTGTCACCCACTGATAGATCTCTTCATCAACTCACTTTATTGCATAGAGGGAGACTCCAATTGGCAACGATGGGACTCAATTTGAGAGTCGCCATCGGATACTTCACTCCACGACAGTACACATATCTCAAGATGAGAGATGGAGAAGGGAGAGGACAGGGAGGAGACTCACCTCAGTTGAGTCATGGGTTTCTCGACGATAGAGACTGGCCAGATGGAGTCAGAGGGAGAAGTTAGAGAGTCTCTTCCATCGAAGATAGGAGTCCAGAAGGGAGTAGAATGGGGAGGAGAGACAAGAAGACGGATCACGGCTTAAGAGGAGAAGGAATTGGAGAGGGAATGGGACCCACCCCCACTACAATTCAGATTAGATCATATCAAATAAATAATATAATTACTCATAACTGGTAATTGAAAAGAGTGGCATACAATCAGATCCCTGGACGACGATCCTTCCTCTATTCGTGTATCCCATCCAGGTCAGAGTTGTTCCCAGAGAGAGAGACACACATTGATCACGTATTGGAGGAGAAGCACAAGAATCTGAGAAGGGATGATCAGTCAATAGGAGGGAGGGGAAGGGGGGGGGGGGGTCGGAGTATCCCTTCGCTCACCAGTCATTGCGGTGGATGACCACCATTGAGATGTAGCACCCAATCGATATTCATTGATAACGAGCTAGAAGAGAAGGGATTAGAGGAGAGGGAAGGATAGAAGGAGGGAGGGAGGGAGGGAGGGAGAGAGGGAGGGAGGGAGGGAGGGAGGGAGGGAAAGAGGGAAAGAGGGAAAGAGGGAGAGAGGGAGAGAGGGAGAGAGGGAGGGAGAGAGGGAGAGAGGGAGGGAGGGAGGGAGAGAGGGAGGGACTCACGGGGAATTCATAGTGAGTCTCATCGTTGTGAGAGGAGAAAAGGGGACCTCCAGCAATAGAGACGACGGCTAATCGATCGGAGAAGGAAGAAAGAGTTAGAATGGGGGCTGAAGAAAGATCGATTACGGTAAATGGGAGGGGGGGGGGGGGGGCTGACTGGGATGGGTGATGACATGTCTCTGTGTGCCTGAATGGGTGAACACTCGGATGTTTCTGTTCTCGCATATAAGAGCGACGAAGTCCGATGAGACAACCACATCATCTGGCAGTTCTCCTGCCAGACCAATCATATATCATCAATTAAGGAAAGTGAGACACACACCTCCAAGTAGGAATGTGCATTTGAACAAGAAAAAACTTCCAATTAGTCTTTAAAAAGCAAAACCTACCTTTGGTCAATTGAATTTCCCAATGTTCATCAGTAGAATCCCATGAGTTGAGTCGTTTGACATAGAGATGCTTGCTGAAGGAAGCTTGTTACATATCGTATATATGTGTAAATAAGAATAACATTGAATTATGAATTATTATGCCTTCGCGTCTCGATATGTAGGAGCCGCAACGTGGATAGACGACTTTGCGGAATCAGGTCAAAAATAGGCTCAACTTTACAGTCAGAGTCTCAATATCATCTTTTCTTTTGGACGTGTGTCTATATCTCTTCTCTGAAGCCCCTGAGAGCTCTAGAGCACGCGCATCTCCCAGCAAGAGAGGAGGGAGAGACGAGACGAGAGGGAAAGGGGCGGAGCCTCTCTCGCAACGTGCCTCTCCCCCATCTCTCTCTCCCACTCCCACCCCCGCTCTCCTCCCGCGCTCGAGCACAATTCGGAGAAATTAATTTAAAATCCAATTTTGTGCTTAAAATTCTTCTACAATCCAAATAAATTGGTTTATTGTGCGAGGTTTTGTGGGCTCCTCCTCAAAATGGTAATTTGAACGATTTTGATTTGCTTTCTTTGATTTTGACCCCTCTGGCACTGAACCTCATATAATCGAAAGATGAAGGTTATAGCTACACAACACGTTTTTAGGCGAGTGATTTAGTTTGTATTCCCATTGTGCTCCCTCCATCTCGCTTTCGAGGGAAATCGAGTGGAGGGAGGGTGGGCGGATCTAGTGGCTCCTATCGATAACAATAAAATAAAGCTGAAAATGAAGAATTAATAAAATACTTAACCTGACACTTTTTATTCTGGTAGCGAGTGCAACCACTTTGTCATTGAGATCTCCCATACTGTAGCTCATATCTGAGTTAGAGAGAAGAATCTCAGAATGAATGGACGAATCGTGGAAACGGATCTGAACCAAGGCATCATCACTTATTCCACGCCATTCACAGAGAGAGAGAGAGAGAGAGAGAGAGAGAGAGAGAGAGAGAGAGAGAGAGAGAGAGAGAGAGAGAGAGAGAGAGAGAGAGAAAGATCACCTCCAGACTACTCTCTCCATCCTCACTCTCCAACACACGAATTGTACCGTATCCATTCCATTTCTACAATTATTAATTGTATCTTTGCTTCCAACGACAACTTCAATCAATGAAATAAATACTTACGAGATATCTCTGATTCAGATTTCTTGGAGATGAGGCGGAAGAGAATAAGGAAGGAGGGGTGGGAGGAGTGTACTTCTCAATTACTCTCAACGGTCCACTGTAATATTATTCATTCACTCATATCGCATTTAGTTTTTCAATTTCAAACGTTTCAAAAAAAAGAATATTTGCCTATAAATACTTTTTTTTAAAAATAATATTTACCTTTTCACGCTTTTGTCCATCATCTTCATTGTTGATGCAGGATGTGCATCAATATTCTCGAATGGGTCTTCTCCGAATGAATCACCTTCTAGTCCCTCTTCTCTCTCTCTCTCTCCATCATCATCATATCCATATTTCTTCTTGATTGCTGCTATGCTCGATGACACTCAAAATAAATTATTCTTAAAATGATGCACGATCTATAACTTGATCATAAAGACGACTCACTTCTCGTATCCTCATCATCTTCCATAATCAATTTCTTATTCTTGTTAACAACAACTTCATCTTCTTCCTCCTCTTTTTTTTGATCATTCGCATCGAAGGAATCCTCTTGCTGCACAATTATCTTTCTTGCCATTATGTTTCATAGCAAAACAAATGTAGTGTTGAAATGTAATGAGGAACTGACCATTGCTTCATCATCAATGAATAAATTCGATTTAATATCCTCTTTATTTTGATTGGAAGGGCCAGCTTCTTCCAGAGTCACTATATTCCCCTGTAACTCGCCATGATTCAACTCTCCTATTCCTCTCATCTATAATCCTTCAACTCACAAGAGAATCAGCCACTACCAGCTTTTTTGACTTTTCTCCGAGATAAGCCAATCCAGTGATACGGCCAGCTCTGTTACACAAATATCACATTTAACTGGATTGGAAAGGCGGTGTTACCTCTCATTTCCATAATTTGCCGTTGAAATAAGAAGTCCACTCTCGATCTCCCAGATATGAATAAGAGAAGCCATTGATGATGCAGCGAGATATTTTCCGCATGGGGAAATTGCCACTACACTGAAGTCATCTTCCTTAAACAAAAATGTTATTTTGAAATACATTATTAGAATACACATTACTGACTTTGTCATCATCGTGTTTGAATTGTCTCTCGATACTCCATTTGCCTCCCTTCATCGCCAGAACTTTGACCATTCCTTTGCAAGGAACGAAAAGGGATTGTCCATCCACAGACCAAGCCATGATCACACGAGGGAAAGATTCACTGAAAGAAGGAACCTTCCCTTCCCGGAAGATGGCCACCATCGATACATATGAACGAGAAATAATTATATTTTAACTCACTCAAGATCCCGAATAGGCGTGAACATTCTGTGAGAAGACACAACCTCGGTATCATCTCCCGTGAAAAGAGTCACTAATCCATCACAAGATGAGACTGCGAACATCTGATAATAAGCAAATATTCAATTTTACAGTAAAACATACCTTATCCGTGGGACTGATTTGGATATCCAACACTTGGGCATTTAGATCGTATCTACTGTATCCAGAGCTCGGATCAATACGCTCTGCTCGCTTCACTGAGAAATCACTGAAATGTACGATGTTGAATGAAAGGATATAATTTATCTTGCCTAGATCCGGCAATGACCCAGTTTTTAGATACTCTGACAGCAGTCACGTCGAGAGAGAAATTCATGATAGATTTGACGGCATCTTTCTCATCATCCATTCTAAGTGAACCAACTACCTGCAACACTTGAGTCAACGATTCAAAAACAGAAAGAAATGCACACCTGCTTCTCTACTCCTGTGGATAAATCGGTCTGAGTGAAACCAACGAACACTTGGTTATTGTACAACGCGCAACAGGCGTGTGTACGGTCTGAGATCTCTCTTTTCCGTGGCGATCCATCGGCGGAGAGAGCATTATTATCCCACAACCCTACGATTCCATCCCCACCGCACGACACCACCTTCAAATGACGAGCATATATCATAAATAAAATTACAGCCCACTTTTTCATCAGAGCAGTCCATATTGCAGGCAATGGCGAGTAGGCCACGGGAATGAATTTGCCTCGAAGGGACAAACTTCATACTGCACCTGTAAATGAACTGATCGTGAGGTCATTGGAATCAGAATAATAACAACAAATTAGTACAATATTAATTTTTACAGAAATAATAATTATTATCTTCCCGCGCAAAGTGTCTGAGTGTCGTGGACTCCTAAAAAGATTCAGGGTATTTTTACGTCTACTGTAGCGCCGCGTTGTTCGCCGCGCATTACTTTTTGAGGCTGCGAGTTTATTGACTCTACTGCTTCAACAACAGCAAAGATGGCCAAGGGGGTATGTTATGTTCTCCCTTCTTCCAGACATTATTGCTTGTAACAGAACTTTTTGGTTAGCAGATCGAATTAGACTGAATTATGACGTAACTGATTTTTTCTCTCTTTCTAGAAGCTTTACGGATCGGCCACCAACTTCCGCGTGCAGAAGGTCCTTATAGCTGCAAAGCTTGGCAAGACTGAGGTCGAGCTCGCCGGTGAGCAGCCTCCCGCAGACAAGTTCCCCTTCGGGCAGGTAAATTGTCACATTTCATTATTTTCGTACGGATTTTTGTACGATTCACAGCTCTGTCTTCAGATCAATATTTATTGTTTTATAGGTCCCTGCTTTCGATGATGGAGAGAGGCAGCTCTTCGGATCCGATGCCATCGCAGCCTACCTCGGAAAGTTGACCGTGGTTAGTTTATCTTTTTTTTATCGGCCATTTGTTTAGCCATCCATTCAATACACTGCCCCAGATTCATTCACAATCGCAAAAATTACTCGACCGACAGCTCTCGTACGGAACATCGGGGCGGAAAATTCAAAATCATCTGGAGCAGTCCCGATTCCTTTGTGAATTCGGGATTTTTTTATTGAAAATTTCGAGATCCTTCACGAATTTGTCTGAAAGAACATGATTTGGTAGCCATGCTTTTCCGTGCGAGAGACTTGTAGACTATTCAAAATAAAAAAATAAGTATTTTGTGGGCAATCAGATAGTGCCTTTTTGGATCGTTGGTATATGTAGGTAACGCAAGTTGAGGATTCGATTCTTAGCTTTTTTTGTTTTTATAGATTTTGTAATATCTAATCGTTATATATTGCAGTGCCCTGGAGTCCTTCAGTGGCTTCAGTGGGCCGAGTCTTCTCTCCTTCCCAATGTTCTCGGATACGTCCTTCCCTCCGTCTCCGCTGCCGCTCTCGATGGAGCCGTTGTTGCTGCGTACAAGGCAGAGCTCTACGCTCAGCTTGCGCTCCTCGACAAGTATCTAGTTTCCCGCACCTACCTCGCCGGAGAGAGATTGTCGCTGGCCGACATCTCAGTTGCTCTCGACCTGCTCCCCGCTTTCCAGGTAATCGTATTTCGTAGCATCCGATCAGTCAGGTTGTTCCTTACATTAGTTTAGAACTTAAATTAGATTATTTTGTTATTACTGCCTTTGTTTTTACAGCATGTCCTCGACGGAGCCTTCCGCAAGGAGAACCTGAACGTCACCCGCTGGTTCCAGACAGTTGTCAACCAGGCCGCCGCTAAGGAAGTTCTCGGAGAGGTTATACTCGCCGAGAAGGTTGCTACTTTCAACCGTGAGTTCTTGTCCTTCCTTCATTTTACCCATCACGCAAGTCAGCAGTCCATTTTGTTGGTGTTTGGAATGTGTTACGATGATGGAAAATAGAAAGGTCGAAATTTAGTGTTTGAAACAGTACAGTTTTTGTTCTGTTTTTTACGTTGCTAAAGTTTGCCCACGAGATCGAGAGTTGAAAGAACTAGCGCGGGCCTATTAGTGCATTTGGTTTTTTTCTTAGCATGATCTCATACATTTCAGAGGCCGAGTTCAACAAGGTAGCTTCCAAGATCTCCGCTGCCCCCAAGGAAAGCAAGAAGAAGGAGGAGCCTAAGAAGAAGGAAGAGAAGAAGAAGGAGGCCGCCCCCAAGGAGGAGCTCGATCTCGCTGACGAGGCTGCCGCTGCTGAGCCCAAGTCTAAGGATCCCTTCGCCGATTTCCCCAAGTCGTCGTTTGTCCTCGATGCCTTCAAGAGATCTTATTCCAACGAGGATACTCTCACCCAGGCTATTCCCCACTTCTGGCAGAACTTCGAAAAGGAAGGATGGTCCATCTGGTACGGAGAGTACAAATTCCCCAAGGAGCTCACCCTCTCGTTCATGAGCTGCAACCTAATCTCCGGAATGTTCCAAAGACTTGAGAAGCTGAAGAAGAACGGTTTTGCCTCAGTCTGCCTCTTCGGAACCGACAACAACTCGACCATCTCCGGAATTTGGGTGTGGCGCGGACAGGAGCTCGTCTTCCCCCTCAGCGACGACTGGCAGGTTTGTTTGCGTTTAAAAGACTCAATTGGATAGCTACGATAGCCGTTACGAACCATTTAGGGGATATATATCCTCGATCTTACTTTATCAAAATAGCTGTTGCTATCTCACTGGTTTTAAAAAGATATTGTTATAGGTGGACTATGAGTCGTACGACTGGAAGAAGCTCAATCCCGACGATGAAGAGACTAAGAAGATGGTCCAGGAGTATTTCATGTGGGAGGGAGACTTCGGAGGCAAGAAGTTCAACCAGGGCAAGATCTTCAAATAAAAAGGACGTGATTCCTAGTTCTGTTACAATGCTCCTTTCCTCTTTTTCAATCGTTTCCCCGGTCAACATAAATATTTCCTGGTTAGGATTTGCAGTTACTTGTTTTGTTTTCTTCTTAGCTAAATTTAAGCTGCAGTCTTGCGAGGTGATTCTCTTGTTGATATTGTTTTTATAAATGCTGATAACAAGACGAGTGCCATAAACGGGTCTTATTTTTTTTAAAGAGATGAACAGAAGACACATACACACGATTAGATGGAAGAGTGGCGAATGAGCTACATTGGATGGGCGGATCGAATTGCTGGCTGAACTTATCATGGTTTATTTTCTGTACCATGGAGCGATGTTGAGCTCGTCGACCCCGTCAAATTCTACGGAGAGGTTCCCTGATATATAGCCATAACGGAGATCATCGATGTGTTTCTTTTTCTTTTTGGTTGTTGATTACATGTGATCATATGTAAAAATTATAGCGATGTAGAACAGGACTTTTGGGGAATTGATCAGTCAAGTTGAAGTCATCGTGTCAATTCTCTCCATTTGAGCAAAAGCAGAATTCTGTATAAATCCCATCATTCCCTGCCTGAGTCTGATGGCGTGGAAAAAGTCAAAGGAGAAGAGAAAACATTTGAATTCCCGCCATTGTGTATCTCAGCTCCCAGTGAAGCTAGCGACTTGAAACTTGGAATATGGGGTGGAAATCCTCTTTCCATCCTAAAAACGAAGTTTCAAGTCGCTAGCTTCACTGGGAGCTGAGATACGCAATGGCGGGAATTCAAATGTTTTCTCTTCTCCTTTGATTTTTTCCACGCCATGAGTCTGAGTACTTCTCTTTATTGATGTCGAAGAATCTGAGAACAGTGCCCGATTAGTCCATTGAACTATTACATAAATCCGTAATTTTAAGATCATCGATCAAGTCTGGACCGAGTTATTTGCGTTAGAATTTGCGAGCGTGAGAACCCAAGGAATAGGCTGCAAAATGTGTTCGCAGCGCACCAGAGAGAGAGACCAGAGAGTAGTGCTGTGTATAGCAATTGTCGCTATTTTAATTACAAGTAATAAATGTGAACCAACGCCAGAAAGATGAGGTTCCGTCTCACTCTCATGTCTCCACGGGAGGGAGAGGAGAGAAAGGGAGTAAATGAGAACATGGTGACACGAGAGTTCGCTAGAGGAAACTCAGTCTACTACCGTGATCGAGATGGACCAAATCATAAGAAATCGTCTGATGCTACAGTACTCCGAAAGATGGGAAGAGTACTGTATGAGATCGAGAGACTGAATGGTTCCACTGTGGTGGCCCATGAGAATTTTTTGGTTTTAGCAACCGTGTTACGTCCGCTACATGATAGTGCGAGGGTGGATTAGGCGAGTAATGCATAGTGGGAGCCTCAACATCACCTTTTCAATCGTTTCTCGATAATGAGTTAAAATATCGACAACAGGCCAAAATTATGATGTTATTGGGTCCCAGAGGTTACTTTTGCATTCTTTTTGCCTGACTGAGTGAAATCGGCTCTCGACCCTGGGGTCTCTAACAGGGCTGGGATTTTCTGACTCAGAAATTTCTGAATTTTCTGATTTTCTGACAATTTTTAGGTCAGAATACAGAAAAAGTAGTCAGAAAATTTTCGAAGAAGCATATTTGTTGATTTAAAATTTCATCTATTGTTTTCATGACTTATTGTCATGACATCATGATACCTTTTGTGATAGAATCAACATGGATCATCAAAAACATGAACAAAAAAAGGTTAAAAAAGTTGTAACTTTTGATTCCAAATCGACTGAACTTTTCTGTTTGTGTTTGTTTATTTGTTTTTCAGCGTTCTGATCCTCAGAAAGGCAAAGCACAATTGACCACCAGTGTTTTCAAGGACAAAAAAACAAGTTCGAAAAGGAATATCACGAAAAAAATCCGATTTTCCGATTATTTTCTGTTTATTCTGTCTAGAAATCATGTTCTCATGCTAATTCGAAGTCGATTTTCAACGAGGATCTTTCTTTCCCTTTTTTCTAGATAAAATAGTGTCTTGGCATATAGTTTTGGTAACTAAAATGCGTCATAACAGAGGTATTCTAAGATATGAAAACTGCCCGGATACAAAAGGTTCAAACTGCTTCGATTCCAACCAAATTTTGACAGGAGGTATACCCAATGTCTGAAAGTTTTCAGCGATAGTTATGAAGCCGTAAATTCAGAACTTCCTAAATGCCGGCTCTTGACAATCAGAAAAATCGTAACTTCGTTCAAAGTTGAGTAATCAGCTCGTTCGAATAACCAAAATTATCGGGGTGAAGTTTAAAGAAACTTTTATGTTGCGCATGATTATCCACCGTAACCTTAAAATATTGAAAAATCCGAAAATTCAAAATTTGATCCTGAAAAATGGCCATATCAGAAAAAAAAACTAGTAATTGCACGGGATCTCTCCAGATTCGAATTATACGCACTTTTTCGACCTGGGTTACTGTTGACAAGTTTTTGATAGCACCGCGTGTATGTTGACTTTTTCCGCCTCAAAGACTGTTTTCTGCGTGTGAAAATGGAGGTAAAACAGGTTTTCCAAGTGCAACTTTTTTCTTTCTTGTTTTCATGATCTCTCACATAGAAATTCGGTTTCTACGCGTGCAAAAACGCAAACTCCGCTACAAGAAACTCCGCTACAGTACACCACCCCACCACGATGAAAATCTATCGCGGACTGCAGAAAGTACATGTTTTACTAAATTCATTTATCTTATTTTCAAGTGCTTTTATTTCCGAATTGTGGGTTCACTATTTCGCTCGAACAATCGAACTATCTCAAATGCTTGTCAGATTTCAGTTTGGTATTTTTCCTGGTCAATTACAGTCTTTCAAAAATTTCTTATTTTTGTCGAGTTTCATCTCAGTTTTTCTACCTTTGCCCACAACTTGGTCACATTCAATTTCTGCACGAGCATGTCCCTACCGCATTACTCTTTTGTGCTATGAAGTTTTTACAGGCGCGACAAGACGCGAAAATTTTCTGTAGCCTGAAATGTCAATGAGTTCTGTGACTACAACTCAAGTTAAACTCTTTCGTAATTTCCCCATCCATTCATTGCATGCGATCAATAGTGAATAGCTGGAGGGGTGACAATCCCGCAAACGACATTTCCGCAAATATAATTATTTACGCAAACGCCTTTTCCGCCACCCCTTTTTCCGCAAACGACATTTCCGCAAATACATTTTTTCCGCAAACGACATTTCCGCAAGTATTTTTTTTCCGCAACTACCGTAATCTTTGAATTTTCATTTCAGTTTACGATTGTGGAGCGAAGAAATCAGTTATTTTCACTTCCTTTCTGTTTTTCCTATACTTTCTCGTGTTTTAACACTTGCGGAAATGTTTTAACACGAGAAAGTATAGGAAAAACAGAAAAATAACTGATTTCTTCTTTGGACAATCGTAAACTGAAATTAAAACTCAAAGATTACGGTAGTTGCGAAAAAAAAATTACTTGCGGAAATGTCGTTTGCGGAGTTGTCGCAAATGCCCATTTGCGGAAATGTCGTTTGCGGGAAAAAATTTATTTGCGGAAATGTCGTTTGCGGAATTGTTGGAAATGCCCAGTTGCGGAAATGTCGTAGCGGAATTGTCGCCCCTCCGAATGGGTAATATCTGTATGACTTATGAAAAGATTCCAAAAGCTCGCTCCTCGTTAAAGCATATAACTATCGAAAAACGGAAAATTAAAATTACGTGACTATATTTTCACTCAGTATAGAAGTTGCACAGCGATTCGTATGGAGCCGATTGAGTAAGCTATAAAGGACGAGCTGAAGACTAGATTACGCTTATAATCGGTTAGCTAGCTTGCAGTAGTATGAAACATGGTATACTGTAGCGTCATGAATCATGATAAAAGTTGAAGAGTTTGATTGATTTCAGCCATATCCCCTTCATCGATAGCACCAAGGAGTAGCAGAGCAGGGCAAGTGTAAAAAAAAAAAAAATAAAAAAAATAAAAAATAAAAATCGGAAGCCAGACATGACTGCACAAGACAAGCTTATTGCATATGAAATTTAAATCTGACACATGATATGCTCCAACTCAAGACATTTTGGGTTACTGTAGGCTGTGCCAAGTGAACCCTTTTTTCAAGCGCTCAAACGGGATGATTAGGAATTTTATATTAAAATTATGTTTATTTCAATAATCAGCGGCACTAGAGCTATCGATTACGACTAAAATAAATTTTGAAGAATCATTTTTGCCCGACTCGCTGCGGTCCCTAAGTAACCCAGGTCGAAATTTCGAATCTGGAGAGATCCCGTGCAATTACTAGTTTTTTTTTCTGATATGGCCATTTTTCAGGATCAAATTTTGAATTTTCGGATTTTTCAATATTTTAAGGTTACGGTGGATAATCATGCGCAACATAAAAGTTTCTTTAAACTTCACCCCGATAATTTTGGTTATTCGAACGAGCTGATTACTCAACTTTGAACGAAGTTACGATTTTTCTGATTGTCAAGAGCCGGCATTTAGGAAGTTCTGAATTTACGGCTTCATAACTATCGCTGAAAACTTTCAGACATTGGGTATACCTCCTGTCAAAATTTGGTTGGAATCGAAGCAGTTTGAACCTTTTGTATCCGGGCAGTTTTCATATCTTAGAATACCTCTGTTATGACGCATTTTAGTTACCAAAACTATATGCCAAGACACTATTTTATCTAGAAAAAAGGGAAAGAAAGATCCTCGTTGAAAATCGACTTCGAATTAGCATGAGAACATGATTTCTAGACAGAATAAACAGAAAATAATCGGAAAATCGGATTTTTTTCGTGATATTCCTTTTCGAACTTGTTTTTTTGTCCTTGAAAACACTGGTGGTCAATTGTGCTTTGCCTTTCTGAGGATCAGAACGCTGAAAAACAAATAAACAAACACAAACAGAAAAGTTCAGTCGATTTGGAATCAAAAGTTACAACTTTTTTAACCTTTTTTTGTTCATGTTTTTGATGATCCATGTTGATTCTATCACAAAAGGTATCATGATGTCATGACAATAAGTCATGAAAACAATAGATGAAATTTTAAATCAACAAATATGCTTCTTCGAAAATTTTCTGACTACTTTTTCTGTATTCTGACCTAAAAATTGTCAGAAAATCAGAAAATTCAGAAATTTCTGAGTCAGAAAATCCCAGCCCTGTTAGAGACCCCAGGGTCGAGAGCCGATTTCACTCAGTCAGGCAAAAAGAATGCAAAAGTAACCTCTGGGACCCAATAACATCATAATTTTGGCCTGTTGTCGATATTTTAACTCATTATCGAGAAACGATTGAAAAGGTGATGTTGAGGCTCCCACTATGCATTACTCGCCTAATCCACCCTCGCACTATCATGTAGCGGACGTAACACGGTTGCTAAAACCAAAAAATTCTCATGGGCCACCACAGTGGAACCATTCAGTCTCTCGATCTCATACAGTACTCTTCCCATCTTTCGGAGTACTGTAGCATCAGACGATTTCTTATGATTTGGTCCATCTCGATCACGGTAGTAGACTGAGTTTCCTCTAGCGAACTCTCGTGTCACCATGTTCTCATTTACTCCCTTTCTCTCCTCTCCCTCCCGTGGAGACATGAGAGTGAGACGGAACCTCATCTTTCTGGCGTTGGTTCACATTTATTACTTGTAATTAAAATAGTGACAATTGCTATACACAGCACTACTCTCTGGTCTCTCTCTCTGGTGCGCTGCGAACACATTTTGCAGCCTATTCCTTGGGTTCTCACGCTCGCAAATTCTAACGCAAATAACTCGGTCCAGACTTGATCGATGATCTTAAAATTACGGATTTATGTAATAGTTCAATGGACTAATCGGGCACTGTTCTCAGATTCTTCGACATCAATAAAGAGAAGTACTCAGACTCATGGCGTGGAAAAAATCAAAGGAGAAGAGAAAACATTTGAATTCCCGCCATTGCGTATCTCAGCTCCCAGTGAAGCTAGCGACTTGAAACTTCGTTTTTAGGATGGAAAGAGGATTTCCACCCCATATTCCAAGTTTCAAGTCGCTAGCTTCACTGGGAGCTGAGATACACAATGGCGGGAATTCAAATGTTTTCTCTTCTCCTTTGACTTTTTCCACGCCATCAGACTCAGGCAGGGAATGATGGGATTTATACAGAATTCTGCTTTTGCTCAAATGGAGAGAATTGACACGATGACTTCAACTTGACTGATCAATTCCCCAAAAGTCCTGTTCTACATCGCTATAATTTTTACATTTGATCACATGTAATCAACAACCAAAAAGAAAAAGAAACACATCGATGATCTCCGTTATGGCTATATATCAGGGAACCTCTCCGTAGAATTTGACGGGGTCGACGAGCTCAACATCGCTCCATGGTACAGAAAATAAACCATGATAAGTTCAGCCAGCAATTCGATCCGCCCATCCAATGTAGCTCATTCGCCACTCTTCCATCTAATCGTGTGTATGTGTCTTCTGTTCATCTCTTTAAAAAAAATAAGACCCGTTTATGGCACTCGTCTTGTTATCAGCATTTATAAAAACAATATCAACAAGAGAATCACCTCGCAAGACTGCAGCTTAAATTTAGCTAAGAAGAAAACAAAACAAGTAACTGCAAATCCTAACCAGGAAATATTTATGTTGACCGGGGAAACGATTGAAAAAGAGGAAAGGAGCATTGTAACAGAACTAGGAATCACGTCCTTTTTATTTGAAGATCTTGCCCTGGTTGAACTTCTTGCCTCCGAAGTCTCCCTCCCACATGAAATACTCCTGGACCATCTTCTTAGTCTCTTCATCGTCGGGATTGAGCTTCTTCCAGTCGTACGACTCATAGTCCACCTATAACAATATCTTTTTAAAACCAGTGAGATAGCAACAGCTATTTTGATAAAGTAAGATCGAGGATATATATCCCCTAAATGGTTCGTAACGGCTATCGTAGCTATCCAATTGAGTCTTTTAAACGCAAACAAACCTGCCAGTCGTCGCTGAGGGGGAAGACGAGCTCCTGTCCGCGCCACACCCAAATTCCGGAGATGGTCGAGTTGTTGTCGGTTCCGAAGAGGCAGACTGAGGCAAAACCGTTCTTCTTCAGCTTCTCAAGTCTTTGGAACATTCCGGAGATTAGGTTGCAGCTCATGAACGAGAGGGTGAGCTCCTTGGGGAATTTGTACTCTCCGTACCAGATGGACCATCCTTCCTTTTCGAAGTTCTGCCAGAAGTGGGGAATAGCCTGGGTGAGAGTATCCTCGTTGGAATAAGATCTCTTGAAGGCATCGAGGACAAACGACGACTTGGGGAAATCGGCGAAGGGATCCTTAGACTTGGGCTCAGCAGCGGCAGCCTCGTCAGCGAGATCGAGCTCCTCCTTGGGGGCGGCCTCCTTCTTCTTCTCTTCCTTCTTCTTAGGCTCCTCCTTCTTCTTGCTTTCCTTGGGGGCAGCGGAGATCTTGGAAGCTACCTTGTTGAACTCGGCCTCTGAAATGTATGAGATCATACTAAGAAAAAAACCAAATGCACTAATAGGCCCGCGCTAGTTCTTCCCATTTTGGGTCCTCAAGCGAGTGGCGAGCGGTTGAGTCGCGTTTTCGCTCTCCGACTCCGGTTCCTTCCGCCGAGGATCTAGTCTCCCTCTCCCAGCAGCGTTTGGCACGCGGGAGTTGCAAGCCAACTCGATGAGTCGTCCGTTCTACATCGGCACTATCAACGCCCAGACACTCGCGCCTCGAGACAAGCAACGCGAGTTCGAGCTGGCCCTCGATTCGATCAAGTGGGACGTCGTTGCCGTACAGGAAGCGAGGATTGTGGGTTTAGACTCATTCAACCTTATAACCTCAGGCAGCGTCGTTTTTCACTCAGGGGGCACCACCGCTCACCATGGTGTTGCTTTCTTTCTCCGAGCGCATCTCGCTGGAGGAGCTGTGTTTCAAGGCCTCTCTGATCGTCTCGCCACTCTCACGCTGCAACCATGGGAAGAAGCATCATCAAGGTTATGCTCAGTCTGCGCTCTTCCAACAAGAGACTCCTCGTTCCCGACCCCATCTCTGGCGCTCTATCTCAGGATGCGACTAAGAAGGCCGTTCAACTATTCTTCGAAGATCTCTACGCGCCCTCTGTTCAAATACCCATGGCGATCCCTCCCCACCCGTCCTATTGTAGAGGAAGCGCATGGCCACGCCTGTGATCCATAGCAATCCTCTTGAGGTGAGCAGGGAGAGGGGGCGTAGGTCAGTGGTAGAGCGCTCGGTACGTACTCGAGAGGTCGGTTTTTCGATCCCATCAGCCTCCATCAATGTTTTGCGAACTCCTCTGGTCCTCTTGAGGTGAGCAGGGAGAGGGGGGCGTAGCTCAGTGGTAGAGCGTTCGTCACGTGAGCCTCTGACATGAGAGATGTTGGCCCGGGTGCCTATCTCTTCATGGCGACCACGGTAGGGAAGCGACCGTCCGGGACGGTGGGTGAAAAATCCTCAATAGCGCTAATCGAAGGGTGGCATGTAGAGTAAGCGCATGGCCACGCAATCCTCTTGAGGTGAGCAGGGAGAGGGGGCGTAGCTCAGTGGTAGAGCGCTCGGTACGTACTCGAGAGGTCGGTGGTTCGATCCCATCAGCCTCCATCAATGTTTTGCGAACTCCTCTGGTCCTCTTGAGGTTAGCAGGGAGAGGGGGGCGTAGCTCAGTGGTAGAGCGTTCGTCACGTGATCGAAAGGTGGGGGGTTCGAATCTCTCAGCTTCCATCAATGTTTTGCGAACTCCTCTGACATGAGAGATGTTGGCCCGGGTGCCTATCTCTTCATGGCGACCACGGTAGGGAAGCGACCGTCCGGGACGGTGGGTGAAAAATCCTCAATAGCGCTAATCGAAGGGTGGCATGTAGAGGAAGCGCATGGCCACGCAATCCTCTTGAGGTGAGCAGGGAGAGGGGGCGTAGCTCAGTGGTAGAGCGCTCGGTACGTACTCGAGAGGTCGGTGGTTCGATCCCATCAGCCTCCATCAATGTTTTGCGAACTCCTCTGGTCCTCTTGAGGTGAGCAGGGAGAGGGGGGCGTAGCTCAGTGGTAGAGCGTTCGTCACGTGAGCCTCTGACATGAGAGATGTTGGCCCGGGTGCCTATCTCTTCATGGCGACCACGGTAGGGAAGCGACCGTCCGGGACGGTGGGTGAAAAATCCTCAATAGCGCTAATCGAAGGGTGGCATGTAGAGTAAGCGCATGGCCACGCAATCCTCTTGAGGTGAGCAGGGAGAGGGGGCGTAGCTCAGTGGTAGAGCGCTCGGTACGTACTCGAGAGGTCGGTGGTTCGATCCCATCAGCCTCCATCAATGTTTTGCGAACTCCTCTGGTCCTCTTGAGGTTAGCAGGGAGAGGGGGGCGTAGCTCAGTGGTAGAGCGTTCGTCACGTGATCGAAAGGTGGGGGGTTCGAATCTCTCAGCTTCCATCAATGTTTTGCGAACTCCTCTGACATGAGAGATGTTGGCCCGGGTGCCTATCTCTTCATGGCGACCACGGTAGGGAAGCGACCGTCCGGGACGGTGGGTGAAAAATCCTCAATAGCGCTAATCGAAGGGTGGCATGTAGAGGAAGCGCATGGCCACGCAATCCTCTTGAGGTGAGCAGGGAGAGGGGGCGTAGCTCAGTGGTAGAGCGCTCGGTACGTACTCGAGAGGTCGGTGGTTCGATCCCATCAGCCTCCATCAATGTTTTGCGAAATCCTCTGACATGAGAGACTCACTATCTCTTCACTATCCTCTCTCTCCCTTCCTACCCGATGAGACCAAATACGCAATCCTCTTGAGGTGAGCAGGGAGAGGGGGCGTAGCTCAGTGGTAGCTAATCGAAGGGTGGCATGTAGAGGAAGCGCATGGCCACGCAATCCTCTTGAGGTGAGCAGGGAGAGGGGGCGTAGGTCAGTGGTAGAGCGCTCGGTACGTACTCGAGAGGTCGGTTTTTCGATCCCATCAGCCTCCATCAACGTTTTGCGAACTCCTCTGGTCCTCTTGAGGTGAGCAGGGAGAGGGGGGCGTAGCTCAGTGGTAGAGCGTTCGTCACGTGATCCTCTGACATGAGAGATGTTGGCCCGGGTGCCTATCTCTTCATGGCGACCACGGTAGGGAAGCGACCGTCCGGGACGGTGGGTGAAAAATCCTCAATAGCGCTAATCGAAGGGTGGCATGTAGAGGAAGCGCATGGCCACGCAATCCTCTTGAGGTGAGCAGGGAGAGGGGGCGTAGCTCAGTGGTAGAGCGTTCGTCACGTGATCGAAAGGTGGGGGGTTCGAATCCCTCAGCTTCCATCAATGTTTTGCGAACTCCTCTGACATGAGAGATGTTGGCCCGGGTGCCTATCTCTTCATGGCGACCACGGTAGGGAAGCGACCGTCCGGGACGGTGGGTGAAAAATCCTCAATAGCGCTAATCGAAGGGTGGCATGTAGAGGAAGCGCATGGCCACGCAATCCTCTTGAGGTGAGCAGGGAGAGGGGGCGTAGGTCAGTGGTAGAGCGCTCGGTACGTACTCGAGAGGTCGGTTTTTCGATCCCATCAGCCTCCATCAATGTTTTGCGAACTCCTCTAGTCCTCTTGAGGTGAGCAGGGAGAGGGGGCGTAGCTCAGTGGTAGAGCGCTCGGTACGTACTCGAGAGGTCGGTGGTTCGATCCCATCAGCCTCCATCAATGTTTTGCGAACTCCTCTGACATGAGAGACTCACTATCTCTTCACTATCCTCTCTCTCCCTTCCTACCCGATGAGACCAAATACGCAATCCTCTTGAGGTGAGCAGGGAGAGGGGGCGTAGCTCAGTGGTAGCTAATCGAAGGGTGGCATGTAGAGGAAGCGCATGGCCACGCAATCCTCTTGAGGTGAGCAGGGAGAGGGGGCGTAGGTCAGTGGTAGAGCGCTCGGTACGTACTCGAGAGGTCGGTTTTTCGATCCCATCAGCCTCCATCAACGTTTTGCGAACTCCTCTGGTCCTCTTGAGGTGAGCAGGGAGAGGGGGGCGTAGCTCAGTGGTAGAGCGTTCGTCACGTGATCCTCTGACATGAGAGATGTTGGCCCGGGTGCCTATCTCTTCATGGCGACCACGGTAGGGAAGCGACCGTCCGGGACGGTGGGTGAAAAATCCTCAATAGCGCTAATCGAAGGGTGGCATGTAGAGGAAGCGCATGGCCACGCAATCCTCTTGAGGTGAGCAGGGAGAGGGGGCGTAGCTCAGTGGTAGAGCGTTCGTCACGTGATCGAAAGGTGGGGGGTTCGAATCCCTCAGCTTCCATCAATGTTTTGCGAACTCCTCTGACATGAGAGATGTTGGCCCGGGTGCCTATCTCTTCATGGCGACCACGGTAGGGAAGCGACCGTCCGGGACGGTGGGTGAAAAATCCTCAATAGCGCTAATCGAAGGGTGGCATGTAGAGGAAGCGCATGGCCACGCAATCCTCTTGAGGTGAGCAGGGAGAGGGGGCGTAGGTCAGTGGTAGAGCGCTCGGTACGTACTCGAGAGGTCGGTTTTTCGATCCCATCAGCCTCCATCAATGTTTTGCGAACTCCTCTAGTCCTCTTGAGGTGAGCAGGGAGAGGGGGCGTAGCTCAGTGGTAGAGCGCTCGGTACGTACTCGAGAGGTCGGTGGTTCGATCCCATCAGCCTCCATCAATGTTTTGCGAACTCCTCTGACATGAGAGACTCACTATCTCTTCACTATCCTCTCTCTCCCTTCCTACCCGATGAGACCAAATACGCAATCCTCTTGAGGTGAGCAGGGAGAGGGGGCGTAGGTCAGTGGTAGAGCGCTCGGTACGTACTCGAGAGGTCGGTTTTTCGATCCCATCAGCCTCCATCAATGTTTTGCGAACTCCTCTGGTCCTCTTGAGGTGAGCAGGGAGAGGGGGCGTAGCTCAGTGGTAGAGCGCTCGGTACGTACTCGAGAGGTCGGTTTTTCGATCCCATCAGCCTCCATCAATGTTTTGCGAACTCCTCTGGTCCTCTTGAGGTGAGCAGGGAGAGGGGGGCGTAGCTCAGTGGTAGAGCGTTCGTCACGTGATCCTCTGACATGAGAGATGTTGGCCCGGGTGCCTATCTCTTCATGGCGACCACGGTAGGGAAGCGACCGTCCGGGACGGTGGGTGAAAAATCCTCAATAGCGCTAATCGAAGGGTGGCATGTAGAGGAAGCGCATGGCCACGCAATCCTCTTGAGGTGAGCAGGGAGAGGGGGGCGTAGCTCAGTGGTAGAGCGTTCGTCACGTGATCGAAAGGGGGGGGGGGGGGGTTCGAATCCCTCAGCTTCTATCAATGTTTTGCGAACTCCTCTGACATGAGAGATGTTGGCCCGGGTGCCTATCTCTTCATGGCGACCACGGTAGGGAAGCGACCGTCCGGGACGGTGGGTGAAAAATCCTCAATAGCGCTAATCGAAGGGTGGCATGTAGAGGAAGCGCATGGCCACGCAATCCTCTTGAGGTGAGCAGGGAGAGGGGGGCGTAGCTCAGTGGTAGAGCGTTCGTCACGTGATCCTCTGACATGAGAGATGTTGGCCCGGGTGCCTATCTCTTCATGGCGACCACGGTAGGGAAGCGACCGTCCGGGACGGTGGGTGAAAAATCCTCAATAGCGCTAATCGAAGGGTGGCATGTAGAGGAAGAGCATGGCCACGCAATCCTCTTGAGGTGAGCAGGGAGAGGGGGCGTAGGTCAGTGGTAGAGCGCTCGGTACGTACTCGAGAGGTCGGTGGTTCGATCCCATCAGCCTCCATCAATGTTTTGCGAACTCCTCTGGTCCTCTTGAGGTGAGCAGGGAGAGGGGGCGTAGCTCAGTGGCAGAGCGCTCGTCACGTGATCGAAAGGTCGGGGTTCGAATCCCTCAGCTTCCATCAATGTTTTGCGAACTCCTCTGACATGAGAGACTCACTATCTCTTCACTATCCTCTCTCTCCCTTCCTACCCGATGAGCATGGTGTCTGACTGGCATTCCGACGCAGGCAGGGAGGATAGTGAAGAGACTCACTATCTCTTCACTATCCTCTCTCTCCCTTCCTACCCGATGGGCATGGTGTCTGACTGGCATGCCGACGCAGGCAGGTTCGACTCCCGCCCGCAGGTGATGTTTTGCAAGAGGCAGAGAAGCGTGGCTGATTCACGCATTCAAGCACATTCAAGTACCGGCCCATCTGGTTGGTTGGGGCGCGTGCCTTTCTCGTTCGTTCCAAACGTTCGTTCGATGATCGAAAGGTAGTGATCGAAAGGTCGGGGGTTCGAATCCCTCAGCTTCCATCAATGTTTTGCGAACTCCTCTGACATGAGAGACTCTCTATCTCTTCACTATCCTCTCTCTCCCTTCCTTCCCGATGAGACCAAAGACGCGCTTTCCCACCTCAAATGCGGACATTCGCCCGGCTCAGACGGAATCCCCCCCAGATATGCTGTACCACTCGAGACATCACATGGCTACCGTACTCGCTGACCTACTCAACCATCTAGTGGCTGGTGACGTCGTTCCTCAAGATATGGTCCAATCAGTTGTCTCTCTCCTTCACAAGAAAGGAGACCCTACTCTCAAGGCAGCCACACGTGTCATTCTGAAAAGAATTGAGATGTCGCTTGAAGAGGCAGAATCGCCCACTCAGACCGGTTTCCGGAAAGCACTCTCAACAACTTGTACGCCATAAAGCAAGTAGCAGAACGAACACATGAGTACGGTATCCCCCTCTATCTCGGATTCGTCGATTTCCGCAAGGCCTTCGATTGTGTGGAATGGAATGCGGTATGGCAAGCACTCTGGTCATCTGGAGTTCATCCGACCCTCATCCATCTCCTCCGACGCCTCGACGAATCATCTTCTACCCTCATCCAAGTAAACGAGGATCTCGTTCCTGTCGCCGTAAGAAGAGGAGTCCGCCAAGGAGACACACTGTCGCCTCGCCTCTTCAACTGTGTACTTCGATCAGCCATGAATGAAATAGATTGGGAGAATGACGGAGTCAGAATCGACGGAAGAAATCTGAGCCACTTGGAATACGCGGATGACGTGCCTCTCATAGCCAAGAATCGACCCGAACTGGAAAGAATGCTGAGGAAGTTGATCAATGCGTGTTCTCGCGTAGGACTAGAAGTTAACGATTCGAAAACAGTACTTCTGACCTCGTGCACCACCACCCGAGCCCCAGTCATCATCGATAATCTGACGTTTCACTTCGTTGAATCAACAACCTATCTTGGAGGGAAGATCTCACTCCCCCTTGATCATTCCGAAGAAATTGAATATCGGATCCGACTGGGTTGGCTCGCATGGAGCAAATTATCTCATCTTCTCTCCTCTCGCCCTCTCTCTATGAAGATAAGAAAGCGTCTTTTCGAAAGCTGTGTCACTTCTACTGTACTCTATGCGAGTGAAGTTTGGGCGCTGTGCGCAAGTGAAAAAGAGCGGCTGAATGTCACTCAACGGAAGATGGAGCGAAAAATGCTGGGAATTACATTACGCGATCGATGGAGGAATGAGAATGTGCGAGATGCCACCAAAGTACGAGACTGGAATCAGGAAGCGGTCAAAAGGAAGGCTTAATGGGCACTGAAGATAAGGAGAATGGACCTAGAGCAATGGAGCAGAGCCACTACCGTGTGGATTCCCTACAACAAGAAGCGCCTACAGGGTCAGCCCAGAACTCGATGGCGCGATGACTTGAAAAGATCAATTGGCGCAAATTGGTGGTCCGCAACGACCGAAGAATTTCGACCCATCCTCATCTAGCGTTAATCGCTTGACATGATAAATATTGAATTGAATTGAATAGTTCTTTCAACTCTCGATCTCGTGGGCAAACTTTAGCAACGTAAGAAACAGAAAAAAAAACTGTACTGTTTCAAACACTAAATTTCGACCTTTCTATTTTCCATCATCGTAACACATTCCAAACACCAACAAAATGGACTGCTGACTTGCGTGATAGTTGATCTATTAGTGATTGCCATAATTCATCCATGCACCATTAGTGCATAACCTAAGGTAAATACATATAACAATGTCCGATTCATTCAAGACTTCTCAACTTGACTAAATACCTCATTTGCATCTTCCCCTTCCTCCGTCCACTCTTATTATTTCTCAATCAATATCCATCCCATTCTCTCATTCCATTGTCATTTATTTGTGTTATTATTATTGTTGGTGTTGTAAATAATCTTTACATAGGTGTCAATCTCAGCCAAATGGAAGATGATATCACACGTATTCTGACAAATCGCAGGTGTCGTTTTACAAAATATTCAAACTGCTCCGATCCGGACCAAACTTTGACCAATGATGTCCCTAACGTCAAACAATTAATTTTTGTTTCTTATTTTTTGTCCACCCCGATTTGCCGGAATCGATCGGACATGTCACGGTGAAATATTCCTTTAAAATGGAGAAAAACGAGAGCTCTAAGTCAGTGATTACGGTAGTATGAGGTAGGTAGATAATTTCGACCGTACTCCTTAGTTTATTTTCAATTTTCATGTTTTTTGCTCTTGTTTTTCTCCATTTTAAAGGAATATTTCACCGTGACAGGTCCGATCGATTCCGGCAAATCGGGATGGACAAAAAATAGGAAACAAAAATTAGAATTTTTAAGTTTGTCTCGCGCGACTTTCAAAAGGTGACAAAAATGAACAAGACTGTTCACTTGTTCGGTTTTGGAATTTTTACATAAGCTCAAAAGAGTAATAAATGTGTAAAATAATGCGTAGAATTATATTCTGAAATAAAATAGTTACCCACATGGTAAAAAATTTAACAGGGTGATCATATTTCCAAGATCAAAAAATTAATTTTTGATTTGGTGGCAGTTTATCGTTCATGAATGAGTTTGTCGTCAACAGAAAAGTTATTCGTCGTGCGAAGGTGGTTAATTTGGTTCTTTTGTCGAGCTGAACGGATAAATTTGACGAAAGTTATGATTTAAAAAAAAAACTTTTTTGACTCTCAGAGCCGGAATTTAGGCCATTTTGATTTTACGGCTTCACAATTGGTACTGAAAATTTTTTGACGTTAGGGACATCATTGGCCAAAGTTTGATCCGGATAGGAGCAGTTTGAATATTTTGTGAAATGGATCTCCGGATTCATGCATTTTATCAGAATGCGTGTGATATCAGCATTTGTTAAAACAATAATTCGAACGAGAGGAAGATACCGAAATACGGAGGTATATGGAGGATAAAATAAAGGGAAGGGAAAATCAATTGATGGAATATAACAATTTATCGTACTTGCAAAACATTTGCGAACAGATTTATTGTAAGATTCAAAAACTCAGTTAGAGTCATGGACTGTTTAGCATACAGTAGGCATGATGAGCGGAACAAAATATTCGCAATTTATTTATTTATTTTTCCAATATTCCCGATCTTTCTCCTATGTGGTCCTGGACGCAAAATGCACTGATTAAATACAAACACTGAAGCCTAGAATCCCTTATTAATGATTGCTAAACACAGTAGATTGGACCGTTCGTAATAACAAGTGAAACGGTTTATTTTCTTGCAATACATTTCTTACTTTATTTACTTTTTTCAACATCATCAAGCCCTTAAAAATACCGATTTTACTTTCTTATTTTTTTTGTCCACCACGATAAGCGGGCAAAAACAAAAATCACACGGTGAAAAATGTTCCTAGAAATATGATAAAAATGAGAGAGAATATTGTGAAATTTAAAAATAAATTAGAAATTACGGTAAGAACGAGGGTTTTATTCGATACTACCGTAATCTCTAGCTTATTTTCTAATCTCATTATATTTTCTCTCGTTTTTATCATATTTCTAGACACATTTCACCGTATGACTTTTGTATCTGCCCGCTTATCGAGGTGGACAAAAATATGAAAGTAAAATCGAAATTTTTAATGGCGAACTTGATGATGTTGAAAAAAGTAAATGAAGTAAGAAATGCAAATCTGTTCGGAAATCTTTTGGAAGTACGATATAATAGAAAATATTCGAAATATGCATGGAATGAAGGTTTTACCTACTTTCCCGTAATTTTGAAGCACGTGAAATGTGATAGTGAATGACCGAATCTCCCCGATGAACTAATGAGAAAGAGGGAGATGGATGGGGGGGGGGAGGGAGGGGGAGGGGGTGGTGGAGGGGTACGGTAGGCATCACAATCCTGGTAGGATACTCATTAGTACCACAAGGATAAGGGGGAGAGAAGGGGACGAATTGCACATCTCCCCTTGACAGCAACACACAGTACCCAATTGGCCGAGATTGAAACAAGTACGAAGAGAGAGACGATCTGAGAGTGAGAGATAAGAGAAGGATTGAATGAGAGTGAGAGATAAGAGAAGGATTGAATGAGAGTGATTGTAAATAGAGAAAGATTGAATGAGAGTGATTGGAAATAGAGAAGGATTGAATGAGAGTGAGAAATAAGAGAAGGATTGAATGAGAGTGATTGGAAATAGAGAAGGATTGAATGAGAGTGATTGGAAATAGAGAAGGATCGAATGAGAGTGATTGGAAATAGAGAAGGATTGAATGAGAGTGAGAAATAAGAGAAGGATTGAATGAGAGTGATTGGAAATAGAGAAGGATTGAATGAGAGTGATTGGAAATAGAGAAGGATCGAATGAGAGTGAGAGATAAGAGAAGGATTGAATGAGAGTGAGAGATAAGAGAAGGATTGAATGAGAGTGAGAGATAAGAGAAGGATTGAATGAGAGTGATTGGAAATAGAGAAGGATTGAATGAGAGTGAGAGATAAGAGAAGGATTGAATGAGAGTGATTGGAAATAGAGAAGGATTGAATGAGAGTGATTGGAAATAGAGAAGGATTGAATGAGAGTGAGAAATAAGAGAAGGATTGAATGAGAGTGATTGGAAATAGAGAAGGATTGAATGAGAGTGATTGGAAATAGAGAAGGATCGAATGAGAGTGAGAGATAAGAGAAGGATTGAATGAGAGTGAGAGATAAGAGAAGGATTGAATGAGAGTGAGAGATAAGAGAAGGATTGAATGAGAGTGAGAGATAAGAGAAGGATTGAATGAGAGTGAGAGATAAGAGAAGGATTGAATGAGAGTGAGAGATAAGAAAAGGATCGAATGAGAATGAGAGATAAGAGAAGGATTGAATGAGAGTGAGAGATAAGAGAAGGATTGAATGAGAGTGAGAGATAAGAGAAGGATTGAATGAGAGTGAGAGATAAGAGAAGTATTGAATGAGAGTGAGAGATAAGAGAAGGATTGAATGAGAGTGAGAGATAAGAGAAGGATTGAATGAGAGTGAGAGATAAGAGAAGGATTGAATGAGAGTGAGAGATAAGAGAAGGATTGAATGAGAGTGAATGGAAATAGAGAAGGATTGAATGAGAGTGATTGGAAATAGAGAAGGATTGAATGAGAGTGATTGGAAATAGAGAAGGATTGAATGAGAGTGATTGGATATAGAGAAGGATTGAATGAGAGTGATTGGAAATAGAGAAGGATTGAATGAGAGTGATTGGAAATAGAGAAGGATTGAATGAGAGTGATTGGAAATAGAGAAGGATTGAATGAGAGTGATTGGAAATAGAGAAGGATTGAATGAGAGTGATTGGAAATAGAGAAGGATTGAATGAGAGTGATTGGAAATAAAGAAGGATTGAATGAGAGTGATTGGAAATAGAGAAGGATTGAATGAGAGTGATTGGAAATAGAGAAGGATTGAATGAGAGTGATTGGAAATAGAGAAGGATTGAATGAGAGTGATTGGATATAGAGAAGGATTGAATGAGAGTGATTGGATATAGAGAAGGATTGAATGAGAGTGATTGGATATAGAGAAGGATTGAATGAGAGTGATTGGAAATAGAGAAGGATTGAATGAGAGTGATTGGAAATAGAGAAGGATTGAATGAGAGTGATTGGAAATAGAGAAGGATTGAATGAGAGTGATTGGATATAGAGAAGGATTGAATGAGAGTGATTGGATATAGAGAAGGATTGAATGAGAGTGATTGGATATAGAGAAGGATTGAATGAGAGTGATTGGAAATAGAGAAGAATGTTGCACAACAATGATAATCATTTGTGTTTGTCAATAAGAATGATGGAAGACTGGATGAATACCTTTGGTAGTGGGAATGAAGGAGGAATGAGAGGAATCGGAAGTAGAACGAGCATGAGTCTGCATTTGAATTGTTGAGAAATGGAGGGAGAGAGGGGGGACTGACCGCTTTAGTGTATTGATCGCGTGGATCATTCTTGAAAGGAAGTCCATTGGGAGATACACTCTTGATTCTAGACTCAGAACCTGAAAGAGTTTGGATGGAGGAATATTGAGCGAATACTATGATATTTTACCTTGTGTGCATGGATATCCACTACTGATAGCGCATCCTCCCCCTCCTCCTCCTCCTTCCCCTCCTCCCCCTCCTCCCTTTCCTCCCCCTCCTCCCCCTCCTCCCCTCCTTCCATTCCCATCACTAGTGAATCCTCGATGATCATAAACTGTCTCACGAGGAATAACCACTGGCTTGTCCATTAGTTCCTTGCAAACTGAGATCTGAAATGGAATTGAGAATCAATCACATCATTATAATCAATGACTACAATGACAATTGAGATATTAGATATGGGGCTAATATGATTAGAAGTATCTCCTCCCACCTGGTGTATTCCATTTCCATCACAATTCCTCTCTATTCGTCCATTTAATTCTTTCGTCAAACAATATCCTCCTCGTTGAGTAATACATGTGTTAAGAACTGGAGATTTAACTGGAAGGAATGATGAATGAACAAGATCCTATCTTATTATGCATTAATCAATCTATAAATGAGTACTGTCAGCAATGACCGGAAGCGTCTCCCACCACGATTTGCCGGGGATATTGCGTTAAGCACGGCCATGGAAGCACGTGCTGAACAAAATGCGAAGGGGCGGGGCCATTCTCTCCCCCCAAAGTGATCGTGGTCTTCAGGGTAATATTACCGGTGCTCAGGCACTTTGCACCGCTGATCGTGATTCAGGATCAACTTCACACTGTAGGATTTCACATTGGCGGGCATTTCCTGATTTGACCCTGATGAGCGAGTGCGCTTTCCGTTTGGATTATCTCGTCGACCCGGGTGCCGTAACTCTCCCTACGGTCTCTGGTCTCTCTCCCACTCTATCTAGTATCCCGGGGGGATAGAGACGGAGAGATGCGTGCCTTTCGCAGACATTTCCCTGGAATTTCACAGGCGCGAATTCAAACATAAAACGGAAAGAAAGCGGTCCACCAGACTTGATCTA
This sequence comes from Pristionchus entomophagus, assembly GCA_036245825.1. Lineage (NCBI taxonomy): Eukaryota > Metazoa > Nematoda > Chromadorea > Rhabditida > Neodiplogasteridae > Pristionchus > Pristionchus entomophagus. Next base: position 18,915,944 of record BTSX01000001.1, on the reverse strand, counting down.
CGGCCTTCAAAGTAATATGGTTCAAAGGTCCAACCGGACTATGTTCTCCTATTCCCCCATCAAATGTTGCTGTGACTCCTCCTCTGACAATGACATTCCAACTCACATTTCTCAATTGCCAAATGGTGATGGCAGAAGAGTGAAGTAGAGGATTGAATATAGATGAGAAGGAAGAATACGGTAGATGGAGAGATTATCGATCGGGATGAGAAAAGAGAAGTGAACCCGAGAGGAGAAGGCATTACCTGCAATGATGCAATCATATTTAGAGACCGCAAGCTCCGCCCACTTTGAGGGGGACCGAAATCATTCAAAACCTGCGCAGGGAGGCGACAATTCTAGTTCGCAATCAATCCGGGCGATCTAAAGCATTTTCTGTAGCTAATAGTAGCCTCTACAAAATATGTGAGGCGGAGCTTGCAATCTCGATTATAAGTAGGTCAAAATGACCATTTAAGTTTGAAAAGTGGGGTTTCATGGGCTTCTAGTTGTCATACGCAGCTCCGCCATTCGTCATCGTTTAATTTGCATTTTAGAGGAATTTTAAGCATTTTACTAGATTTATAATAATTTTCTCTGAATTGTCGCGCGAGCGTAGGGAGAGGCGAGCGAGAGAGCGGGGGGAGCGAGAGAAACACGTGCAAGAGAGACTCCGCCCATTTTCTCTCGTGCCTGTTTTCCCTCTCCTCTCCATTGCCCGCGCGGGAATGATTTTCATGGAATAAATCGGCTCGGAGATGAGTTAGAGACTAACTCTAAACTGCAAAAATGTTATTCAGACCGAGACCAAGGTATTGAGCTCATATTTGGACCGGTGCAACCAATTTGGTAGATCACCCTGCGTTCTCTAATCATATTCAGGGAAGGAATGGAATTCATTCAAGATTTCAGAGTAACAGACAGCGTTTGCTAACAGATTGGAAAGATTGGAGTCTACGCTCATTTATTGAAATACAGCAATAATGATATACGATAGTATATTGTAGTAGTGTGGCTCACTCCTATCTGAAGAGAAGGGATGAACAGAGTAGGGAAGCAATTAAAAGAATGCGAGGATCTAATCAACCGTCTCATATGGTCATTCAGAGAAATACAGAAGATGATCCATCGACTATATGGGGAAAGAGGGAAGGGATTATGCATTTTGATAGTGAATGGAGGAAGGAATGATGAGATGAGCAGTGATGGAGGAAGGAATGTAAATGAGAAGGACGAGAAATATCCAGAGAGGAATCAAATGAGATGAATCTCATTCATTACAACAAGGAGTTAGAAGAGAAATGATATTAGAATGAGAGAATTTATGAAATCTGAAGAGAATAACGAAAAGAGTAGAAAGAAGAAAAAAAGAGAAGGAGATAGGATAGTGACACTGAGATGGAGAAGAAAGTGGATGGAATGAGCTCGAGATGGCTGAAATCAAGGCATTAAATCAAAATAAACTCATTTTTTCCATGAACGTTGTACACCGGGTTGTATTCAAAGATTAACAATGAACCGCTGGCTTGCGGGTGGGGCGTATGACATTGCAAAAAGCTCGTGAGGCTTCGAGCTTTTCACAATAGCATGACCGGAGCATAGGCAAAACTCATGAACAAATATACCTTTTTGCCACTTCTGGCCGCCTTACACATTAGCCAAGCACCGCTTGCTTGCGAGTGGGGCGTATACCGTTGCAAAAAGCTCGTGAGGCTTCGAGCGCTCCGGAAAAGTTGCGATGTAGCCACTCCGCTTCGCTCCGTGGCTACATCTGCAACTTTTTCTCCGCGCTCTCAGCCTCACGAGCTTTTCACAATAGCATGACCGGAGCATAGGCAAAACTCATGAACAAATATACCTTTTTGAAACTTCTGGCCGCCTTACACATTAGCTTAACACCACTTGCTTGCGAGTGGGGCGTATGCCATTGCAAAAAAGCTCGTGAGGCTTCGAGCGCTCCGGAAAAGTAGCGATGTTGCCACTCCGCTTCGCTCCGTGGCTACATCTTCAACTTTTCCTCCGCGCTCTCAGCCTCACGAGCTTTTCACAATAGCATAGCCGGAGCATAGGCAAAATTCATGAACACATATACCTTTTTGAAACTTCTGGCCGCCTTACACATTAGCTTAACACCACTTGCTTGCGAGTGGGGCGTATGCCATTGCAAAAAGCTCGTGAGGCTTCGAGCTTTTCACAATAGCATGGCCGAAGTATCCTAAAACAAATGTTGATTGCCACTTCGCCCAAGGCTCTCCGATGATTTTGAAGCGAGTTATGAGCGAAAATATGAAGATTTCGTAATGATGACGAAATCGAAGATTGCGAAATCTGAGCACGGGAGGTCGTTTGGCACTTCTCCCGAGGCTCTCCGATGATTTTGAAGCGAGTTATGAGCGAAAACGTGAATATTGCGTAATGATGACGAAATCGATAATTGCGAAATCTAAGCACGGGGGGTCGATCGAAGATTGCGAAATAGTGGCTGCCAGTGAAAAGCGCTGACGATTCTGAGTCGAATGACACTATTGCCGATCTTTACGGACGATTTTGAAGCGAATTAGGCGCGAAAAACGGATTAAGGATGATGAAATATGTCGCAATGATGACGAAATTTTTATCGATTTTGAAAAAGAAGTTTTTGGTGGTTCGATTGGTCAAGGACTTCCTCGGGCGATGGCTAGAAAGCTTATTGAGGTTTATTGAGGCGAGTTATTGACGTTTGAAAAGTGTGACACACACACAAACGGACGGAATGACAAAGAGACAGTCTGACTTTATAAGTATTTAGTGAAATTTCAGCTGCCAAGCACAAAGTTCTGCGTCTTATCACAGGTCTTCTGAGAGATCGCAGGTGCCTGGATACAAAAAATTTCAAACTGTTCCGATCTCTCCCAAATTTGAACTGTTGATGTACCATGGGCCTATGAATATTCACCCAAATGTAGAAGACCGTAGATCCGGATGACTACTTTCCGGCTCCGGCTATTCGAAAATTATAAAAAAAAAAACGGATTTTTCTTAAAAATTGAGTTAGAGACTCATTAAAAAAACGAAATATGATCGTCTCGACGAGCTGAACAACTTTCGTGTTGAACTCATCCGTATCGGATAACTATGAAATATCACAAATTTTGAAAACGTGTTTTATAAAGTGAGAAACTGAATTTCTCAAAACATTTTCTCACATGGATCGCTGAGATATCTCTATAATCGAAATCTACGTTAAATTCTGACCCAGAAAATGTACATGGGACAGTGTATAAGGTACTTTTTTGAACGTTCAAAGCTCTGTTTTCGGTGTTTTTCTCCAATGAAATACTGTTTTCGAACTCAACTCATTTCTTTCATGCTTTCTCGAGTTCTAAAGTCGAAATTCGGTTTCTACGAGTAAAAATAGCCTGTATGAAGTATCATTTTGTCGATTTTGAGATATGAACTTTTCCACTCCGAAAATGGTACTCGAAAACACCTGGAAAGGGTCGAAAAATTCATTATCTCAAAATCGACAAAATGATAGTTCATCTAAGCTATTTTCACTCGTAGAAACCGAATTTCGACATTACAACTCGAGAAAACATGAAAGAAATGAGTTGAGCTCGAAAACCGTATTTCATTGGAGAAAAAACACCGAATACAGAGCTTTGAACGTTCAAAAAAGTACCTTATACACAGTTCCTAGCTATGTGCTGTACATTTTCTGGGTCGTAGATTTCGCTTATAGAGATATCTCAGCGATCCATGTGAGAATATGTTTTGAGAAATTCAGTTTCTCACTTTATAAAAACGTTTTCAAAATTTGTGATATTTTATAGTTATCCGATACGGATGAGTTCAACACGAAGTTGTTCAGCTCGTCGAGTTGATCATTTTTCGTTTTTTTTAATGAGTCTCTAACTCAATAGAATGGAAAAAATGGGGGGGGAGAGAGAGAGAGAGAGAGAGAGAGAGAGAGAGAGAGAGAGAGAGAGAGAGTTATCATCCCCGGGTACTGAGGTGGAATGAATAGACGAGAGAGGGGCAAGGGGAAATGTGAGGGAGGAGGGATGAATGGAATAGAGATCTCATATTTACATCTTTCTCAGAAAAAGCAGGTGAAGTTGCAGCCTGTCAATAAATGGAAGGGAAATAATACATAACACGAACCGAGTATCCCCTCCACAACAAGGGGGAATTTAGATACATATAAGTAGGGGCCACAACGTGGATAGCCGACTTAGTGGAATCGTGTCCAAAGTAGGCTCAAAATGACCGTCAGGGTCTCAATATCATTTTTTCTCTTGGACGGTTGTCGCTATCTCTTCTCTGACGCCCAGGAGAGCTCCAGAAGTACGCGCGCTTCCCCCAGCAAGGGAGGGGAGAGAGGCGAGACGAGAGAAAAAGGACGGAGCCTCTCTAGCACGTGTCTCTCTCGCTCCCCCCGCACTCTCGACGCTCTCCTCCCGCGCTCATGTTTAATTCGAGCACAATTCAGGGAAAAATATTTAAAATCCAAATTTGTACTTAAAATCCCTCTAAAATACAAATTAATATCTTGGGCGGAACATTGTGCGTGTACTGGAAATGCCCTAATAGCCCTATTCCCAACCTAAATATCGACAATTGATCTACGCAAACATGAAAGTGCAAGCTCCGCCTCAGGTAAATAATAGAGAAGGGCAAGAGCTACAGATCAAGCTTTTGGGCGAGTGATTTGGTTGCGTCTCCGAGGTGTGCTCCCTCGATCTCGCTTTTGAGGGGAATCGGGTGCACCAAAAGTGGGCGTGGCTTGCGGGCCCTACATATAAGAGGATAGAAGGAACGGTTAATGTGACAGTAACAGTGCTTTTCCAGTGAGTTGAAAATAGATGTGAGATATTCAGATGGAGTGAGTATTGGAATGGATGAAGGAATACAGTGGAAGGAACGCTGTTGAATAGAGGGTGGAATCGGAGCGGAAAAAAGACCGGAAAGAGTCCTAAAAGAGGGGTCAGAGGAGGGGAGGGGGTGAAGGAATGACCACACAGGGTAAATAATAATAGGAAAGAGTCTCAACTTCCCTCTGGAAGAATATGAGAGGGAGAGAGAGAGAGTGATCTCGAGTCGAAAAAAAAGAGAAGAACGCGGAAGGAGGGAGATACATTAGGGCATGAAGATAACTATTGTATGAAAATAAACCGTTCCACGAGTAACAGTACTACCTGTAGAATCGATACTTTAACTAAGAGGTTTAGGGTTACGGATTGGCCAAAAAATTAGGAAAATTCAATAAAGCTGCAGCCATTTGTTTTTTTCCGAATTTGTAACGATGGTACATAGTACACACCGTATTGATGTTGCTGAACATTTGAATCTTACAATACCATAGGTAGAAGATCTAGAGAAAAAAGAGTTGAAGAATAGAAGGAGACCCCCCTCCCCCCATTCCCCCTCCCCCCCCCTCTTCCCCCCATCCTACCCCCTTCCCCCATCCCTCTCCCCCCTCTTCCCCTTCCCCTCTTTCCACCCCACCATATTAGATCCACTATTGCGGCGACAAATAAGGAATTTCCAAATTCTGGCCGGAGGGCAAAATATTTGAGTGTTGTCTAATATCTCTCTCTTTCCCATGATCTCTCTCTTTCTCTTACTATATGAGACATGGACTTCATCCATCCTTCAGTCGACTATGAGCCCCTTTTTAATTAGTCCTGGGGGTCGAAGAGAGAAGGACCAAATTGGTGGACTCCCATGAGATCATATGAAGAAAAAGAGAAGAGGAGAAGAGGAAGAGGAATAAGGTTGAGAGTAGGAAAGACATAGAGGAATGATCTAACAAGCGGAGACTAGTGGTTGGGGTGGTTATGGTGTCTGACTGAAGTCCGCTATATCACCGGTTCGAGCCCCACGATCGACCATGTTTTGCAAGATGGTACAAGAAGGTGCGCGCCCCAACCATTATTCTCCGCCATGCGTTCCCGGCGGTAGACCATGATTGGATCCACAATTGGACCATGACCCTCGGTACATGGTCCAAAACGTGATGTGTGAGGTCAACCAATGACCATGACTCCCGTATCATGGTCCAAAAAGTGATGAGAGAGGTCGACCAATCTCCATGACCCCCATATTCAAAAAGTGATGCGTAAAGTCGGCCATTGACCATGACCCCCCGTATCATGATCCAAAACGTGATGTGTGAAGTCAACCAATGACCACGACCCCCGTATCATGGCCCAAAACGTGATGTGTGAGGTCAACCAATGACCATGACTCCCGTATCATGATCACTCAGTCCAGTCAATTTTAAACTTGAGCGGAAGGGGGAGGGAGAGTGGAGGGAGAGGGGGGGGGGTGACAACCCCTCCTCCATTCTTCCCTCTGGCACTAATCAAGCATGGATGAGAAATGTAGCCCTCCCCTACTAGAAAAGAGACAATGCGAGCAAAAATAGAAGAAGAGAAGAGGGGGTTTGATGGGATGAGAAAAGGAGAGGAATGAGGTAGGGATGATACAGGATGAGAGGGGGAAGGGAGGAGGAAGGGAGGGGGAAGGGAGGGGGAAGGGAGGGGGAAGGGAGGGGGAAGGGAGGGGGAAGGGAGGGGGAAGGGAGGGGGAAGGGAGGGGGAAGGGAGGGGGAAGGGAGGGGGAAGGGAGGGGGAAGGGAGGGGGAAGGGAGGGGGAAGGGAGGGGGAAGGGAGGGGGAAGGGAGGGGGAAGGGAGGGGGAAGGGAGGGGGAAGGGAGGGGGAAGGGAGGGGGAAGGGAGGGGGAAGGGAGGGGGAAGGGAGGGGGAAGGGAGGGGGAAGGGAGGGGGAAGGGAGGGGGAAGGGAGGGGAGAGGGAGGGGGAGGGGAGGGGGAGGGAAAGGGGAGGGGAGGGGGAGGGGAAGGGGAGGGGAAGGGGAGGGGAGGGGGAGGGGAGAGGGAAGGGAGGGGGAAGGTAGGGGGAGGGGAGGGGAGGGGGAAGGGAGGGGGAACGGAGGGGGAAGGGAGGGGGAGGGGAGGGGGGGGGGGAGAGAGGGAAGGGAGGGGGAAGGGGTGGGGGTGGTCACTGAGAGAGATACTCACATCTTTAGAAGTAGATTACCATCGCATAAATCGACAGAAGGTATGGGCTGCATTAGAGTAGATACCGCATAGTGTCGTTGCGGGGCAAAATATCGTAATAGTGAACCCTCGCCTCGGAGACACACCCGATAGGATCGACAACTGACTTATTTTAGCCGTATTTTCGAAATTCATTTTTAGCATATTTGCTTTGTAGGGTACCAATTTTGAGCGAATTGTCTTCCTAGTTTTTGACATTTTTGGCATTGTCCGCGGTCGTCCCCACAGCTCGCACTGCTACTAATTCGTTCTACAGACTCTCGCGGATGTTTCGGTAATAGTGAATTATAGGTGGTCACGGGTGGGACCCCCGATTCCGACCTTAGAAAGGGGAAATGTGGTAGAGTTTTGCTTTCTCCTCGGTCTGGCTCGTCTCCCCTATGCTCGAACCGCTTCAAATACCTTCTATGTACTCCCGCGCAACATTCAGTTATAATTCTCAATAATTTACTTGCAAAGAATATATTAAAAAAAATTAATATCATAAGTCGATTCACAACTCTACAAGTCCCATTACAGTGGATCGCTGAACAAAAAGCTATTTCAATAAACCTTTATATTTTGTTTTTCGTGAATATTTTTATTCGCAGTCGATTCAGCTGTCACGATTCCATAGAACAAACTACAAGCGATGGCGCTAGGCTTTTTCTCTACATATCTCATTGCGGTCCCTACATTAGAGATGAGAATGAACGGGTGACTAATGAATGGTTGTGGATTAGATTGAGAATGAAAATTATGATCTATCTAATGAATATGAAAATGAAATGGGAAAATTCTCAAGTTTGGAAGAAGCCCTTATTTTCCTCTTTCGAACGGTCGATTGTAATGCAAAAATAATGAGTGGCCAGATGGAGGATGAAAATAGAAGGGAGAAGAGAGAAGGAACAGAGAATGGAATACTAGAGAGATATACACATATTTAGTGATGGGGCAATATAGAGATTGATATGATATCATACCTTTTATAGAAGAAGTGACAATGGAGAGAAGAGAGAGATCAGACAAGAGTTTCAGTGCGAAGTTTGTGACGGCCATCCATATTCAAACTGAAAAAAACAAGATAATTGAATGAAATTGATTGAAATTAACAGAATAGGAAATGAATGGGTTGATGAGATGAGACATGTTAGAAGAGAGACACCCGATAGTGGAACGAGATTCATCCATAAGAAGGAAGATAATGAATATCCCTTTCTCTCGATTAAATCATCTCTTCTTCCTCTCAATAACCCCATCGAGTCAATCGTCGTAGTGCATTCATTGTCTCAATAGAAGATGAATCTAGAGTGAAGATGGGACGGGAGGAATTCCCTCTGAATGACACCTTCCATCTCAGTTCACTCACTAATTATCATTCGTTCCTTCATCCCTTCTTTTCCCTCACATTCCTTCATATTTCATCATCCTTATCTCATACCTTGTCTGTACTCCCACTTCACACCCTCCCATTGTGGAAGTGACATTGACTGATGCAACGGGAGATATCGATCGAGATAAAGATGGAGGAGGGAGGGGAGAGGAGGGAGGGGGGAGGGGGGAGGAGGGAGAGACGATTGATAATGATGTAGAGGGGATACAGTCGTCTATAGATGAACATCCTTCCACTGCATCTATTATTCCCCTGAGAAAAGAACATAAATATAATTATTCTTTGATCTTTCCTCACCTCCATGTTTTTCTCTTCGCTTCCCACATTTCATTATCTGCTCTTTTCTCGGACTTCCGAAATTTCGGAATGATAGAAAGATCCTGTATCTGGAATGGTTACCTTCTATTCATATACCGTATACTCACTGTATGTTCTATCTTCATATACCGTATACATAATGCCCACAGTATCCGTACCGTATCCTCTTTGACTAGAGGTGTTCGTTCATCTCCTTCACTCTCCACTTCTCCATCCAGAAGGACTAGATTTGTGAATGAAGGAGAAGTGACTGAGAGCTGAGAAGAAAAGGAGAGATAGATCATTCTAACCCATTCAATTCATTCCAACCTTGGGTAGCAGAAGTTTGGGGGAATAATGAAGAGGAGAAGAGGAGGGAAGAATGATCTGGAAGGGAAGAGATCATTCAGGTTCTGTTGTTTATCATTCATATTAATGGATATACTTCAGTTAATCTTATAGATATTTATAATGGAAGAATAAATTAGTATTGCATCATCCTCTTCTTACCTTCTCAGGACAATTGACTATAGTGGATGGAGCTATTGTCTCCTCTTCTATTCTACAATTCTCATAAGTAGATGCCATAATATCCTTCTGATGAGGGGCTGATTCTATTTCCTCGTCGATGGTTGAATGTTCCAGTGGAATTGTGAGAGGTTCCTGAGGCGAATTATACCGTAATCAAAAGGGATAAATCATTCCAAAGGGGTGAATTATTAAAAAGTGACGAATGATTCCATTGAAATCTCTCACCTTGAATCTGCTAATTCTACTTCCTGCTCTATGAATGGATGGAGATCCATTTGTAGAGGGTAATTGACTTCGGAGTCTACGATCAGAATCAACCGAATCACATCTTGAAAGAATATTCAATATTCCCAACTTATTATTAAATGAACCTCGATAGAAGTCGTTTGATCTCTTCAGTATACGCATCGCCCAGATTATCGATCTTCTCTTCCTAAAGAGAAATCAGAAATCTATGTCCATGGAATGAAAATGATAGATCAAAGATCATCGACCTGTATACTCTGTGAAAAAGTTACTTCCTATAACCTCTCCTCAAATACACGCTCTCTCGCTTTAAAAAAAACTTTACTGCCACCTTTTCTCCGAGCTTTTCCCACAGCTTTTCGGACGAGGTTTTCGACGAGCTGGTTAGAGAAAGAGAAAATAGCGTGTGTACAGTACCGCAGAGTCTCCCCGAGAACATGTGGGTCGTGGAGGGTCGCGGCGGGTCGCTCAAGGTCGCCTCGACTTTGAGGAGGCCTTAGACCCCTTTAAAGTGTGTATTTCTTCGACTATTTTTGGCTATGGGCTTCTCTCGTGAAGACCAATAGATCTGTGAAAGCAGATTTCCGAAATTTGCATTTTGAGCTACTTTCTGAGACGCCATCGTTTAGTTTTCCTCTCCACCCCTCCCCTCATTTCCATAGACGACCACTCCCTCGAAAGATGAGAGTGAGGAATGGGAGAGGGGAGTGGAGGGGAGTAGAGATAAGTCAAAGACGACGTCTCAGAAAGTAGCTCAAAATGCAAATTTCCGAAATCTGCTTTCACAGATCTATTGGTCTTCACGAGAGAAGCCCATAGCCAAAAATAGTCAAAAAAATACACACTTTAAAGGGGTCTAAGGCCTCCTCAAAGTCGGGGCGACCTTGGGCGACCCGCATGTTCCCGGGGAGACTCTGCGGTACTGTAAACAAGAGAAACAGTTTATTTCTCATCGAAAAAGCTGGCAACTTTTGTCGCGAGGTTTTCTCCCAGCTTTTTCACCGATTATACAGGTCGCATGAAATTAATTTTACCTGTGAGTTTCCATTGGGGGCGTCTCGACAACAGAAAAGAGTGCAAGTGAGAAGAGAGAAGACAAAAGCAAAGACTGCAATGCCTGATGAGAGACCAATCAACCAGGCATCCATGGATATCCTGATAGAGAATCTGTGATTGAGTGGAGATGGATTAGATGAATGATTAAGAGGAATGAGTGAGATACATACAATATCAAAGATGGCATGTGGTCAATGAGTGGAGGTGGGGGGGGGGGGTGGGGGGGGGGAGATGTGGGAGAATGATATACTCATTCTATCAAAATGCTAATACTCTTTCAATTGGCTGACTAATGGCGGAATTCGGCATTTTGAAGGAATTATTGACCGTGAGAGAAAATGGGAAAACGTGTAAATTAGCGAGGAGAGAGAAACGATGAGATATTTGAGTTAAAAGAGGAGAATCCCCATTAGAGGAACGGAATGAGTAGACGATAAGAGAAATAAAGGAGAAATGTTGCAGATGAGTCCTTTCCAATAATGTGGTGTTAAAATCATGAAAATGGAAGTGGAAGTGAAGAAAAGTAGTGTTAATTTTCGGAAGTGGAAATGACATTGGAAGACAGAAGTGGAAGTGGAAATGAGTTTGAATTTGAATTCCCGCATTTTTCTATCTCGGCTGCCAATGAATATACACAAAACTTTTTGTTTCTGATCTCGTTATGGCATGACAAAACCATAAACAAAAATTGGTATCTATTGGTCAATTGGGAGCCGAGATATTCAAGAGAGATGAAGATTGCGGGAATTCAAATTCAAACTCATTTCCACTTCCAAAAATTTATACTACTTTTCTTCATTTCCACTTCCATTTCCAAGATTTTAACCTCTTCTCAGAACTTCATTCGTGTTCTCGAACTATTGACAAGCCGACAGCTCTAGACATCACTTTCTCTCTGGGAATCCTCTTCTCCCCTCCCCTCCCTCTCTACTCTCTCTCAATATCTCCCTTTGTCTCACTGAGATCTCATCTGTTTCCTTCTTAAACACGGAGAATGTTCGGAGATGAGGAGAAATGAGTGCAAATAGATGAATGAGAAGAGTGATAATAACGTTGTATAACGGAATATATTGAGAGAGGATTGGAGTAAGAAGTGTGAGGGTCAAAGACGTCAAGTTTGTTCAAATGAGAGAGGCAGAGGTGAAATAGGAGGGAATTCGGAAGGAAAGAAGAGACGAAAGAGAAGATTTAGAGGGAGATGAGATAGAGATTTTTGAAAAATTTGCAGAGAAGAGAACAGAAAATAAGATGGATGAATGACACGGAGAAATTGATGGAGCTGAAGAGAGGTGAAGAGGGAGGGGGGAGGGAGGGGGAGAGGTGGGTAGGGGGAAGGGGGGGGGGAGGGGCGGAGTTCGGATGGGTTCACGGAATGAGAAAGGTTCATAAATGCTCATAAAAGAGATGATGCACTGAAAAAAATGTGGAAAATGATTGGGATCTAGCGAGGAGAAAGAGAAAAGAAGAGAATAAGATATTCAAAGATAAACAAAAGGAGAAGGATTATATTTCATTAGATATGGTGTGGAAGTATGGAATAAATGAAGAGGTAGACGATCAATTGAGCATTGCGAGTTATGCTATTGTGAAACAATCACTTGGAAGTTTCTACTATTTTGCAACTGAAAGTTGATATGGGTGATTGGGAATAGGGAGAATCTCCTAGAGAGAAAAGGTGAATCAAATTAATCATCAGATGATACAATCTAACATTTACCCATTTTGAATGTCTCGAATGGATAATTGGAATGAATTCCTTCCACAATTAGATCTCTTCCACTCCTGTCACTCGTCCCTTCACTCAGTCAGTAAGATTGTTGCACACTTTAGAATTCTAGAGGAAACAGAGGAGAAGGACTGAAGGAGAGAGGGAAAGAAGGGAGGGAGGAGGGGGGGAGGGGCCGCAAGGAAAAAGGGGATAGAAGAGTTTCTAAGCTTTACGAAGGATTTCAATTAGATGAGGTGGAAGAGAAGAATGGATTGAGAGAAAAGGAAGGAGGGTCATATGTCTATATTGGAATTGTCCAATTCCTTGTGATATGAATGAATATCCACCATCAGAGTTCATTCAAAATATTATTTCAGGCGTGTGAGAACTAGTATTGAAGTGGCAGATTTCTCCATTGAACAACTAGCAAGTGGCTGAATAGGCAATTCAATCTCCCAATTTTCCCTTGAATAATAGTCGATTTGAGACGTGAGAAAGAGAAATATGTAGCTGTTCATTTGAAGAGACTATTCCACTTATGAGGCCGTTTGCGTTAGAGTCGAACAAATCCCGTACAGGGTAAAAGTAGTGTTTTGAGGAGAGCATGTTTTCTAGCATAGTTCGAGGTGCTCATTAACATGGGCCACATCTCTTGTTATGCAAATGCATTTTAAATTAGTTCAATAGGTTCAAAGATCAGGCAATTTTTCACCTTTTTGCCCATAGCGACAAAACCACTGATGGGATTTGAAAACTTCAAACAGAGACTGGGGTTGATTTTACATGATAAAATGCATAGCGGTTTTGAATTATTAAAATTTCGAAATTCCACCGACTTGGGTACTGTATCTTTGCTGAAAACTATTTGCAGGAGTGGCCATTTTTACGGCGTGGGGGCAAGATGTTTTTTGAGCCACCAGCACTTCTAACTCGCTCAACTAGGCCCGCAAAGCAAGTTATGATTTAAAGACTGAAGAGAAAACAGGCAAATATCGACCTCCCTTGATCCCATTCTCCCCTTTCGCACCGCACGGGCGCGGTGAGAGGGGATGGAATGAATTTCTCCTCTCCTCTGAGGGTCGAATTTGCCCGTTTTCTCTTCAGTATTTAAATCATAACTTGCTTTGCGGGCCTAGTTGTGCGATTGAGCGGTGCAGGTGGCGCAATAAGCATCTTACCCACACGCCGTACAAATGGCGGCTCCTGCAAATAGTTTTCAGTAAAGATACAGTACCCAAGTCGGTGGAATTTCGGAATGTTAATAATTCAAAAACGCTATGCATTTTATCATGTAAAATCAACCCCAGTCTCTGTTTGAAGCTTTCAAATCCCATCAGTGGTTTTGTCGCTATGGGCAAAAAGGTGAAAAATTGCCTGATCTTTGAACCTATTGAACTAATTAAAAATGCATTTGCATAACAAGAGATGTGGCCCATGTTAATGAGCACCTCGAACTATGCTAGAAAACATGCTCTCCTCAAAACACTACTTTTACCCTGTACGGAGAGCTGTTGGTCGTTGTTCGAGTCTTAAACAAACGGCCTCTTATGAACCTCGTCATGAGAAATAATATTATGATATCCTGTGGCAAAAACAGTCTGAAATAAAGAGAGGAAGGATGGAAAACATGTGAACATGAAGAAATAGAAATTGGATATCACGGATCTTCTGTTATTTTGAAGGAAAATCCACCTTCCGGGGGAAGGTGGCATATCCTGACTTTGCAAACAAAGTCAACAGATGAGTGAATTTTGACTTGAGCAGTTAGATTATCCAAAGATCACAACTCAATAAAAGCCGTGAGAGCTCGAGTAACTGAAGCGCCCTCTGAATATTTTCAAATCCTCAGGTCAATAAAAGTTCCGGGATCACATACCAAAATTCCCGCTCTATTTTCCTGTCAAAATATTCTTGTTTCGGAATTTTTTACTAAAATGAAGAATACCATTCTTGTCGTTATGTGTGCATTTAACACACTTGTCTTAATCACTAGTTCTAGGTCAGGGAAAATAGAGCGGGAATTTTGGTATGTGATCCCGGAACTTTTATTGACCTGAGGATTTGAAAATATTCAGTTGTGATCTTTGGATAATCTAACCACTCAACTCAAAATTCACTCAGCTGTTGACTCTGTTTGCAAAGTCAGGATATGCCACCTTCCCCCGGAAGGTGGATCTCGGGACTTTTATTGACGCGGAGCGTTATCACTCTCTCATGAATGAGATGAGAGTAAACAGAATTAAAAGAACGGAAGCCTCCGATCTTGTATTCCCCTCTGGTAATCCTATATTGTTTTCGAAAAATTAAATCAGTATTTCAAATTTCGACTTTGAAAATTTCAAATAAATATCACCACCATTTTCAGCGCGAGATTCTGATTCGATTGATATATTACTTGTCCATAACAGAGAAGTATTAGAAACATTTCAAATTTCGAACTTCAATTTCAACTTGATTTCACATTAAATTTAAAAAAATTAACAATGACCTCCAGATTCAAAATTATCAAACAGGCTCGTGAAATATATCATTTTAAGATCGCGATCAGCCTATTTCAATAGGAGTGATGTCGCTTTATGATTTCTGAAAATTTAAATTTCCATGCGAACTCGCACTTCAGAACCGGAAGTGCCTGATCGAACCCAGCAAACCATACCATCAGGGATATCTGATGGCGCTGATTCCGAATCTGACATTAGTTTTTCTCTATCATGAACTTTGTTGTCCGACCTTTGGAGTCATCCACTAGTCTCCTTGTTTACGACCCTGTTGACCAGTGAGAGAGGCGAGGCGAGGGATTTCCCCTCTGGCAGTTTTGCAGAGGGAACGATTTTGGTGCGAATTTTCGGCAAGTACTGGCACCTACACATGGAAACCGATCTTCTCGAAAGTAATCTTATTCGATTCTGTGTCTGCGGTATGGCGGTAGGAGGTTGGATTTGCCTCTGAGAGCTTGGATTTCAGAAATAGTGCAAAACTGTCAGAAGGCAAGGAATTTCGCGACTTCAACGGCCGATATCTATGGTTTGTAGGCGGAATTTCGCAATTCTGAAAGGTCTCTAGGCGGGCACCGTATACGCGCTATAGTACGTCTCTCTACGACTACTGCGGATCTAACTCAAAATTCCGGGACGCCACGAAACCGACAAAATAGGGAGTCAGCCTGACCTACTTCCGGTTGTGATAGAGACTTGAAATTTCGGATTTAGCACCTTCTAGGTTCCCGATTAAGATCCCCAATCGCTGGATTCTTGGATTTGAGTTTGACCGGTAGTCATTTCCTAGGGTATGTCAAGATACTCTCTGTCCATTAGATTTAGCCAAGCCTCAGCCAAAATTGCTAATCTGCCGATTTTTGTACTAGGAAAAATTTCGAATCTCCGATTTGGACGAAACGTGGTTCATGTGTACCCCTGGGGGTCAGGAGGAGGTCCATACACTTAGTTTGATCGATTTTTTTCTTCAAATTATCGATTTTTCGTGAACTACTACCATTCAATTAAAGATAACTCGCTGAATTTTCATCGTACAGCGAATAAAAAAAAAAATCATTCTACTCGTCTTTCGGAGTTCTACAAATAAATCAACTAGATCCTTTGTCGGAAAACCCGTCTTCATTTTGTTTCAATCGAAAAAATCGATTCCACTGCTACAAAATCATACTTATATCGAAAGCCTATATAAAAACAACTTCACCTTTATTTCAAAAATGAATTCTACGCACCGGATATAGGGTAACTTCATATGTCATTTCCCCTATCTCCTCCCCTTCAGGGTAGATTACATGGTCCAATCATGCATTTCAAAAATGCATTCGATAGCTCTCAGGAGGTGGAAAATAATGTTTCTTATGGACTATACGCTAGGAATAGCCGTTTTCGAGATTTCGATATAAGTATGATTTTGTAGCAGTGGAATCGATTTTTTCGATTGAAACAAAATGAAGACGGGTTTTCCGACAAAGGATCTAGTTGATTTATTTGTAGAACTCCGAAAGACGAGTAGAAATGATATTTTTTATTCGCTGTACGATGAAAATTCAGCGAGTTGTCTTTAATTGAATGGTAGTAGTTCACGAAAAAAATCGATAATTTGAAGAAAAAAATCGATCAAACTAAGTGTATGGACCTCCTCCTGACCCCCAGGGGGTACACATGAACCAAGTTTCGTCCAAATCGGAGATTCGAAATTTTTCCTAGTGGACAGCATTCCTTCAATATAACAGAAGATCCGTGATATATGAGAAAGTTACCTGAGAAGATAGAATTGGGCCGAATCTATTCAAGATAATGCGAATTAATGAATGAGAGAACTGATTGTGAGTTTATTCCCTCAATCATGACTGTTTCAATTGAAGAAATAAGCGTAGAAAGAGGAATAACTTATTGAGATGCCATCAAAAGTTCGTGGGGAAAGGGGACGAATAAGTGTGTAGTGAGAGACTATGAAGAGGGAAAGTCTGAGAAATGAGATGTGAGAAGATGAGACAATTGTGTGTTTGTCTATTTTGAGAGGTGTGACACAAGGACGAGATCTGATCCACCCAATTCATCACAGTTTTGGAAGGAATTTGATGAATGGAAGCAAAGATCAACTTTCGGAAGATTAAAGAAACTTTGGAGTGAAATGAGGATAAATCATGGAAAGAAGAAAGGGATAAGCATAATTCGATTGTCGTAACATTGATGCGTGTTGCATGTTACCTAGAGTGGAAGGAAAAGAGGCTATGGAGGTGGAGGGAGGGGGGGGGGATGATGGGGGAGAGGGATACTCTCCCTCTCTCTTCTTCACTCTGCTTCGAATCATGGGAAGAATGCAAATTACAAAGAGGGTTGAGGAATGAAGAGTAGACAGTTTATGCTTGAGCAAGGTCAAATTTGCATACTGGTCAAAAGAGAACGAGTGAAAAAGAGAGAGGGAAATAGAGGCAGATTGAATAGGAGATAAAGGAGATTCCTTTCTCTTTTCCTTCCCCTCGTAGAGATTTAAGATAGTTCCATGCCAATAAAGTGAAATTGCGAGAAATGGGAGAATGGGAACATACTAATTGCATGAGGAAGATGTGCGAATGGGATCGACTCTGTCCTTTTCTTTCTTCATGTTGTAGGTATTCCAAAACCCTCCGTAAAAGTTTATTGCACTCGGGATTATCCTGTCCATTTTGCGAATGGGATCGACTCTGTCCTTTTCTTTCTTCATTTTGTAGGTATTCAAAACCCTCGTAAAAGTTTATTGCACAC
>BTSX01000001.1:18814708-18897454 GCA_036245825.1 Pristionchus entomophagus | reverse complement strand
CATTCCATGGTGAAGGAATTTATGGTCAAACGGAGAGCACAGTCGCGAAGTACGATGGTTATATGTCGAAATGTCTTTTTTAAGTTACTACCAAGATGGGGGCAACTTAAAGCCTACTAGAGATAGGTAGAAAGAACCGCGTGCGTCCCTTTCTGCGATTCGGCCGAGAAGTTAGGAAATCTCGACCTTCATACACCACACTTATTTTGCCGTTTTCTATAATTATTTTCTTAATAATTAATATTATTTTGGTGTATTTATTGTTTAAAATAGTTAGTCCTGCAACTCCTCTATCTAACGTGTACTTAATCATCGCTAGGGAATTCAAGACAACGTCACAGTCAGCGATCTTAAAAATCGTTCCAATCAGTTTCTCTCGCCGCGTATTCGTACCAATGAATCTGAAGACCGCGCTCATGTTGTTCGGTAAAGTACTGATCCTACTTACATAAAAGTACTGATCCTGCTTGTTAGTTTACATTTAAATTTGGGAAAGATTATAGCTATCCCCTCATGAGCTACATTACTCCGATCACAGGTGTCGAAATTCGAACATCGAAATGGCTACATTTGGCAATGCCCCGTTTCTCAAGCACTTTGAAATCCTGATATTTTTTGGTTAAATGATCAAGCAAGCCTTACCCTATCACTCATTGAAAAGACATAATATTGAGATCTCTACTTTCTGTGGAGTTGAATGTAGGGACCGCAATGGGGTATCTAGAGAAAAATTCAAGAGTCATCGCTTTTTGTGTGTTCTATGGAATTGTGACAGCTGAATCGATTGGGAATAAAAATATTCATGAAAATAAATACATAACATAAATATAGAGGTTTATTAAAATTGCATTTTCGCCAACGATCCACTGTAATCGAAAATGACGAGCTGTGTATCAACTTATGATTTTATATTTTTGAAAATAATTTAATTGTTATTATAGTATTATGAATAATAACTGAACGTTGCGCAAGAGTCCATAGAAGTTATTTGTAGAGGTTCAAGCATAGGGGAGTCGAGTCAGACATCGGAGAAAGCAGAAAACTACGAAAGTTCACTACTTTTTCACTTTCAAAAGCCGAAATCGGCGATTCCGACGCCATTTGACCATAACCATTCGATTTTCCAGAATCAGCAGAACGAATTAAGAATAGTGCTGGAGGTGGGACAAACTGGGACAGATGTCAAAAATGTCAAAAACTAGGAAAGATAATCGCTCGAAATTGGTACCCTACAAAGATGACAATTTTGTTGTTATTTGCGCTAGTTCAGATAAATCTCGCGCATGGTGGGTTGCTTTGGTGCAAGGAGAATGCGTTATTAAAGAAAGAAATGTAATTTTGAAGTAAATAATATAATAAATCAATTTCGAAAATACGGCAAAATAAGTCAGTTGTCGATCAAATCGGTTGTATCTCTGAGGCGAGGTTCAGCTATTACGATATTTTGCCCCGCACTCGCAACGACACTACTCGGTATCTACACATAAAATCACGTTTTTCGCCGTTTTTGCATTAGAGTGAAATTGCATAAAAATTTCTTATTTCTCGAAAAGAAGGAGAACAAGGCCCAAACATTACATAGTCCCCAAGTAACTGAATGAAGCGCACTTGTATTCAGGACTGTATCTCATATCATCGAAGTGCGGAATTTGATCAAGTGTGTGGTTATTTTATCGAAAAGTCTTGGTTCATGGATTTGTATTAGGATCATTGTGAATCGAGCACCGTTCCGCTTCAGCTATCAGGCAGAGTATTCATCGGGCTTCTTTTCAAACACTGTACCGTTTCTCAGAAAAATTCCAATGCAAAGAATCGCTACTCCGAAAATATTCCAAATATTCAAGAAAATTCCCGAGTTAGTGATACCTCGATTTCCCCCTTATTAAGCAAGTGGCGGCCAATTAAACCTGCACTAATATTTGTCAAACATGTCCCCAGATAATGCTATGAGGGTTTATGTTTGGGTTTAGAGACAAAGAAAATATCTGAGTTCAAGCATAATGCTCAAAATCGGAAGACTTTCTGACCAACCTAATATATACGTGAGGAACAGTACAGATGCATGATTAATTCCATTCTAATTCACATAAAATATAAATTTAAAGAAATAAAAATATTACTCATCTCAATTGGTCGATTACTGAGAATGGTTCCTCTATCACTCACTTCTTACTCCATTCGACCGTTGCCCCCGAAAAATGGAGGATACGAGTGACATTGTGACTCATCCAAATGCATCGTGTACACGGTATTCAGTCACATTCCTACTCTTTATTATCATAATATAACATCCAGATAACAAAAATCTAAGATCTACTTCCTAACGGGTAACGGTAATGAAAACAAGGAATAAGAGACCTAATCGAGTGATGAGAGAGAAGATACACGTATTCACTCATAACTGAGAGAGAAGAAGTTGATCACACCGATGAGGATCCACATGTTTTCTGAAATTATTAATCCATTCTCAGTTGGCCTATCGTGAACTGACTTTTCAACGAGTTTACCTCCATTTTCGCGCTATTTCCGCAGGCGTTAAAAAAAATAGATTTTCAGTTTTTGGACACGATATATCAAGATGGTTGCTCGCTCGATTAATCAAATAAAAAATGTACATCTTTTGTGTGCCAAAAAAGCTGATAGGAAAAGTTTGAAATTTGTTTCGAAAAGATAATTTTTCCCAACAAGTTTCAATCCAATGTGGGATGAAACTTTGTTTTTGTATGTGTGATTGCATGGGTATTGCGCATTTTTGTTGAGATATCGCTCGATTGAAACCATTGCGAAAAACAAAGTCGTTTGGGTTACTGTAGTTATTTTTAAACTCCCGTCATTTAAATGAGAATGATCTAGAACACTAAACCAGTGGTGCACAAGGCTGGGCAAGATTGCGAAATCCGTCAAATTTTCTTTTCTTTACCGCTCCAATGGATGGTTTAATTACAACTCACAATATATCATTCGAATCGTACTCACAATACGGTTCGAATGATATAGTGTTTGTTGTAATTACTTCATCCATTGGAGCGGGAAAGAAAATAAAATTTGACGGATTTCGCAATCTCGCCCAGCCCTGGTGGTGCAGCCTGAGCTAAACTCGCTTGTGAGTGATATCATCCCACAGATTTAGAGTGAATTCCATTTGTTTGCCAAGGATCATAGAATATATTTATCCGCACGGGTGGTGTTCTGTTCTATTCTACGTTCATTGGCTGACAAAGACACAAAGTCATTTAAAACAGCTAAATTCACAAAGCACTAGGAAGCATAATAAAGGATAAACGAATTAGAACCTTTCATACATGGCAAGATGACTCATCTCACAAGGTACTGTACTCCTCCCCCCCTCCCCTCCTCACCTTGACTCTATCAATCATCAACTGAAGTGGAGATTCAATGAGGAGAGTCGATCCCTCTATCTCCACTATCAGTTTCTTTGCTGATTCCATATCCTTATTCTTCACTGAAAATCAAGTACTGCTATGACTCTTTAAAAAAATATTTCATACATTAGATCCTTTTGTGAATGAAAAGGGATATTGAAAGTGATATCTCACCGTATCCTTTGAGTGAGGAAGAAGCCACGTAATTGAGGCTACCGTTCGATAATTTCTCCTCAGAGAGAGGACACGATACGAGAATAGAGAAGAGAGTATGGATAACATCCACCTGAGACAGTTTGAGAGAGAGAGAGAGAGAGAGAGAGAGAGAGAGAGAGAGAGAGGGGGAGAGAGAGAGAGATAGAGAGAAAATCATCCAATCATCAACTATTAGAATATTAATAGTAAAGGGAGTAGCAATGATTACACTTAAGAGAGATGATTTAATAAATAAGTTTCAAGCTCACTCTGTCCTCCTTGATTGCATTTGTAACATAGAAGATGAGTTTCTGTTCGGATAACTTGAGAGTGGGATTCTGCAAGGAAGGAGACACTTCCACTATCCACTCATTTAATCACAAGACCAATCAATATAATTATATTCTTAATGACTTACCCTGATTAGTTTTTCTCCTTGATCTCTCTTCTTCTCCATGAGGAATAAGTAAGCCAGATCGAGCATAGCAGAGGGTTTGGAGTGAAGAGAAGCAACCACATTGAAAATTGACTCCAAGAGAAGTCCCTTGTTGCTAGAGATGATACGTCACTGTAGGGGACGAAGAGGGGGCGGGGAGGAGGGGGGGTGGGGAGCAGGGCTGGGATTTTTTTAAAAATTTTTCAAAAAATTTTTGATCAAAAAATTCAAAATAGTCTCAAAATTTTTTTGAAATTTTCTTATTTGGCTCAAATTTCGTCCAAATCTCTTCAGAAACACATTTTCAATTAGCATGATGCAAAGATTGGTTGGACAGATGATCCAGCACTCTTGTACAGAGGTATTGCGCCCTAATCAAATGTTCATTTGCTGTCTCCAATAGTTGTTATTCTCACAACGATTGTTTAAGGTACTACAGCAGCTCAAAATCCACAGAAAACAGACAAAATAATTTGAATTTGGAATTTTACGTTACAAAATCATGCCTGAAGTCATCAATTTCAACAAAAAGTGACCGAAAATATACAATAAAATGTAATGAATTTTTTTCAAAAAATTCAAAAATTTTTTTGAATTTGAATTTTTTGAACCGGTCAAAAAATCAAAATCAAAAAATCCCAGCTCTGGTGGGGCGGAGGGGGAGGAAGGGGGGGGGGGGAGGAGGGGGGAGGAGGGGGAGGGGGGGGGGGAAGGGGGAGGGGGGCTCACTTTCGAAGGGCAGCTCTCATTAGATCGAAGTGACCAATGGCATTGTTAGCCTTCTCAGATGCATCCTTCATGAGTTCGAATGCCTCATCGAGACGACCACTCAAATATAGATATTTCATATTGAATATCGCATTTCTAATCATAAGGTAATACTTTGGAAGTAGTTGTAGTAGTAGAATTCCCCTCCTTCTCTCACTCACTTCTCAATCATCTCATTCATTCCCATCTTGACTCTTCCACTCTTGATTCTCGTGATTATTCTCTCTTCCAATCTCAATTCCTTCTTCAACCATTCTCCCACAATCGCCAATTCCTCCAACGACAGATGAGACAACAGTTCACCCAACTGAAATGGAATACAATCAATCTATCCCCCCTCCCCCCCACCCCCCTCCCTCTTCATCTCTCCCTACTCACCTCAGACAGATCAACATGGGATACAGACTGTCCATTGGATCGAATGGTAGAGAGGATATCTTCACTCAATTCCTTCGATCCTTCTTTATCTTCGTGATAAGAGAGAGCGAGAGAAGGAGCAATGGGTAGATATCGGAGATCACCCCTGCAACCATCACTCATCACTTCCCCCCTCCCCCCCCCCCCCCCCCTTCTCTCCCCTCACCTCATGGCCCATAGTCTGGTAGCTCCACCCCAATCTCCTTCCAAAATACTTTGTCTCATTGCCTTTCCATACACTTTCTCAGTCGAATCAATCAATCGAGTACGGCGAGAATACTTAACGTTTAATCAGTGAGTTAAATAGTGTATTTAATTTTTTTTAAAGAAAGAAAGAAAAAAGGCGGCGGATACCTCCCATGCTCGTGTCTTCTCTCCCTCCTTCACGTCAGTCTTCTTGTTTAGAGTGGGAATCACTTTCTCCAGAAGAGGAATCAAACGAATAGTTGACACTTGCTGAATCATCTCATCATTCGGGGATATCCCATTTCCGCAACGAGGTCCAAATCATTTTGAAGGAGCATCATGTGATGGGTGTAATTGAGATCTGTATCGCTCCCACCCAGAAACACTCATCCCATCATGCTACGACTATTACAACCTAAGTTACGCCCCTTTTTTATGTCATACCCCTCCCCCTACTCCCCTCTATACCTTGGCATCAATGAGTTTCTCCATGAGGATGATCTTGATAGAGGAGATAACTCCACTATGGACTCCTTTGTTCTTCTCTATTCCATTGAGTTCCTTCTCCAGTTCATCAGGGGGTAGACATCAACCAACGAGCATAAGCCTGCCATCAATCACAATATCTTTCATAATATGACCCTACCGTACTCTACTTCCCATATCTTTCCTCTCTAGGATAATACACTCATAATTGTCACATGTATAACAATTACCTGAGATTGCTTCTGAAGAGATCCAATCAATTGCCTTCTCTTCTTCAATCCTCTTTCCTCCAATCCTCTCACTGCTTTCTCCATCAAGTTTTGATTGATTCCAACTGCGGGCTGACAAAACCAATTTCTATTTTTTTCAAATCTAGGTTGACCTACTAAAAATCGGCCAATTGCTGAAGCAATATTAAGAATACAATAGTGAATGAAAATTATTATCATGAATTGTATTCAAATCGAACCTCGCGAGAAAGAGTTTTCACGAGTTTCTCAATTTTCTCATCCTGTATATACGTATTTCCAATGAGATTAATGAGAGATATCATTTGGTAATCCTTCCGTCCTGTAGAAAGAAGAGATATGGAGTGGCTAATAGAGAAATAATATATGATTGATGGATAGTAATACCTTCAGTCTTAAATGCAGCAATTATGATTCCTGCTACCATCTCCAATCCTTTATTCGTCGATTCTTCGTTCTTCCCCGCCAATCGAATGATGCGCACCAATTTATTCTCCAAAGCAGAAAGTCGAATCGAGGGGATGTTCGGACTGAAATATAAATTATTGAGATTTGTAAAAAATAAAAAAATAAAAAAAATAGTATTCCAAAAACATATTTTCACAATATCTCTTTATAATTTTTCACTGCGTTTCATTTAGTGGTTGATTATACATAGTCTTGGCCTGATTTTATCATTGTTTTGTGCTAAAAAAACAAGTCTTGACTGACGACGAGATGATCTTCTCGATTCTTCCACTCGTGAGTACATCATCCTCATTAGCTATCCTCGATAGAGCAGCAGTTATGATGTGACCTCCCAGACTCTGAAGAGGGAAAGGGAGAGGGGATGGGAGGGGGGGGGGGGGAGGGGAGGAGTAACTCACCTCAGCATCAGCCATATTCGATTCCGCCAATTCCTCTAGCGCGTTCCTCACCACTTCGGGATCTGCAGTGAATAGATGAGAGAAGAATGACCCCCCCCCCCCCTTCCTCTCCTCCCAGAACGAGAATATCTGACCATCCTGAGCAGCGTTGAAGATCATTCTCTCAATATCCTGTCTATCATCATTAAATGAATTCAATCCTCCTGTATGACAGAGAATAGCAGCGACACAAGTAGTGAGGGAGAGGGAAGAAGACGATGATGTCTCAATAGTCATTTCATTTGTATCATCAGCTCTCTTTAGCTCTATAATGACTCTTTTCTTCTCACCTTGATCAGTTTACTCGCAAGGGCGAATTTATGAAGATATGACTTAGAGACAGCTTGAGAGAGTGACTGAGTGCTTCTGAATAACCCCCTCCCCCATTTATATATAAACGATAATCAATAAATAAATAAGCTGATCTATTGTCACCTCAGATGTAAAACGAATTCCATTAATTTCTCTCCTTCCAATGAATTGAGAAGGAAAGCGTTTGCATCTCTGAATAATATATATTTCCTCCTCCAATCAATGAAAGAGATCTCATCTCCCACTTGATCAGTCCCACCCCTCCACTTACTCTATGACTCCACTCTGCTCTAGTCGAATAGCACATCTTCTCACTTCCTCTACACTTTTATCTCCCTTCGAACCCATCTCTCCCACTCCTCTCTTCAGCTCAGACTCAACCATCCTGTAATTTATTTATTATTAAAACCACAGAATTTGAAATATAAATGCATTAAACAATTGATCCCACTTATTCTTCTGCATATCATGGGCGAGTGCATAGAGACGAGTAGCCACTTCCATCTGGAAGAGAGAACGTGAGATAGAGAGAAATGAGGGGGGGAGGGGGGAGGGGGTGGAATGAATCTGACCTTTCTCTCATTGGCAGCTCTTCTTGCCTTGAATACGACAATATCATTGGACGGATGTCTCTGACGGAGACTGGATCCATCTCCATTCAGAGAGAGATATCCACTCAACTGAAACCAACCACCATCTCATCACCCCCCCCCTCCCTTTTCTCTTCATATACACCCCGTGACCACTTCTATTCAATCAATAATGCCGTGTGACTGACTGCTTGTTCTGCTCCTTCCACTTCTCTCTCAATTAATTGGACGAGAACATCGACGACTGGTCCATTCTTATCGGAATGAGATAGACCGGATGAGAGAGGAATACGAGAGAGACACTCCACTGTCATCTCAATATGAGGCCGTTCGCCTAATTTTCGAGCAATGACTGGCACAGCTCAAAAAGGTCGATTTCCTCAAACTCTGTGTTTTGGGGTTATCGAAGGTACTGAAGATGATGGACATATCCATTTTGTCCACAGACCCCTCGTTGGCTCCAGATGGCGTGACGTCGAAATCAAGTTTTGACGTTATATTCGGCTCTCGAGTGGGCTAATTTTAGGCGTAAATTGTTTCTGGGGCAGAATTGGATGGCGAAGACGCCGGTCATGTTCATTTTTCATGATTTTCAAAAATATTTTTTGAAAATAAAAGTTTTCGTGGAGGCCAAAGTATGCTTAGCAACCTAGTGATATCGATCGGGCGTGACGTGAGGATTCAGATTCTATATTTTGAGCCCAATCCAGGGTCAGAGAAAAATTTAAGCTATGATAAAGTGATCGGAATCGGTCTTTCCTCTTCCCTACCCCTCCCCGTGGTTGGGGCGCGCGCCTTTCTCTACCTCTTGCAAAACATCACCTGCGGGCGGGGGTCGAACCTGCCTGCGTCGGCATGCCAGTCAGACACCATGCCCATACGCTTGACGGAGACTGGCATGCCGACGCAGGCAGGTTCGACTCCCGCCCGCAGGTGATGTTTTGCAAGAGGTAGAGAAAGGCGCGCGCCCCAACCACTAGTACGATTCGTGTTTCAACCTCTCTCTACTTCTCACACGCTGCGCTCAAAGCGCGCCCCAACCACCAACATCCGTTGTCTAAAGGTTTACGAGATTTTTTTTTCTCTGGGCGGCCTACCGCAGGGAACGCTTTGAGAGCAGCGTGTGAGAAGTAGAGAGAGGTTGAAACACGAATCGTACTAGTGGTTGGGGCGCGCGCCTTTCTCTACCTCTTGCAAAACATCGGGCGGGAGTCGAACCTGCCTGCGTCGGAAAGGTATTTATTACAATAGCAAGGGAATATTAATAATGGAGAGAATGTGGCTAGTAAATAGGAGAATGGGTCTTAGTTAGGGGCGTAAGCCAGATTTTTTTTTCTCTGGGCGGCCTACCGCAGGGAACGCTTTGAGAGCAGCGTGTGAGAAGTAGAGGGAGGTTGAAACACGAATCGTACTAGTGGTTGGGGCGCGCGCCTTTCTCTACCTCTTGCAAAACATCGGGCGGGAGTCGAACCTGCCTGCGTCGGAAAGGTATTTATTACAATAGCAAGGGAATATTAATAATGGAGAGAATGTGGCTAGGCCTACCGCAGGGAACGCTTGACGGAGACTAGTGGTTGGGGCGCGCGCCTTTCTCTACCTCTTGCAAAACATCACCTGCGGGCGGGAGTCGCACCTGCCTGCGTCGGCATGCCAGTCAGACACCATGCCCATTGGGCCGGGGCGGCCTACCGCAGGGAACGCTTGACGGAGACTAGTGGTTGGGGCGCGCGCCTTTCTCTACCTCTTGCAAAAATATTTTTTGAAAATAAAAGTTTTCGTTGAGGCCAAAGTATGCTTAGCAACCTAGTGATATCGATCGGGCGTGACGTGAGGATTCAGATTCTATATTTTGAGCCCAATCCAGGGTCAGAGAAAAATTTAAGATATGATAAAGTGATCGGAATCGGCCAGGAAACGAGGGTCTTTCCTCTACCCTACCCCTCCCCGTGGTTGGGGCGCGCGCCTTTCTCTACCTCTTGCACAACATCACCTGCGGGCGGGAGTCGAACCTGCCTGCGTCGGCATGCCAGTCAGACACCATGCCCATTAGATGGACGAGAGAGTGTGGGGAATCGAGATAGCGCGTATGCACGGCCCCCAGAGCTCCGACATAGGACGAGCAAAAAACGTCCAGCGCTACAAACTACAAATAATTACCATCGTCATTGCCTGAATCACGCACGCGTTTACTGTGTCTCGCTAAATATAGAAAAAATGGCGACGAATCGCAAAGTGAGCGTGACTTTTGCGGGACATCGGTGTGAGACCAACGTATTTTCAGTTTTCATCGTGATTCAGGGTGAACTTTTTACTGTAGCCTTTTGTTTTGTACTGGCGTTCCCTGATTTCACCCTGATATGGCTGGACGCTTTCTTTATGTCTTATGTCTTTACTCCGGCGGCCGTGCGTATGTGAGGAAGGGGAGGGAAGAGGAAAGACCCTCGTTTCCTGGCCGATTCCGATCACTTTATCATAGCTTATATTTTTCTCTGACCTTGGATTGGGCTCAAAATATAGACTCTGAATCCTCACGTCACGCCCGATCGATATCAGTAGGTTGCTAAGCATACTTTGGCCTCTACGAAAACGTTTATTTTTAAAAATTATTTTTGAAAATCATGAAAAATGAACATGACCGGCGTCTTCGCCATCCAATTCTGCCCCAGAAACAATTTTCGCCTAAAATTAGCCCACCCGAGAGCTGAATATAACGTCAAAACGTGATTTCGACGTGACTCCATCTGGAGCCAACGAGGGGTCTGTTGACAAAATGGATATGACCATCGTCTTCAGCACCCTCGAAAACCCCAAAACACACAGTTTGAGGAAATCGACCTTTTTGAGCTGTGCCAAAGCTGGTCGGATTTGATCGATTCTTACGCAAACGCCCTAATATCGGGGCTATCCCGAAATAGAATTTTCGTTTCAGAAAACACTGTTGAAAAATATTTTATCAGAAAAGAAATTTGAGAACATGATTTTTTGGAAAAATATAAGGCGTAAATTTCATTTCAGAAACTATTTTTTCATAAAAACATTTGTAAGAAATTTAATCTGAGAATAACATTTTTTGGAAATAAAAATTGAGAAAAAATATTTCAGAAAAAAACTGTTGTAAATTTTTTTTGAGAAGTCAATTTAAAAAAAAAATAACCAGAACCGCCAAATAGAGAAATTTATTCGGTACAACTTTTCTTCACTTTCAATGTTATTTTACCTCGGCTATTTACTCCACTATTTCAGTGTATTGTCATGTTTAATGACGCTGCACTTAAGGTGGACGTAATAGGGCCCGGACTACGGTAGGTAGATCAATTACTATATTACCCGTCCAAAGTGATCTACATCGCAATTTTTTCTCTTGAATGGACTAATTGAAATGCGAATTTTATAACCCCTTTTTAATGATCCACCATCATGGGAAGTACGGTAACCGGCATAAGGTACGGTATGTAGATCACCACTTTCGATAAAACTCCTTCAAAGTGATAGATATCGCAATTTTCTTTAAGAAATCAACAAATTAGAAGAAAAAAATTTGAAATGATGCGAAAAAACCGTTTTACGAAAGTTAATGGATTGCCTAAAAGGCGGTTCCGGTCGAATTTTTCTCAAAATTGACTTCTGAAAATTTAATTCGGAAAATGCGGTTCTGGAAATAAATATCTGAAACTGATTTTTTACTTTTCTGTATGAGTGGAGGGGGAGGGGGGAGGGGGGAGGAAGGGGGGGAGGGGGGGAGGGAGAAGAGTGTCTGACCTCAAGATTGGCCTTGTTCGCAGCAGCAAGTGCTCCAGTCAACCAGAGACGAGATGAGGAATCAGGAGCAGAACGAGATAGTTTCTGAATGGAAACTACCTCTCATCCACCATCTACCCTCATACACATCCTGGCTAATTGAGAATATGCGAATGGGATTGGATATTCCCGTTAGCACCGCTTTTTTTATCTTTCAAATACCTCGATTGCAATGATTCCATTGCTTTCTCCACATGATATCATTGAATATGCCAGCCACTCCAAGAATCGAACCTCCACTCGACCCAATGTCTCCCGAGCGTAGTTTGTCAGCTCACTATGAAGGAATCATATTATATTTAAGTGCATATATAGTGTGAGATAGGGATGATTGAGGGAAGATATGGATCACTCACATGACTCCCTTTCTATCTCCCTGAATGGCATAGACCCTTGCTGCTTGCACAAGCAAATCCTCAGTCGGAGTTATTCCAGCTGATTCCCATGCTGAGAGCTAAAACAGACTCCATTCTACACATCTATTCGCCCTGTCTAGTTTTAATTTTTTTAAAAAGATTATTTAATTGTTTATAATTTCTCAAATATTATCGAACCTCATCAACAATAGACGGAAGCTCCTCCACAGTCTGATAATTGTCCACTTTAGTTGTGAAAATGGAGGTACGAGTGGATGGACCAAGAGTGTAATCTGCAATCGAAACACCCTTTCACGATACCAATTCATTTCAATCAATCAATAAATGTGGGATGCTGAGTAGAACAGAATTAGGCCAGAAATATATTCAAGTGGAATTGAGCCTGACCCTTCTGAGATAAGTCTTTGACAATCTTCTCCAATAATTCCTTTTTGTCATGTCTCTTCATCTCTTTGCATAATTCACCGAAGGAAGATAAAAGAGTGGCCATAGATCGATCAGAGATCCCATTCAGCTCCAATTCCATTCATTCTCATCACCACTCATTATTTTCCATACCTCATCAATGCTCGCTTTCATCAGCATTTTAGCCACATTCTCAACTGTCATCTTGGACACTGATGTGTACCAATTGATTCTGAAACATATACTCTCTTGAATACTTCCATAAAATCATTTGCACCATACAAAGAGATAAGATGGAATTTGTGTGTATGTTGTCATCCCCATCTCTGCTCACCTCTCCATAGCATCACTCAATGATTTCATATCATTATTTCCGATTGTATCTCCGTGTTTCTTCAACAATTGAGTGTGCTCATCCATATGGGATTGCTGCAACGAAAAGGGAATATTTACGCACGACCCTCCACTCCTCCGGCTCTAAAGTGGGCTTCCCGCCTCTATTGCGCGGTGCAAGAAAATCAGGGAGAGGGCGTGGTGGGACCATCGGTTTCAAATGGTATCGTAATATAGCTACGGTATTTGTGTGACCGAAAAATGATACTCAGTCAACATTCAAACATTCGCGGTATTTTAGTTGCTTGCGATCGTTAATTTGCAAAGCGCCGCATAAACTAAACACCGTGGTGCGCTGGTTGGTGTGAGCCCACGCTCCCTTAAGAAGAACCCGACTTTTTCTGGGGCTCTAAACGGCCGTGAATTTACGTATTATTAAACAGTCGCAACTAAGTAAATGAGATGAAACCATCTCCTCCAGTAACACATGATTAATATACCTGGAATGGATTCGTCTGCCCTCTTCTCTGGGATCCTCCTCTTCTTTCATTCCTTCCATATCCTCCTCTATTCCCATTCCCAGCTCCATTCTGTCCATCAGAGGAGGAAGTCGATGACTGTACTACAGTAGTCGTCGAACGAAGAGAACTGAAATACCAACAGCCAGATACACATAGGGGGGGGAGGGGGGGCAAATGGGCATGGTGTCTGACTGGCATGCCGACGTAGGCAGGTTCGAATCCCGGTGATGTTTTGCAAGAGATAGAGAAAGGCGCGCGCCCCAACCACTAGTCTCCGCACTACCTCTTTTTGCAAGAGGTAGAGGGCATGGTGTCCGACTGGCATGCCGACGTAGGCAGGTTCGAATCCCGGTGATGTTTTGCAAGAGATAGAGAAAGGCGCGCGCCCCAACCACTAGTCTCCGCATTATTTTACCACTAGTCTCCGCACTACCTCTTTTTGCAAGAGGTAGAGGGCATGGTGTCCGACTGGCATGCCGACGCAGGCAGGTTCGACTCCCGGTGATGTTTTGCAAGAGATAGAGAAAGGCGCGCGCCCCAACCACTAGTCTAAAAATATTACAAGCCCAGATCGGCACAAAATAGTCAATACTCGATTCACTTTCTTTTTTCATTTGTTATTCCGTGTCATGTTGAACGGTCTGAGTGAGTGAGTGAGAGAATAGCCTATTCTCTCACTCACTCACTCAGACCATTCTGAATAGGGAGAGAACAAGGATTTATCTAATTAATTTTATTCGGAATTCGATTAGATTTGGATTACTCTCTCTTCATTCCATACTCTCACATTCTCATTACCATTCCCTCGTCTCTCCGTATAAAAGCGCCTTCCTCCCATCAGTCCAGGCGCTCTCCAATCTGAGGAGAGCGGAGCCTTCGCCCCCGTGGACTCATTCTCCCTCGTTCAAGAGAGGATGAGGGGAAGGGGTGGGCAATGGCTATTTTGGGCCGATCTGGGCTTCTAAAGAAGAGCCCACATGGGGAAACAAAGCCTTTTGCCTCAATAACATACTACTTTGTTAAAATATTTTTTTAACACCTTACCGTACTAATGGAGCCGCTCTTCTCAGCATATTCCTCTAAGAGGAAATCTAAAATGATTCATCAGACATATATATATATATATATATATATATATATATATGAAGGGCATCATCGATATTAATTACGACACAACGTAGTATATAAAGAGAAGAAGAATGATTTATAATCGATTTATTGCCTAAGCATCAACTGAGTAAGGTACTGATATATACAAGTTCTCATTGATAAGTTGTTGATCTACCTGAACTAAATAGAGATGAACACAAAGAAACAACAAAAAAAAAATTGAGCAGGCGGAGGGAATACGGTAAACTACGGTCGCTCATGGGGTAGAAAAGAAGTGAATAACTAGATCATTTTGAGATAGATCAATCAAAAACAAGTAACAATAGCAACCTAACTATCTATTTGCTGACTATTCTAAATGAATAAGAATCTGGCTGATGAAGTACAATTCAAACACCCGATTCTCGTTTGGTTGATTTAATCTCACTGGATGTATTGAGATGAGAGATGGAACGAGGAATGGCCAATCGATGGAGCATGGACCAATTGACGAGACGATTCATTCCCTCACTCGACCATCCGTCTTAATCATCATTCATTAAATTATCTGTAAATAGATTTATTTGACTCACTCATAGCTATCTCTATATTCATCCATGTCTTCTGAATTCTCTCTGCCAAATCGTGAATCTCCTTCTGATCTACCTTCACACGCTTCTTTGTCTGCAAAACATTAGGAAATATAAACATTTATAAATATGTTTATGATATATTAGAATAAGCAAGCGATTCTCTAACCTTTTTGTATGCCTTCTTCTTCCTTTCATTCTTGCCCCCATTGGCCTTCCATACAATAGACTCCATCATCACCATCATATCACTCTTCATGTCCACTTTATTCTCCTCTTCAACCATCGATTCCTCATTAGAAACTGACAAGTCTAATTCATAACTTGCTCAGTTATATTAAATAAAAACAGAATAAAACCGTTTCTCAATATATCTCGAATCAACTGACATTCTACAGTAGCTTCCTCCCTAATCGCCTTTCCTTTCCTCTCTTTCTTCCTTATCTCTCCAATCACTCCATACGTAATCAGATTCGCAATCTTCTCTATCAGAATGAGATTATCAGCACACTGAAAAAACAACTACCATTTGTTAGATTGGAATGTCAAAAATAAGAATAAATTAACGAAATCGAGAGAAAAATAGAAAATAAAAGCTAGCATACGTGATCTCTTTCAATCTCTTCGAATATTTCTCTCCATTTATTTCCATGTATTGAGACTAGACTGAATACGTGTTTGGCCGTCTTATCCTCATTCTTGGAAAGTAGATTCAACTGAAACAACTCATCTTCCCATCAAACACCAAGAGTCAAACTAACCACCAAATGAGTGACGAATGATTCCAATTTGAGAGAAGGGCAAGAGGCAACGAATGAAGAGATTGACCCTATATGCAATCAATTTAGTATCACCAATTATACTACAAACTAGCTGTACACCGGGTCGTATTCACAGATTAACAATGAAACGCTTGCTTGCGAGTGGGGCGTATGCCATTGCAAAAAGCTCGTGAGGCTTCGAGCGCTCTGGAAAAGTTGCGATGTAGCCACTCCGCTTCGCTCCGTGGCTACATTTGCAACTTTTCCTCCGCGCTCTCAGCCTCACGAGCTTTTCACAATAGCATGGTCGAAGTATCCTAAAAACTTGTAAATCTTCTTTAAATGTTGATTGCCACTTCGCCCAAGGCTCTCCGATGATTTTGAAGCGAGTTATGAGCGAAAATATGAAGATTGCGAAATCTGAGCACGGGAGGTCGTTTGGCACTTCTCCCGATCTTCTCCGTTGATTTTGAAGCGAGTTATGAGCGAAAATATGAAGATTTCATAATGATGACGAAATCGAAGATTGCGAAATAGTTGCTGTCAGTGAAAAGCGCTGACGAATATGAGTCGATTGACACTAATCCCGTTCTTTACGGACGAATTTGAAGTGAATTAGGCGCGAAAAACGGATTATTGCCTAAGGATGATGAAATATGTCGCAATGATGATGAAATTTTTTAACGATTTTGAAAAAGATGTTTTCGGTGGTTCGATTGGTCAAGGACTTGTAATTTTTACTAGAAATTTTTTTACTAGAAACTATTACTAGAAAGCGAGTTATTGAGGTTTGAAAAGTGTGACAGACAAACGGACGAACGAACGAACGAACGAACGAACAGACAAAGAGACATTCTCATTTTATAAGAGATAGAGCAATAAGGAAAACAAAAGTAATAACTCACTCAACGAGTCCATCATCACTCCTTCCTTTTCGTTCATCGCTGCTCTGACTACAGTACCCATTCCGCACTCAACACTACCGTATCTCTCTCCCATCCATCTCCATCGACGGAATATTGAGGAGAAAGATGCTCTCCTCAAATTATCAATCAAATTTTTATTTTCAAAATTTTTTCAATATAATATCGGGGGGGGGGGGGGTGATGACACCTGCTGACCTCCTCAACATCTCATTGAGAGCCTCTTCCACCATTTCCCTCGACCCATCCAATAGTCCCATTCTCATACCACTCTCGTACATCTGAAATGGTGATAAATGAACAATACTCTATGTTGGAATTGCAAATGATGCTCTTCATCTATATTCTACTACCTCATTGAAATGAGTCTCTCTCTCACTCCTTCCAGCCACTTCTCTCCATAGAGATCGAGTAGCCGAGACACGAAGAGATGAGAAGGCCTTCATCGAGACTAAGAGATTACCATTAATATCCATCCTTCTTGTTCCTTTTCATTCTCAATGATTAGACTCTTCTACTGACTGGGTGCCATCATGAATGCTTTGTGATGCAATTGAATTGCTTCCATTGCTCCTTGTATTCCTTCTTCTCTGGCTGATCTGGCTGCTAATAGAAGAAGGATGTGACAAGGAAGAGAATGACGAGGAGAAGCACAACCACTCAAAAGACGAGATATTGGGGAT
Organism: Pristionchus entomophagus; assembly: GCA_036245825.1. Lineage (NCBI taxonomy): Eukaryota > Metazoa > Nematoda > Chromadorea > Rhabditida > Neodiplogasteridae > Pristionchus > Pristionchus entomophagus. The sequence continues at coordinate 18,880,048 of BTSX01000001.1, read as the reverse complement.
GGAGATAGATAACAGACTTACAAATCTCTCATCATCTCTCTGCATTCCTCACAGTCTCTTGCTTGATCTACCACGAGAGCAAAGATCCGAGATACCTCCAATTAATATATTAGGCTCATTGTAAGTTTCACGAAACATTATGCACACATTTAAAGATGGTGAAATCAAACCTGATGTGGTGTTAGACTGGCTTTTGGCCAAAAGGAAGTAGTCAATAGAGATCGGAGACTATCCATGTCCTCAAGATAATAATAATGGTAAACGTTTGGCCTCAAAATGATATCAGTCATCTACCAACTAACCCATCTCTCTACAATGTCCATAAGTACTATAACGTTCATCTCTCCTTCTCTCATTGAGACTGATGGTAAGGGGTCGGGTTCAACCTAAACAATTACCGCATTTAATTTTATGTCATTAATGTCTAATAAATCTTTTATATGTATTTATGAATCTATTAAATCCTAGCTAGTTCTAGAAACAAATAAAAAAAATAACCTCGACAGTTTGCACCTTCTTCTCTACCTCTGATGCAGTAATGGACAATACAGTAATGGGGGCTGCAACTGGCGATAAAGAGGCAAGACGACTTCTGACTCCCAGAGGACGAGAAACCGGACTGAACCATACAATCTACGAGTTTAGATATTACAAGAGAAATATTAATACCTCTCGATTCGCTCCTTCTCTGGTGAAATTGTGGATGATTTCCTATTTGGAGAAGAAGCACGAAGAGTTGAAGCGGGAAGAAGATCACGGGAAGGAACCAGATCACTGCATATAGAGGATCAAGGAGACAAATACTCAACACTAACAGTATAGGCTGTTCCAGGTTTGACTCCTCAACAGTGGCCAACATCGCGTCAAAATCATACTGAGATATCGAGCAACTTCCTGGAAGCATAATTTGATGTTTAATAGTGATAACAAATGAATGGACCTGATGAGACTCCTAAGACACTCCCGATGGCATCCTCATCCACTATGTCTCGTCCTCCTAATTCGGAGGCGTCTGCTAGTGTAGGAACATAAGAGCCCGAGGCTGAGCGTCGGAGACCGCTTGAACTGGAAGTACAATTGATTCAAGAACGGGAAAAAGAAAGAATACCTTAGACTACTCAGGCCGATAGGCGCCTCATGAGTGTACGATGATGAAGAGGGTAACTCACTAGAGAATATATGGGATTAGAATAAAAATATCGGATAACTAACAAACCTGATGGGAATCTCAACCTGAGTAACGTCCTCAAAGAGAGCGAACCATCGAGAGTGTTGGCGTACGTGCGAACAAGAAAGATTGGGCAGTGATGGAATAATCACATTCATACGCCTGATATGTATGCTATAATTTTCATCTATATTCCGAGACAGTCCACAATATAATTGAGAAAAACTCACTGCAAACATTGCGAGCACAATTTGTACATATTTTCCCACTTTGCCTCCTTTTAGTCAGTTCTTGAGGAACTACAATTGTGCTAGCGATGAACCCATTAGTAGAACCGATCTAGGGCTATGATTGAGACATGAAAAAACAATAAAGCATGAGAAATATAAGAGCAGATCACCAACAAAGAAATTGGACCAGAAAAGTTAAATCGCGAGCCGGAAAAGGTCGTGTCATTGCATGGGAAACGTCGAAATCGCGCGAATTCAAATTTTCCTAAGAAATTTTTTAAAGGATTCTTTTAAAAATTTATTGAGTAAAAGTGAGTGCCATTTTCCATTATTTTGCTGATTGAGAGGCTTACTCAAAAAGGAACACATGTACGAAAACGGAAAAAAAATCTGTAGGCCGATCATGCTAAATTTTGCAGGTGAATCTTTGTCCTTATGATCCTTGTGTCATACTTGTGGTTTTATAAAATTTTTTTTTTCTAAATAGTCACGTAAAAATTTTGACGATTTCCGAAAAATTGTTGATTCGGTGATAGTGTTGGGTTCTACGCAAGGAAGGCGCATATTGGAGTTGACAGTCGCGTAGAGTGACCAGATAGATATTTCCTTCCCATTCAGAAGACCTACGACCATTTCCCATTCTTCACAATTTCATTCACGACTTCGCCGCGAGAATTGAGAAGACATGGATAAATATAGAGATAGTTAAAGTGATTCAAATGAATATATTTACAGATAGAGATAATAGAATGAATGATGATTAAAGATAGTGTAAACACAAAAAATTCGACCCCAATTTTATTGTTTTATTGGAAGCCCACTGTACTGCTGAGTATGGAAACAAGAATGAAAAAGTTTGAAAATAGCTAAAAGAGCAGAATTCGATTTTAAAAAGTCGGGATTGAGCTCAGGGAATTTGTAGATTACTGTAGCTGCGTGAGTTATTGATTACTGTAGCTCACTTTGCTCGCAGCCGCAGTTGAGTGTTTTCCGCTATTTGTTTTATTATTTTTGTCGTTCATTTCGCATAATTTGATTTCTATGGTTTAGAAGCGACCATATTAGAGCTTCTGTCAATATTCACTTCTCTCTGTCAAGCTCAAATTTGTTGTTACTCCATCGTTTGCATTCGTGTACTTTTTGAAATAGTTTAGAATAATTTTTCAGACTTTGAAGAACGTCAGGCGCACTTCGAGAAGGATCATGAGCGGCGAACGCCGCCAGGCCAGTTGCTTCTATATTTACAAAATTTAAATGAGTGATTAGGACTCTATTTTAGCCTTGTTCTAGTAATAGTTCTGCTGGAAACCACTGAATATCGAGTTCTGTGTGTCATTAAAGCTAGATTCAGTTCACCACTGCCGAAAACACGGTTTAACTAGACGGACCGTGGCAAATAATAATAATAAAAGTAAACTGGGAAGCACAACGAGTTTGTTCAATAAATTTATTTGCCCAATAAATTAACCGTGTTTTCGGCAGTGGTGAACTGAATCTAGCTTTAATGACACACAGAACTCGATATTCAGTGGTTTCCAGCAGAACTATTACTAGAATAAGGCTAAAATAGAGTCCTAATCACTCATTTAAATTTTGTAAATATAGAAGCAACTGGCCTGGCGGCGTTCGCCGCTCATGATCCTTCCCGAAGTGCGCCTTACGTTCTTCAAAGTCTGAAAAATTATTCTAAACTATTTCAAAAAGTACACGAATGCAAACGATGGAGTAACAACAAATTTGAGCTTGACAGAGAGAAGTGAATATTGACAGATGCTCTAATATGGTCGCTTCTAAACCATAGAAATCAAATTATGCGAAATGAACGACAAAAATAATAAAACAAATAGCGGAAAACACTCAACTGCGGCTGCGAGCAAAGTGAGCTACAGTAATCAATAACTCACGCAGCTACAGTAATCTACAAATTCCCTGAGCTCAATCCCGACTTTTTAAAATCGAATTCTGCTCTTTTAGCTATTTTCAAACTTTTTCATTCTTGTTTCCATACTCAGCAGTACAGTGGGCTTCCAATAAAACAATAAAATTGGGGTCGAATTTTTTGTGTTTACACTATCTTTAAGATCGATCTTCGAGTGAGGGAATGAATCTCTGTATCAATCTCGAAATTTAAAAAAATATTAAGTAAATCGATAAAGCTGTGATGAATCAAAATAATTAGATGCAAATATTTCAATGTCAATCAATGTGAAGAAAGGATGGGAAATGTTGAGCAATGATTGGAATGATCTATATTTGTATCTCATATGGAATGGCACAATCTAATCACAATCGTCTAAAAGACGGATCAAAATGGCCGTTCTGAGACTAACAATCAAATCCGAAATTTGTCTGGAAGTCGAATCATTAAATACAATGTTGCGTGTCTATCAATCGTTCTTCTTTATGCGATTTGTCATGGCGTTTGGGAGAAATTGGCGGTATGAAGGAAGAATGGGATAGAATCTACTTCTTTCCGATGAAGTACTCACTCACTTCTTGACCATAATTTCGATTCCAATCGATGAACTGATCAATTTGATGAGATATCATTCGTTTAATTGACCTACCTTGTATGCAGTCGCGATTTTCTCTGAGAACACATGCATATTCTTAGTCTCAGGACGAGAATCCCTCCACAAAACGAGCTGAGGGAAGGAAAGATTGAGTAGTTAGAGGGATCTTGTCAAGGAATGAACCTCTTTAATCTGCTCCATTGACTTCATATTCACACATCCCTTCACTACTTGGCTAAGAATTGAATTATCGTCCTTGAGTCTAAACATAAATGATTCCTGATATACTCCATATATGGTAATACCTGTCATATATCTTATCCCACTGCTCGAATATGAAATCGAATAGGAAGGGACGGGCCAATTGATTGAATGAGACATATCCAAATAGAGTTCCCAGATCTTGACTTCTAACAGGGGAAGTCTTCGGGTCAAGAGACACAAGCAGAGTTCTATATCAATATATCTTCTCCCAATCATCATATCATTGATCTACCTCTTTAATTGAGCAATATCAGTAGTACATGTGAGTGCCCTCATAAGTGCTTTTCCCTCCATCTGAAATCAATCAATATTCTCCCCACTTCATTCTTTAGATCTACTTGATTCTGCTCCCTGATGAGTAGATCTCGGATGATTTCATAGGCACCGGGAGTAGAGTATTTCACTCCATCACAATATGTTCTTGCTCTAAGAGGGGCTGCTACTCTGGAAAGATCAAAGATCATTCTGAGAAGGAAGAATAATCTCTCACTTAGAACATTCACTCGCCATTGTCTCCGTTCCGTTGCAAATCAAGAGGAAGTTATCCTGTCATTCCATTCATTGATCAACCAATCGATAATTCTTACCTGATAGTCCTTGAATTCCTCAGCAACACAACCGGGATCATTAGCCGCGCACATCTCTTTGATTACTGTATTCGCCTTGTAACTGAAATAGATCGATTCTACCGTAATCCACCCGATTGTTCACTTCTCCCAGAATACTGTATCATCGGCGAAAGAAGCGACTAGTTTGGCCTTATCAGTGATATCGTATTGAGAACGGAGAAGTTCACGTTTGAATGTCTGAATGATGGTACTCTCATGATTGGATTGCGATGGATTTGATTGGGCTGAGTAGGAATGGATTGGGATGGATTGGAATTGATTGGGATTGATATCCCTCTGGCACTCACATTCAGATTGACACTGGTTGGTTCACTTGCCAGATAACCCAAGATCAGAGTATATTCGCTGTTGAAAATATTGAGAGGAAGAGTTTCCTCCTCTTTCTGAGATGGAATATTGATATTCCTTCATGGAAACGATTGATCTACTTTGATATATTCCTTGAGGATATCGAATAGTTCTCCATACTTGACTTTTCCTATTTGAGCCATTGCAAATGCATCAGAGATCAATCGAGAACGAGTTCGTGTAGAGAATCTCTGGAATTGAGGGATTGGAATAACCCTTCTCCAATTGGATATGTTGTATAGCAATTACACTCCATATTAATTATATACACGAATAGTAAAGACCCAGTAATAGTCGTGCCCCAGCGCGCGCACCAGTTGAACTCGTGAGCCGTTCACTCCCAAGTATCACTGTAAGTCACCGTTTGATGCACTTTGAATTCGCGTCACCATCGTAACGCCTTTCCCCTGATTCAGGGATTACCGTTTTCCCTCGCATTTGTTGTCAGACTCTCAGTCGAGTCTCGCTCCCTCGTCTAGTCATGACTTAGTCTCCCTCTCTTTCCCCGTCTCGCGTAGTTGTCGCCCCGTGCTCTCCTACCGGGAATCACCACCACTGTTCTATTGCCTCCCTCGCCCGATAAACGTCTAAGTGAAGCTACTCTCTAATTCCCCTCACACTACAAGGACACAAGCTCTTCATTATCGATCAAGATACATATCAGATATCATATTTGTAATTTCCTCTCGATTAGAGAGTCTCCATTACCTTGTGATCAGAAGCAAGAACAACTCCGATTCTCTTCCACCCATCTCCCTCATAGTGAGTACGGTAGAATCCATACGAATCGATATTCATGACGAAGAATTCATTATCGGGGATGGGAAGAACAAGAGGATGGTCTGAATGCGGTAGATCATTGGGTATGGATACGGTAGATACGGTACCTCTATCGATCCAGAACAACTCAGGGACATCTCCTGCACCACGAGTGATCGTAAGTGGAATATCCCATTTGAATCTGATTTACCAATTGAGACTAGATCATGACTCTGACCTACCCAAACTCTGGATTACGGTACTTAAGCCTCTCTTGAGTAGCATTAGTAGACTTATATCTCATCTGAGAGAATTCGACGAAAGTTCCATTCATTCTCTTCGCAATCACAACTGGGAATCCCATCTGGAATGAGAATGATCTACCCTTCCCTCATTTGGGATGAGAATGATCTACCCATCCCTCATTTGGGATGAGTATGATCTACCCTTCCCTCATTTGGGATGCGAATGATCTACACTATTATCAACTTCCGATACCTGAGTGGTCCATTGACTGGCGAAATGATGCATATTAAGGGGAGAGTTACGAGGACCCTGAGAGAGATCAAAGACCATTTCCTCCCATATAATCATATCTCACCATGATTTTGTTCTTATCTGCAGCAACTTGGAGAGATGCCCACAAATCGGCCGCAGCTGCGTTGCCATAGGCGTGTTTGGTGAGGTAAATCTGAAGAGTCAATAGGGGGGGGGGGGGGGGGAGGGGGAGGGGGAGACATACCTTCAATCCCTCTTGGAAGACGGAAGGACCGAGAACGGATCGAATCATACGGAGAACAGAGCCACCCTTCAATTATCGATTGAAGAATCATCGAGAAGGAGGGGGGATACAGCACCTTTTGATATGAAATTGAATTGAATGCCTCGACTACTTCAATCGATTTATCAATCTTGAATGAGAGTGGTTGAGAAGTGGGAAGAGCATCGACATTGAAGGCAGTATCTTGAGCATCTCGAACGAATTCTTCCTCCTTCAATAGGAATCATACTGTTAATAAGATAAGGGAATACATACCATATGATAGTTCTTATCCGATATAATATCAGTTCCATCGTATTCAACAAGAGTAGCAAATCCCTCATTGAGCCACAGATCATCCCACCATCGCATTGTCACGAGATTACCAAACCACTTCAATTCAATCAATTATCTAAGCTAATCCATGTCAATCCAATCGATAGAATTGTCCTCTCTCCAATCGATTCTTCTCCTTCTCATCTAATCCTCACTTGATGGGCCAATTCGTGTGCAACTACAGTGGCCACTCGCTGCTTCTCCAACATTCCATATGTCTCTGCATTGTATAACTGAAAATGATCTTTGATCTTTCCCTTCTCCTTCTTTCCACCCACCAAATCAGTCTCTCTATAGGTGACCAATCCCCAATTTTCCATTGCACCCGCAGAGAAATCAGGGCACGCGATCATATCTGAGATCAAAGATCAACTCTATCCTCCATCCTTTCTCCTCACCCATCTTCTCAAGAGGGAATTTCGTTCCGAAGTATTCATCATACAGTGCCAATACTTTGGCTCCAGCCTCTAATGCATATCTTGTATCTTCCTTTGTCTCATGACGGGCCCATACTCGAACCTCAACAGAGAGAAAAGGGTTACAATTGAGGTAAGAAGGGGGGGGGGGGGGGTGGAGGGGGGGGGGGGAGGGGGAGGAGGAGGGGGACTCACGAGTACTCCATTCTGATTAGTCGTCTCAGTCTTGGATAGATCACCAACAACAATGGCCAATAGATAGGAGGACATCTTTGGAGTTTGCTTGAATTTCGTCAAATTCCATCCAGATTGAGTCCTTTAATGGATGGATCGGAGAGGGAGATAGGGAGAAGGAGGAGGAGAAGAGAGGGAGGGAGAGGGAGAGGGAGAGAGGGAGAGAGGAGGAGAAGAGAGGGAGGGAGGAGGAGAAGAGAGAGAGGGAGGGAGGAGGAGAAGAGAGGGAGGGAGAGGACTGACGGGATAGATTCGGTCTCCATTCCATTGCTGAGAGCGATGGTAGATGAGGGATGCTCAACACGCACATCCCAGGTTGCCTGTGAGAGAAGAGAAATCTATGGAGAGGGAAGGGAAGGGAGGGGAGAAGGGAGGGGGGAGGGGGGGGAAGGGAGAGGGGAAGGGAGGGGGGGAGGGGGGGGGGGGAGGGGGGGGGGTGCCCACCTTGAAGGATGGTTCATCGAAGCATGGTACCATTCTACGTGCATCAGTTGGTTCCATCTGAGTCATTGCGAGTAGTCTGGAAAGAGAAGGAAGGGATTGGCCGTATCTTCATCTCCATGTCCGTACTTCGTATTTCCTTCTCCATCCTTATATGAACTGACATAGAGACCTCCGAGAATTTCCAGAATTCTTGCAGTATAATTGATCTGTGATGATATTTAATCTTTGATCTCTGTCTGTTCCATCACCTTGAGATAGACAGTATCTCCCACTTCGAGTTCATCAGTGTATACTGTCAGCTGGAGTGTTCACATTGATCCTATCCACCCCCTCCCCCCCCCCCCCTTCCCCCCCTCCTCCCCCTTCCCTCTTCCCCTTCTTTCGTCACCTTCTCCAATTCTTTCTCCACTTTGAATCCTCCTACATTAGATGTAGACAATTCTCCCGATTGTGACTATAATTCATTCATTTTCTCTTCTTTCTCATAGTTTTCTTCCCCATTTTTCACCTTCTTCTCAATTCCGAAAGAGTCTTCAGTGAAGATCAAATCCTTTGAGTTGAGTACAATCACATTGGTTGGATGGAGTACAACCATTTGAATGATAAGCTGCAATAAATGAGATATCTCCCTTATCTTCTCTTTCATCTTTCTCACTTTAGCATCAGCAGTCAGAGTGTGATTCTTGCTGATCAATGCTCCATATCCAGGTAGATAGATCTAATAGAGAAGAAATACGTAGAGAAATTATGATGAATAGATAGTGGACAATTCGCTATTAAATGTCCACTCCATAGGAGAGTATCAACTTGATCACTTGATTTATGTGTTCCACAAATGTTTCGAAAGTGATAAAAATGTCCTAACAAAGTACGATATACTGACCCCTAGTCTATCATCTCTCTCTCTCTCTTCCAACAAAGTGCACACATTTCTCTAATCACTCTCTAATCACTATTTTTTGACTTTCCATCACCTCCTCATTGCTTGGAAGTTTGTTTGGATGGAATGGCTAAAGGATGGAAAAATAAAGAAGGAAGGAACTAATCCTATTGTAAACTCTTCGTTCCTTTCCCTTATTTTCACTCACTTTCATGTGTAGATTGTAATTGAGAGGAGAAAGAGAAGAAGGGAGACGAAGGGATTCCGCTGATGGTCCATTCGAATCAACTACATCAGGGATAGAATCTTCTCGACTGAATCACAATATTAGGGAAAGATCAAAGATTATTCTCTCTCTCTCACTCGGTTTCTGGATTGAATCCACGAGGATGACGAGTAATGAAGTAAGTGACAAGTGAAGAGATAACCACCGAAACAAAGACGACTGCAACCGAAATCATTTTCCCCATCTTTCGCTTCCCTCCATTACATTTTTGCAAATCCTATTCTTCGAAAGAAGAAGAGAGTTTTCAACCTATCCGGACAATTCATTATTTTTCTAATATTGAAAATCTAATAAGAGAATAATTGCCTTGAATGATTGAGAAGGGGGAGGGGGGATGATTGAAATGACTAACCCAATGCAACAATGGCCAGAAGTTTTCTCATTCCAAATGAGAAAGAGAAGGAGAGATTAGAGTTAGAGGCACTCAGGGGTTTGGAAGATCGACCCATCCTGAAATAAGATCAAGATGTGAAATGGAAAATGATCTAGATCAAAGAAATAGAAGAGATCAATGACTAAATGTAGACAAAGAGATGAAGATGAGAATGAAATACTAATAATGGAATCAGAATGAAAAGAGAGAAGGCGATTAATGGAGACTGGATGGAACACTTATGAGAAGGAAGAGAAAGAGACTCATAGTATATACAATAAAGCTGGAAGGAGAAAATGAGCGAAGCCTGAGGAAAGAAATAGAGTGAAAGAGAATGTTGCCATCTCGAGGCAGTCTGAATATCTACTCCACTCTGATTCAATCCATGAGATAGAATGGAAGTTGTTCCCCCAATCACATATTTGGAGAGGATTATGCAATGAGGATTGTTCACGGATTGAAGAGATAGGGGTGAGAGAATGGAGAGATATCAAAAGGGCAGGGGATGGTCAGGAATGGGGGAAGGAGGGGGAGAGGGGGGGGGATGAGTGGGAGGGAGGGGGGGGGGAGGTGGGGGGGGGGTGAGTGGGGAGGGAGGGGGAGGGGGAGGGAGGGGGTCGCAATCTATGGACGGCCCATGTTGAACATTCTACAAGAGTAGGGGGAGGGAGTATTGTGAGGTTTACAACAGAGAAAAGATGATACTGAGTGGCGAGCCCTGATAGAATGATAATATTGACAGAGGAGAAATAGTCTGTGAGGGAGAGACAAATGAGGGAATCTGAGGTGGGGGGGATACAATGGGGATCTCATCAAAGAGAATCCCCCTTTCCCCTTCACTCCTTTCTCTTCTAACTAGGATTGATAATGAGGAGATAGAGAGATAAAAGAAGGAAGACTGAACAGAGCAGCATCTGATGAGGAGGGAAGAAAGAGAATGAGAGGTTATTCGGGATGTAATTGAAAGAGAAGAGTTGAGTGGTGATGAAGTGGTATGCGGATGAGATGACAAGGGGACAAGGGAGAGATGATGGAAGGATCAAGGGAAGAGATTACACTTCTCAGTGCCCATTCAATTCTCTATTAGAAGAGGTAAAGCGAAGAGAATCATAATAAAACACGGACAGAAACATGAGAAAAAAGAAAGAGAAGTCAATGGAAAGAATGAAGGGTTAGAAAAGGGGCGGAGATAGGATGAAATATCTTTGAGTGGAGAGATTATGAATGGATCTTGTAGTGGAAAGACTGTACGGAGGACAGCTCATAGAGGGATGAAGAAGGAAGAATGAGGAATATGAGAGATGAATGAGGGGGAGAGAAGGAATAAGAGACTATTTACAACTACACGAGTCGATCAGTGAATAAAATATGGAAAGTGAGGGATGTTTTCCATACGTTTTTGGATTGGTTCGCATGAAAGTTCAGAGTTGGATCCGGAATGAAAGCGAATGAATGGAAAGTGAGACAATCGTGTATTATGAAGATCGGAAGTAAGATAATAGGAGATGTAGTGGAACTAATTCGTTATACCCTGATATAGATCCATAATCTGGGATTGGAGAAGATGCAAGTGGAAGTTGATCGGGAGATTTCACTGTAGGAGAAGGAGAAGGAGACGGAGATGACATCTGGAATCATCATAAGACATCAATGAAATCGAAGAATCTTAATCAATTCAATTAGCCCATGATGAATATTATTGAATAAAGTGTAGTGGACTAGTAGTGGAGAGGGCGAAGGTCTATTAAGAGGACGATTGATATCCATTCAGACTGTCGTTATCAGTTCACGATTAGAACTCGTGAGGAAAACATTGCTCATTATCCCCTCCCCCTCCATCCCCCTTCATCCCCCCTCCATCCCCCTCCATCCCCCACCCTCCCCCGTCCATCCCCCCCCCCCCGTCCATCCCCCCTATCCCTTCCTCATTGAATAACTGTCCATTCCGTCTTTCGTACTCATCTCCTCTGAATTCTCTGAATGATCTTCTCTCCTCTTTCTTTCTCTCTCCCTCTAAAATGGGCGCTCCACTGATAATCATTCGCCCCATTGAACTCCGCGTGCGGCTCGCGTCGATTATCCATTCGCTGTTTAGAATTCGCAAGATGATTCATTACTAATGCAATTCCACATTTCCATTATTCTCAATATGATTTATCCATCTCAATTATTCTAGTGACAATGCATCTCAATCTGGTTTCAATCTGTGATATTTGTGCTATGGAGAAGCCCCTCCACAAAATTGCAAACTCTCGGGAGGTCACTAATATTTTCATAGGTCTGTCATTTATTTGAAAAAAAAATAAGCTTATTTTTCAGTGCCTATTTCAATTGAAATAAAAAGTTCCCTCCAAATTCCAAAACTGAAAGTAATCGGATTACGCGATGTAAGTTTTCATTTCCATTTTTCAATAATCTCAGATCTCAGGAGAATTTGGAATTGATGAGAGCGAATAAAGATAATCGATTATTAAGAAGATCAATGGAAAAGGAAATGAATAAAGATCTGATGGCAAGTGTCCTTTGTGAAGTCGATGTAAGTTGTTTAGTATTCTGTTAGAGTATTAAAAAAGTTGAATTGAAGGAGTCAAGAAGGAGTACAATGGAGGGATATGCAGTGATTAGAGTTCTGATTAGTGGAGATGATTATCTTATTCAGTATAAGGCCCAGGGATTTCATGATGAATTCTCTTTCTCTGGTTAGTGATACAGTCAAATATAATGGCGATAATGAGAGGCTTTCCTCACAGGGGAGAGATTCAATGATTACCATCTTGCATTTGGATGCGAGAAACAACTTGTTATGCTTCTAAATGAGCGAGATTTCCAAATCTACTGTACGAAATTACCATGGAAGCTCCCATCAAGAGAGATTTGTGGTTTATGTTCATATCCCACCATCTCATGGAAGGTTTGTGGTAGTGACTTCCATATTCATTATTTTTTCATCGGATTCACTTTCCCATTCCAGGTTTATCCGTGCAAACACCGTGTGTGCTCTTCCTGTGCCAAAACGATAGATGGAAGAAGATGCATCTACAATACATTCAACACTTGCAAGTTTATGCGAGTAGAAGAAGCAGTTACAGGGTGAGAAAAAGAGAAAAAGGGAATCCATTCCAAGTCCATCCAACAATCCATTCAGATACGAAGACGATGAATTCTGTAGATTCGATAATTGCATGGAGAGAAAGGCAGGTATCTACATTGTACCCCCCCCCCCCCCCTCCCTCCCAATCTCCCTAACTCTCTGATCCTCCTCCTCTCAAGGTACTCAATCTACCTTGCCAATGCCTCACTTGTGAGGGAAATGGAATAGAATGCTCAAGGTGTTTCAAAGAAGTTAAGGAGCAGAGGGACGTTAAGAATTCTTAATCTCAATTATTCATTGCTGCTTCTGACGATATTCTAGTTTACTGATTATATTCGACAAAATCAATAATCAAAGAGGATTCGTACTTTCGTATGATATGAATTGCAAATTATCTCTTGTATCTATAACGTTTAACGTTAATAAAAACATTTCGAACTTTACATTCCAAGAATATATCGCAAAGGTCCCAAAAATTTGCGTAATTTTTTATATCTTAATTGTTGTTATCGTCTCACTCACGATAACAAATAACACTTCCTTTGTTTGTGTAATCCGAGAGTATGAAAGGTTGAAGATCAATGTACGGTTGTTTTCACTTCTTTTTGACTATTTTGGTGAACTCACGGTAACAATAAAATAGGAATAAATGGATAGACAACGCGGTTCAGTGACAAAATCTAAATGGATCAATATGAAGCCGTTTGCGATAGGGTCAACAAGTGCCTGGAACTGGCCAAAAATCGGATGTGCCCAAAACTCGGTCCTATGGGTAACTTTTAATTCTGAATCGATTGGCGTTTTCAGTTTTTCGATCTGAGCCTTCTGAATCCCGGTACGGCACGACGTCAATTCCGCAAAAAATCGGTTTCTGCGATGAAAACTGATCCCGAAAGGGCAAAATTGGCCAAAATCTCGCGTACCCGACCACAATTTAAAGCTCTTCAAAATTAAATTTTGGACGAAGCTCTATCTTTATTCGTTTTCGAATCATGGTCGTTTTTTTGACTCGTTCCTATGAGCGAGTCGAGACCTATTGTGTTCGAACCGCCGTTCCACTTGAAAAAGGGGCAAAAGTGGCCTTTACCCATGGAAAACGGGGCAAAAGTGGTCTTTGCCCACGTCTGAACCCCCTACATATATATATATAATTAGAATCAGCATGGAACGGCGGTTCGAACACAATAGGTCTCGACTCGCTCATAGGAATGAGTCAAAAAAACGACCGTGACTCGAAAACGAATAAAGATAGAGCTTCGTACAAAATTTCATTTTGAAGAGCTTTAAATTGTGGTCGGGTACGCGAGATTTTGGCCAATTTTGCCCTTTCGGGATCAGTTTTCATCGCAGAAACCGATTTTTTGCGGAATTGACGTCGTGCCGTACCGGGATTCAGAAGGCTCAGATCGAAAAACTGAAAACGCCAATCGATTCAGAATTAAAAGTTACCCATAGGACCGAGTTTTGAGCACATCCGATTTTTGGCCTGTTCTAGACCCCAGTTGAATCTTGTTGATTCTATGAAATGGCTGGATGGAAAGAGAAAGAAACAACGATGAGAATTGTGATAGCTCCCCCCTATCCACTCCAAACTCTGACATTGTGATGGCTCCCCCCTCTCCACTCCAAAACTCCGTCAAATCGCTTTTCCGATTTCACATATTTAGAAATGATCAATTAAAATATCCTCGAGATGATATTCACTTGAAAGTCTCAAATCCGAAAAATTTCAACTTTTCATCAACTCGGGGCGAAATGCCAGGCTTTACTGTTTGATGATATACCAAAATACAGTAAATTAGTGCATTTGGTTAATTTTGCTCCCGCTTGACGGTAGTCGTGGGTTTGTGATCATGAATCTCAATTTTCTTTCACCGCTAAGCCAGTTAGACTTCTATTCGTCTCCCTCTTGAGACATAATCATAGAAGGAAATAAAGACGAGAAGATGAAGCTGGTAGCGAGCACTGAGATAGACTGGTGTTACTCTTTTTTGAGACATTTAGAATGGAAATGAGAAGAAGTAAGAAGAAGAATAGAGAGAAAATGGACGAAGGCGACGAGACCATACAAACTATTTCTCATTTCAGACTCATCTGAGTTCATTTTAATTATAACTTATATTTACAGGCCAATCACCACTTATCTACTCCATAAATCATGAATCATCAATTTCTGTCGCTACCTATGAAAGTTTTCTTTCTACAGTCCCTTCCATACAGCTCCTACACAAATCAATGGAACAGGATGATATTGAGCGGAGTAGATCATCTATCACTCGCTCCCTCTATTCTTCTTTTTTTCACTCCGCTTGTATTCTCAATCTAACCAAATTCCCTTGCTTGGGCAGGCACAGATTGTTTTCTCACTGTTTTTCCTCCAATTTCACAGCAGAACGACCCCTTTTCTCTCTCGTTCAATGGTTCTTTCATTCTCTTCTCAGTAAAGAAGGTCCTTCCCTCTTTCATTCGATTAAAAGACACGAAACAAATTGAACTGCTGCACAAACCTCTCCGAACGGTAGTCAAGTACATTAATTCACGTTGTCATTCGTAATCTTGTGAACATATTCCTTGTCTAGAGTGAATCCCTGTTCCTTCTATCCTTCACTTTCACACTTTTTCTGCATTCCACTTCTCACTTGTCTTTCACAGTGTTTTCATGCTTCGAATCATAACAATTTTTTTCTTCCTTTTTTGTGTGAATTTTCCTAAGTAGATCAAAGGGGAAATAAAATCTTCAGAAGCAGAAATGTTTGATAGCGAGTGTCAAAGTTGATTTTCTCTACTCCTTTTTGCCGTTCGTTTCTTTCCTCTTTTCCATTTTCTATTATTTTTAAAAATCAACTTCTCAAAAGTTCATTTTCCCTTCCACATCGAACTTTGTTCATGTAATCATCCGCGCTTATGATGTGAATATGAGTCATCGATGACATCTTTCGTCTCAATTCAGAATCAGCACTCATAGTAGGAAAAAGATGAATGTTATCGTCCCGAGTGTATTCTCTAATTAAATTCAGGGTTATTTATGAGACTAGTGGAATGAGGATGGAAAAGGCAGAATCTGAGAGAATCCTTCTCATTTCCATCAATGTTCCATCCTATTTGTTAGTGCCTCCATTCCATTCCACTTATCTTCCTGCATCTTCCTCTTCAATCTTTCCAATTGTACTCTCAAATCTATTCACTGTTTTTTTTAAAAAAAAACTAGGACGAAGCCAAAATCCAAAGCTAGATCCAAATTTCCACTTTATATTCTCTTCCATCGCAATTCGAAAATATTCTAGAGTAGCGCATGCAATTTCTGAATTCGAATGCACCTATTAAACGTGTAATATGGGAAGGGACGCTGATCTCACATAGTTTTCTACCTTGGACGTCAGAGTAGAAGTATCTAAGTAGATGGAAGAAGAAGGAACCAAACATTTCTCTGACTTTATATGATATAATACACCAGTTTTATCTTGCTGGACTGAATCACCCGAGGTCTTTGTTATATCACATCGTTAATTGGTTAGTTCCGCAATCTCTCCTTCTATTCTCATTTCTCTCTTAAATCGTGCAATTCGTATCTCAATGAGTCTCTTCTTTCTCCACAATTCCAATTGAATTTATTCCAACTTCTTCGTCTTTGAAACTAATCTATTCTGTCCAGCCGTTGTGCAAAAATATTTTCTGCATTTTCACAGTGGGCCGAAGAGTCGAGCTTGCCTGCGTCGGCATGCCGGTCAGACACCATGCCCATTAGGCCAGGGCGGCCTACCGCAGGGAACGCTTGACGGAGACTAGTGGTTGGGGCGCGCGCCTTTCTCTGCCTCTTGCAAAACATCACCTGCGGGCGGGAGTCGAACCTGCCTGCATCGGCATGCCAGTCAGACACCATGCCCATTAATGGGCATGGTGTCTGACTGGCATGCCGACGCAGGCAGGCTGCTGAGAGACAGTTGTTCAAAGGTTTTGAAAGAGAAGAGAAAGAAGAGGAAATGTTCCCTTCTTCCCTCACTGCAACGAATAATTTGAGGAATTCTAAGGAACCTGCGCACTTCTTCGGGGAAAAAAAGACACTGAGAAAACTTCCGATCGGCGCTTTTTTTAAACTGCATTTAAAAAAAAAAAACAGACTCTTATGGACATATTTTAAAAAATTCGTCCTGGAGAGAGTCCTGGAGAGAAAAAAAATCGTTCTGTTTAAAAAAAAAATGCAGTTAAAAAAAAGCGCCGATCGGAAGTTTTCTCAGTGTCTTTTTTTCCTCGAAGAAGTGCGCAGGTTCCTTAGAATTCCTCAAATTATTCGTTGCAGTGAGGGAAGAAGGGAACATTTCCTCTTCTTTCTCTTCTCTTTCAAAACCGTTGAACAACTGTCTCTCAGCATCTCAAGTCGTTTATCCATGAATAAATCAGTCTAGAATCTCTTCAACTCTCTATTCTATACTCATTATTCTGCGAAATAAGACGACCTTCTTCTCTCCCCTCTATAGATAATGCGTGTTTCCTCTTTCTCTCGAGTTGCAAGATGTGTTGATGATTCCCTGGAAAATTTGTTTACGCGGCCAGATATATATGATATAAGCGGATTGAACACGGTGACAAAAGAGCCAACAAAGATAGAGTTTCCTGTTTTTTTTCTTCATGAAATTCAGAGAAAGATGAGGAGATTTTGCAAGTTATTTTGCAGTTTCGAGACTTCTTTCTCTTCCTTTTGTCCTTTTGCTTCTCAATGGATTAGATGTAATGGAAAGAATACAATCTGTATCTCCATCTCATCTCCCTCATAACATTCCAATCATTCTCCTTCCCCTTCCTCATCCATATCATATTGAGAGATGATTCAATTTACTCATCCTCCTTTTCTTGCTAAAATCCGCGTCTTCTCTCTTTCTGGGAATTGTATCGGGGGTTGAAATGGGAGAATAAACTCCAATTTATTCCATGCCCCTCTTTCACTTAATAACAAAATGCTACTTTCTGTCTTTCCACTTATCCTCATTGAAAATCAGTGTTATTCTTTCCATTTCAGTAAGAGGTTCAAACTCTTTTATTGAGTCCCTTGACGAATGTTTTGAGTTAAACGAAGAAAAAGGAGGAAAAATCGTCTCAAGGACGATACTCTCAATGATTAATCCAGATTTTTTGAGTTGTTCGTTCTCAAGATTCGTTTCCTTCGTTCATCCATAGTTCTCTACTTTGATAAATATTTGGGAATTGAGGTGCATTTGATAGATTGGAGTGAACTCATTCTCTCTCAATATCGTCGTGCACTCACTCAGTTCACACCTTCTCCTTGCTCCCTTTTCTCCTTCGAAGTAAGGATAGAGATCTTATGAAGTGTGATCGTGGAAGACAGGAGAGACGGAGACAGAGGGAGGAGGGGGGGAGGGGAAGGGTAGGGGAGGGGGAGATTAATGTTGTTCTTGGCTGATATCTCAGAGGGTGCATCAGGTGGCCGGTTCTTCTCTTGTTTCTCTCTTAAATCTAGTGTTTTCACTCCCCTACTCACTTCTTCCCTCGTTTAACAAATTTTCTCAATCTCTCTCTTCAAAACGAAAAAAACGAATGAATGCAGTAGACGTTACATCATCAATCTGTTTAATCAAATGAAATCCTTTCGCATCTCGTTTATTCCCTCTTCATAATCCATCTCAAAAAGTCTCTCTCTCTCTCTCTCTCTCTCTCTCTCTCTCTCTCTCTCTCTCTCTCTCTCTCTCTATCTTGTCCAAGCGTATTCCGAATTCATTCTGCAGTCTTCTCTTCCACTATTTATAATGAGAACAGTCGTCTCCCAGAGTAGACAGACGCTCTATCCTCCCTTCCCCCCATACCATGATCCTTCCCATTCTCTTCCATTCTCCTTCTTTTCTTTATCTCAAACCCTCTCCTCCTCATCCTCCTCCTCTCTCTCTCGTCCCTTTCAATTCCATTGTATTATGCTGCACATGGTCCACTAATTAATTGTAGAATAGTACCAGTCTTGTTCATAAAAAAGAGAATATTAGGGATGGAGGGGCATACCGTAACCCTCCTCTCATCGCTACTCGGACTGATTACGGACTGAGGCATGTTCTCTTCTCCGTTTCTCTCTTGCAACAGATAGAATGTATCATCTTTCACTTCCTCTCTCTTATCATCACTTATATTCTCTTCTCTCTTCTATTCAATTTCTCACGTTAATCATTGTCCTTCTTTATTCTGACACGTGCACCTTTAAACATAATCCTTGCAGAAACTAGATAATAGCTGGTTAGCATAGAACCAGCGGTATTCCCCGGGGGGGGGGGGGGGGGGGGGGGCAAATATGGCTGGGTTCAGCGCTTTGCGCTTCACATATCCCATCGCGTAAGCTTAGAAATTTTTGTAAAGCTTATCGATATCTTGACCGGACGACCAAAAGTAGACCGGACAAACGGACGAACACAGACGTTTGCGCTTTATATATAGTAATGGGAGTGAATTTTGGTCTCTTGCCAGAAAGGAACCAATCCATCTCCATTTCTATCTCCTTTTTTTCCACTCCTTAAAAGGATGTTCACACTTATCCGTTCCCACACAGTCTACATATCCCTTCTTTTCCTCAGCAGTCTCTCCATCCTCCCCCCCCCTTCCCCTTCCCTTTAATATCTTGGACTGATCCTCGAATTAAGTTTCATCACTTCCGATCCTCAGTGTTTATCACTTTGTAAGATTAGTTCATTTTGTGAGTCCATCGAGTTCCCTTCCAACTCATGAAACGAAGAGTCAAAGACTGAGAAGGAGCAACGATCTTCCATGCAATTCCAATAGGGGAAAAGTGAGGATGACTCAAGACCTTCGATTCATTGGGAGACTAACCCCCCTCCCTTCCCCCTCCCACTCCAAATCTTCTTTGCGAATCTTGGTCCCGCACATTTAATGCCATTCTAACACATTCTTGTCTCATATGAAAAAGGATGGGAATTTCCCAGTGGAATCAGATGTTATTCTCTCTTCTTACTCTTCCTCATCCCTTTCATTGAGAATCTTGACCTAATGAGAAAGGGCCGATTCAAACTCTTCTCTCTTCTTTAAATTCCTGATCGTGTCTCTACTATTTTGAATGGAAACGACTAATTAATGATTTCAAAGTGACGTCTCCGTTCTGCTTTTTGCGAATGGGCGATTCCTCTACTGTTGAGTGTCTCACATGTAGGGAGCAACAACCAAACATCAATTGAATTCTCACTTCTCTTTCCTTCTCATTCAGTATCTCATTCCCTTTTTCTGCCATGGACACTTGATTTTCTCATCAGACTCACTCAATTCATAGGCTGAACAGGGAAATGGAATTGACAGTATATCTCACCATTTGACTGTCAAAGGAATCTTCCTGCTTTGTTCCCTAGAAAGGAACCGTCTCCGATTCCTTCGTCTTCATTCTTTTTCTCTCTCCTTTGGCCTCTTCTCACTTCGTTACTCCATACAATTTTGTATTGTAGTTGAGGACATGTCTCACTATTCTCCTTCTCTCTCCTCTCATTTCATCAACTCAATCCGTTGTAAAGATGCATCCAATTTATGTTCGGCTCAGAACATTATTTTCTCTCTCACTATAATTATACATTTTTGACGATTTGGAATTTTTAAATTAGAATTTTTAGGGGAAAAAATTGAATCTTCTTTTCATTAAAAAAAATGCTTATCTCTCTTTGATCTTATCTCTCTTTAAAGGATAAGGAAGAAGTTTGGTTTCTGAGAGACTGAAGATAGAGACTTCAGTTCTCTTCCACTTTCTGAATACACATCCTCAGTCTTTCGATACGCTAAAATTTGAAAATACCTCATAGATA
This sequence comes from Pristionchus entomophagus, assembly GCA_036245825.1. Taxonomy (NCBI): domain Eukaryota; kingdom Metazoa; phylum Nematoda; class Chromadorea; order Rhabditida; family Neodiplogasteridae; genus Pristionchus; species Pristionchus entomophagus. Next base: position 18,859,521 of record BTSX01000001.1, on the reverse strand, counting down.
CAAGGACAATTATCCAAACCTCACTGTGATAATATTCCCGCTGTGGCATTTATATCCTAATCTCATTTCCTCGTCCTTCCTCCTCCCCCCTCCTCCTCCCTCCTCCTCCCCCCACCTTCTTTCTCTCCCTCTCTTCCTCCCCTCCCCCCCTCCCCCCCTCCCTCTCTCCCTCCCCCCACCTCCTTCCTCTCCCTCTCTCATCACTCATGCTAATTCCATGGAAGATCTCACCTCTCCATTTCCTTCCATCCCTCCTCCATTTCTCTCTTCTCTTCTCGTATTTTCCCCGTCGATGAAGTCAATGTCTCAATATTCACCATTCCCTCATTCCAAGTCAAAGAGACGTCATAAAACATATTGGTTGTCCTCAGTCTCACTCAATTCATCATGTCCTTTTCCCGTTCCTTCAATCTAATCTCGACTCCGCCCCCTTTATCCCTCTATTCTATCGGAGGGTCCTTCCCTCCTCTATCTCTTTTCCCCTTGTCTTTCTATCCTCGCTTCTCATTCTAACTTAAGTACCCCCATCCATTCCGTTTCTCACGATGAAGAAAACTATAAAACAGAAGGAAAGAGAAGAGAAAAGACCAATTGAGGGGTCATTGCCCCCTCTCATATTTCCATCTCACTAATTGTTTCCCATTGAAGTAATCAGCTGAAGGTTACAGATCGTCAATCCCTTCTCGATCCCCCCTCCTCCTCTCCCCCTCCACCCTCCTCCCCCAGACATGCCATATTCCCCACTCAAATGTCAGAAGAAGTTCCCATTAATATTTCATCTCTCTTTTCGTCTCACTTCAGAGCATGAACAAGTCGTATTCAGTTCATTCTCTCTTTCTTTCTTCTCTTTTCTCTTCCCTAGAAGAGAAAACTACTAGATACTCTGGTCGGTCTCCACAAGTTGTATACAAGTCTCTCACGCTTGTACTCGACTTATGTAGAGACTTGTATACAACTTGTGGACGCGCGTCACTTGTAAAGAACTTGTGGAGAGACTTGTATACAACTTTTGTAGAGACTTGTGCACTGGTAGTGAGGGAAAAATGTTTTGTTTTTTTATCACTATTTATCAACAAAACTCGATACAACGCACGTATAGCATGAAACGTAAACAATCAGAGCTAATCGTTGGACGATAGATCATTCGATGATGACTCCTTGTTTACCGTTCCGCGATGTTCGTTCATGTCCAATTGAACTTGCCATGCGAGAAGTCACAGGACTGACACTGCAATATACATTTATTAAGAATGTGACAATCAGTGGATCACTACTCTTGTTCTTTGTTAGGAAATGGGTGGTCCATTCGCCCTTGAGCTCCCTCCTCACCTTATTGAATTTCCGTGGAATAGTGAGTGTTTAGCAATAAGTAGCGAATCACGGCATTTCGAGCCTACACAAAGCCAGCACTCACTAAACAGAGTAAGTTTGAAGACGGAGCCGTTTCCGTAACGGTATCATAACCAGAGCCGGCAAAAACCCGACCATTTCCGTCACCCCACATCGATCCGCCTGAATATCAATAGAAAATTACTGTATTTCTTTTTGGAGGGAATTTTGAATTTTGATTTGTTTCTGGATATGCCTGAGAATCAAGCTGAATATACGGTACTTTACTGCGCGTCAGCCGAAAAACGTTTGAAAAAATTCATAGTTCCCGCCACGACGAGATTTCTGATATTAAACTACACAATTCTCGGTTGAAATGCCGTGCGAATACAACAATTTTGTTCTGAAAAAAAAAAGATTAATTTAAAACAAGACTCACCTCCTTATAATTAGAGTGAGATTTAGAATTAGATCAATTCTTGACGATCGATTCGACGAGTTCATTGATCATTGGATGATTTACCACGACGAAACTGAAGTTAAATCAGCCTAGACTATTCAAACGTGGATTTATGAAAACGGCAAAAAATATATAGCGTCATGATCTCGCAAAAAACTTTCTGATTAGCTGAGATGAGACTGAATACGAAAGGAATGCAAAAGTAGAGACCGCGGAGTGCGGGCGTTGAGGGATTTTGTGCTGCGTATTCGAAAAAGTCGCCCAACCACACCACCGCAAAAACGCCCTTCAGTTTTATCGATTTTTCGCATCTTTATTTAGTTTCAAAAAATATTTCAATGATTGCAATTAGTGTTGTTGCGTTTCTCGCGAGCGCTCGTCGCTCGAGCGGTCCCTCTCATTCCGCTCTCGAACGGCGCGCGCTCGCGAGCGATAAACGAAGAATCGTTCGCGAGCGATTTTTGCTCGAGAGCGAAGAGGAGACCAGCGCTCGCGAGCGCTCGAAGGCAGAATGACTGCAGACAACGAGGCGTACGTGGTTCGATCGAATTCCAACCATTTGCCCATTGTCTGGACTCATTCTGCCTTCGAGCGCTGGTCTCCTCTTCGCTCTCGAGCGAAATTCGCTCGCGAGTGATTCTTCGTTTATCGCTCGCAAGCGCGCGGCGTTCGAGAGCGGAATGAGAGGGACCGCTCGCGAGCGACGAGCGCTCGAAATAACATCACTAATTGCAATACATACTTCAGATCTCTATTAGCACGGCGCGATACTTTGTTTGCTTCAGATGCGCTCTCAGTGCTCGCAAATGCAGCTCAAAATTGGAAGCTGCATTTTGACCTACCAGTTGCTTATATGGAAAGTCGCCGCTTAGGTTTATATTCACAATTATTCTGAATACGCGCCCGTTACTTTCGATACTATGCACGGCTCGAGAAGTTGAGTCGGAACTGATTTACTGGGCAAAAATGGTCGAAAACGCGTTATTTTGATCTACTTTGACCGAGATTCCTGTATATCGAATGCCGGCGCTTAAGTTTATTTCTCCTATTATTCTAGGGAACGTTACGGTTGTTTCGATGCTAAACACGATTCTGGATATTTAGTCGGAAGAAAGTTCTATAGCTTCGAAGTCAGCGAACCTTAAATTTTATAATTCATCATTTTCTGGAATATGCAGTAGGTTTGCCGGCAAACTTCTCTCATTCCTACTCGCTTATACATAAAAGTATAACTTATTACACCGCGAAAAATACAATCGATGTAAAATGCTGAGAATGATTTTTAAAACGTAGGAAACGTTGTTGGTAATGAGTTTGACACGAATCTACACAAGAAAGTATTACTGTGACTCCGTTCAAGCCGCAATTTTTTATTAATTGCTTTAGTTTGTTCATTTAATAATTTTAAAATATATTTTTGTTCGTATTCGATTAAGCAGCAACGAATCCATAGGGGAAATTGGACGGAATGATTACAGTATTTTTCTGAAGATACCCCTCAGCGGTCTCTATGTAAAAGTGTCAAAACTGTAGAAAATCGGTAATAACGGAAATACTGAAATGGAAAAGAACTTCTTTTGCGCCAATACACACTTCTCGAGTGAATCGACTCGAGAGCGCGTCAAGCGGGACTTGGTTACAACTTGTGTAAGAGTTTTTTTTTCTCTCCTTGGTTACAAACCTCTCCCTCACACCTGTATACAACCACGGCACCCGGAGCGAAGACATAGGCTAGGCGGAACGCGTACCCACGGCACCCGGAACTCTGACATAGAGCCAACGAAAAAGTCCTGAGCGAACTTCGGCTACAAACTACAAATGCAACAACGAATGTCGTTGCCTGAATCACGCACGCGTGAGCACAGTATCCCACGCGCGGTTCAAGTTCCCTGATTTTAACGTTCCGTGCACTAGAATCGCAAAGTGAGCGTGACATTCGCGGGACATCCGTGTGAGACCAACGATTTTTCAGTTTTCATCGTGATCCAGGCTCCACTTTCTACTGTACGATTTTACTTTCCCGGGCGAGTTTGCCTGATTTCCCCTGATGTTTTCGGACGTTTTATTTTTCCCTATGTCGGCGCCCCGGTTGCCGTGCGTACCCGCTACCCCTCATCAGGGTCAAATCAGGAACCGCCCGCGAATCCAAAACATATACAGCATTTTCAGGTTGCCTGATTTACAAGTCAAATCAGCTCGCGATTGTTTTAGCAATGGTCTAATAGCGATAACCCTGATATTAGGGTTAAGTAGTTTGCGATTCGTTTTCTTTCTGTGTTTAGCAGACATCGCTGTTGGACCATTATCCCAAAGTGAAAATCAGGCAACTTGTGACAGTAACGATGGGGCATTTATAGTTTGTAGTTCTAGTTTCTAGTCGCACGTTTTCTTTCTCCTTATGTCTGCGCTTCTGTTGCCGTGTACAACTTGTGACGGGCGCTCAGAGACCATTTTACTTGCATACAACTTGTGACGGGCGCTCAGAGACCATTTTACTTGCATACAACTTGTGGAGACGGACCAGAGTACTAAGTTGAGAGCAACCATTCCTCTCATTGGCTCGTTCAGAGGCTAGAGAGGGGAAATCTCAACGGGGCTTCCAATCACTTCCTCAATTTCTCAATAAGGAAGCGTCTTCCTCAGGATTTTCCGCCATTTTTATGCAGAGCGAAATTCTCTTCATCTCTCGCCCCCCCCCCCCCCCCCTCCTCCCTCCTCCTTCCCACCTCTCCTCCCCCCTCTCCCTCCCTACCACTTATCTGTTACGTTCTACAGATTCTTGTTCAGAATCACGTCACTATGTTGTTTCTCTCCATCTTCTCACTTGATTGAATCAAAGGTTGACTTGCAGTCACTCCTACTCGAGATGCTCTCGATGCAATGAAGAAGCGATTGAGCAATGGAGTGTCCCAATGATGAACCATTCTTCGATCTAAATGCCAATTCAACACAAGCATTCATTACTGCGCTTGAGGCTTTCGCCAGGTATCCCCTCTCTCCCCCCTCCCCATCCCCTCCCCTCTCTTCAATCTCTTCAGTTTCTACCAACCAATCCATGGTGTTATCTGTGTTTTTCTCTGTGCTTTTGGTCTTCTCACCAATGCAGTTCACATCGCAGTCCTATCACGGTGAGTTCATCTCCCCCTCCCCCGCCCCCTCCCCCCTATCCCCTCCCCCCTCACCCATCTTTCTCTAATCAGGCCCTCCATGCGTGCTTCTGCTGTCAACTGTCTTCTCACTGCAGTAAGTCTAATTCTTTATTCGTCTTTCGATCAAATTTCTACAATTTCAACTCCAACTAACTTTATTCACTTAATTATCTCTATTAAATTCATTCTCAGGTGGCAGTTTGTGACGTCGGGACGATGGCCTCTTATCTAGTCTACATCGTCCATTTTGTGATTCGGAAGAGAGGAGAGACTTGGTCAGTCCCTTTCATCATAACAATGCAATCGGGTATTAGACTGAGCACTCATATTTCCCCTGAATGTCCTCATCCATTCATCCTAAATTCTCTCGCCTATTCGAAAACGATAATTAGGTTAGCTGAATGTGCGTTTTCCTTTCATTTTCTTGGTTTCTTGTTGATTTGAGAGGGATGTTGATCATCTAAACATCGTCTGGGGATCATATCCATGATATTGTCTGTGTCTATTGTGGAAGGGAGAAATGACCTATCCATTCGATGGATTCAATATTGAATTAAATGATGAGGCGAGACTAGATTGGACGTCCCAATCACTGTCAGTGAGAACCTTCCACATTAGAAAAGAGTGATAACAGTGAGGATTTAGGAAGAGGTCTGAGCCCCCCCCCCCTCCCCCCTCCGACAACCTGAGAGAGAGCGCGCATCCTTCAATCATTGAAAATTCTGTCAAGGGTCTGAGGCCTAAATTTAGAGCTTTCGCTCCCTCCTTTTCTTCTTCCGGAGTCTTCTTTTCTTCCCCCCTTCCTTATTCATAGAATTCCCCTAGGAGAACTCACCTGACACTGAAAAGTCTCTAGAGAATTCACAATCATGTCAATCTTCTTTTCTTTTGTTTCCTATCTCTCTTCTACTTCTTCTTTACTATCTCTTCTACGCGCTCAAGGGAAGAGAAGGGAGTGACGATAACAAGATATTCCATGACTCCCATATCTAAATATTGATAGAAATGCCCTTCTCTATCTCATTCCTCTAGCAATATATCACAGTCTGTCTCTTCCCAAGAGATGCCAAAGATGCATACTTAGTCTCTCTCTTCTTCCCCTTTTCACATTCCTCTCCATTTATGGGGTTTATTGGAACAATGAACAAGAGAGTACATACTCAATGTACTGTGGACGATATTTCATTAAGGGAAGGGGAGACGATGAGGGGAGGGGAGTAGGGAGGGTGAAGGGGGGGGGGGGGCATACACCATTTCCTCTCTACCTCTCTCTACCACCTTCTCCACTATTATTCTTTCAGAGAGAAAACCACGCGATTTCGTGCAAAAAGCCAGTCGATTTTCACGAAAGAAAGTAAAAGTGACGAATGAATGGATGCACTCCTTCTGTAAATAAATATAGAGCTGATGGAAGACTAAATAATGAGCAAGTTGCGAATGGAAGGAAGTGAATAGAATGAATAGAGGAGAGGGAGAGGAGGGGGTGGGGAGGGGGAAGATGTCATAGTAATTTCTGAATACTTCAAGAGGAACATGCTGGAAGTGCCAATGTTGCTAGTGAAAATGATGAGCAGATGGAATTATGAAAACATCGTGTCTCAATCTACGAGTTATAATATATCGTTTTCGTATCATAACAAAACAGAGGGACCTTCCCTCCCCTCCCTCCACCGACAGATGATATTTTATTGAGTTGATTGATTTTTCTTGAGTTCTCCAACATTCACTCATGGATGGATGCAATTCCTTCTTTGGCACGTGGTCCTCTCTATCACTCTTCACACTACCTCACTTTGGTTAGCTGTCGCCATGGCATTCCTCAGAAGAATGACACTAAGAGTTGCACGACTCAACAGGTATCACCCCTCCTCCCCTTCCACCCCCCCCCCTCCCTTATCTCTTTCTTTCAGTCGATGGCAACGTCCCGAATTTGCTTGGAAAGTCACTCTATCTATCTATGTTCTTGTCTTCATCGCTTGCGCTCCAAATACTCTCGTTCATGAAATATCAGTAAGTTAATGGAGGGAGAATGGGAATAATTTGTCTATTCAGTTATATGATAATATCCAATGGATTCCAAATGATAGATGCATCGAGGAAGGACTCTATCCACTGAATTACACTGAACCCATTTACACTTTCAAGGTTAGACTAACGTATTCTCACATTCCATCTGATCAACTATTTCTCTTAGATTTCTAAATTGGCGTCGAATAATAATTGTCGCTTCTTCAAATTGAATATCTGGATGCTTGGAGTTGTATTCAAGGTGAAATGGGCAATCAGTTTATATTGAGAAGGGATATTTCAGTTGATTCCATGTGTTCTCTTATTCTTCCTTTCCATTGGTCTGATGCTTCGATTGAGAGAAGCAGAGAGCAAAAGAAGAAAGTTAACCAGCTGTTCCAATAATGGAAATACCATTAAGAAGTGAGATATCAGTCTACTTTCAATCTCGTTTTGAGATTTTAATGGAGAGATTATAGAGCGAAGACAACTGATCGAACTACCGCTATGTTGATTGTCATTCTGGCTGTCTTTCTCATCACGGAATTGCCACAGGTGAAAATATGGGGGAGGGAGGAGGTGGAAGGGAGGAGGGGGACCCATCAGTTATGTTCCACACGCGACACCGATAAATCATTAATAGATCGGGAACCAAAAGTTGTTTGGCTCTTGACAGCCATAGCAGTTATTATTGTAAGATTCAAAAACTCAGTTAGAGTCATGGACTATTTAACATACAGTAGGAATGATAAGCGGAACAAAATATTCACTAATTATTTATTTAGTTTTCCAATATTCCTGATCTTTCTCCTATGTGATCCTGGACACAAAATGCACTGATTAAATACAAACACTGAAGCCTAGAATCCCTTATTAATGATTGCTAAACACAGTAGATTGGACCGTTCGTAATAACAAGTGAAACGGTTTATTTTCTTGCAATAATTCAACCTTTAAATTGATTAAGCAAATGCGAGTTGAGACGTTGCTCTAGATACAGAGTGCACCGATCAAAAGATGGCATGAAATTCCAGGGAATAATCTGTATTCTGACTGCAATTTATACTCATGATATGCACAATTTCATTTATGCCGTGAGTTGATCACCTCCCCCTCCCCCCCATCGATAGATAGAATGAGAATTGTCCTTCCAGCACCTTGGTGATATGCTCGATCTAATGAGTCTTCTCAATTCTTCTGTTAATTTCGTCCTGTATTGTGTCATGAGTTCGAGGTATAATTCATTGCAAATGAGAATATAATAATGTTCTCCCGTTAGATATCGCAAGACCTTCTGGACTGTTGTTCTCCCTGCTAGTACCTACAAGTGAGTCTTTTATCGATTCATTCAGTTAATGGTTCGATTGAGCATGCATCTTAATATTAGAGGGAATATCTGGTTGATTATCCGTCCAGGGAAGACATCATTCACTCTGCAGATGGTTTATTTCACGTGCAAACACAACAAGTAACTTTGCCATGTCACATGTGTCCAGAATGCCATCCACCAATAAGAAGTGAGTATTAATGAGTAGTCTGTTCCAATGAGGCTAATATCCGGAGAGACTCACAATGAATGAATGAATGAATGAATGAATGAGTGAATGGCAGACGTGGAGGAACAATTCTCGGTCATGATTACTCGCCCCTTCCACTAATCAATAACTACATTGATAATCCAGCTGGTTAGATAATGTAGAGAATGGAGGAATGGGAAGAGAATGGATTCATTCCAGAGACTCTTCCCTGTCCCGATCCTCTTCTTAATCATGATTCTCCCATTGAAAGTAGAACCATCAGTGGAGCAATGAAGAATGAAGGTGATTCTCCTTCCTCCTTTGCTTACCTCCAATCCTTCCAATCCTTCTCATCTCATTCATTCTAGCCATTCTTCCTTCAATAGTCATTGGATTCAAACGACGTCGATCGACTTCTCCTCATTTATCTTCCGGTATGAATTCCACATTGAGAGACAAAGATCAAAGATCATTATTCAGATGGAACATCCTCTTCTTCCAAATGTCGAATGTTGGATGATGATGATTATGACGTGGTTTCTCAACATTCCAATTGATTTTTGGTCTCTTACCACACCTTTTCTGCATTCCTCCGGGTTCTCATCTTTTCCCATTCCGATCAATCGCTTATCGGGTTATCTCGCAATTCCAATGAGAAGAAATATTGTATCGGCTTTATCAATGACAAGATATCTGGTTTCTCACTCTCATATCGTCCATTTGCTAGTTCGAAAAGCAGCTCATACAGAGTTGATAAATAATACACAACTGATCTGTTTCAGATTCTATGTAATGCTATCTATCTCTTCGGTGTAATTTTTTTATTATGAACGGCTAAATGCTATCTCTTCCTTACTCTAGTCAAGTGATGTTATCCATCTCTTGTCTCGAAACTACAGATGTTTCGAAACTCAGTCTATTTAGATGAGTGATCATCACACGATAGCCATCCATCTCATTCTCTTTCTAATAGGTGTCGCCTGTATCTCTCTCTTCTAACTGTTACTTCTTCCCTCAGAACAAACGGAAAACGTGACTTTTAATGTTTTCGGTATAAGTCATTCCCAACATAATTATCAATCCCAAAATTCTGATTAATTTATGAGTGATAGAGTAAGGGTTGCTTGTTCGTTTCGGCATGTAAGATGCGGTGGTTAAGCTGTATGGGCGACCGAGTCTCAACAATGAAGTGAAGATAGTGTAGCTCTGAACAAAAGTGTTGCGCCCTTTCAAGAACAGTGTTATTAACTATCCATGTATAGGGGCCGCAAGTATGGGAGCCGAATTCTCGGAATCGGGTTCAAAGCAGGCTCAACATGACCGTCAGGGTCTCAATATCATTTTTGCTTTTGGATGTATGCCGATTGCTCTTCTCCCAAGCCCGTGAGAGCTTCCGAAGCGCGCGCGACTCCCCTAGTCAGAGAGGAGGGAGAGGCGAGACGAGAGATAAAGGGGCGGAGCCTCTCTCGCGTGTGTCTCTCTCCCTCCCCACGCTCTCTCGCCGCACTCCTCCCGCGCTCATATTAAATTCAAGCACAAAATCAGGAAGATAATGTGAAATGCAATTTTGTGATAAAAATTTCTCTAAAATACAAACTAATCGGGAAATCTAGGGCCAAACATTGTGCATGCACTGGAAATGCCCTAACCACCCTATTCCCAACATTGTTATTGATTTTTGACCGACACAAACAAGCCTGACACAGTTTGGCCCTGGACCACTGTATGTAGGGCGGTCATAGCTACTGGTCAAGCTTTTGTGCGAGTGATTTGGTTTCGAATGCCGGTTGTGCTTGCTCGATCTCGTTTTCGAGGGGAATGGTGTGGAGGGGAAGTGGGCGGGGCTTGTGGCTCCTACCTATGTAAGATACTTTTCAACGCTGTGAGATCCCATTATCTATCGACTCGAGTACACGATGAAAAAAAGAAGTTTGATCATTTACTTCGCGAGGCTCCCTTATATATTCTAGAGCATTTCTCAAGAAGGCTTTTCATGGCTGCCCCGTATATGCAGAATAATCCTACGTCATTATATTTCGCGAATGTTATCCGGGTTTGGCCATATCGCTGTTCCCCAGATCGCACCGATCGGTCTCATATAGCGCTCGCTAAAGAGAGTATACACGCACTCTATTATGAAAAAAGATGTATTGATCGGACACCTGCGAATGACGAAGCAGGTATAAACTATAAGTGTCTAAATCGGTCAAGACTTATGCACCAACCTAGTAGCTCTATATGTTCACATTGAAGTGTGATATTTGAGATTGGGATCAGTTTCTCCCTCCTTCCTCACTCCTTTTTCTCTTCCTAATCACATGGATATGGAAAGGGTCTTAATCCCATTGTCACTCTCTCTCCATCAGATGGACAAAAGAGAGGAATAATTGTCTATAGTTTGGATCTAGAAAATGCGACCACAACCTTTCTTTTATTTTAAAATAATTTATACTCCTTGACTAAGTATAAAGAGCAGTATATCATCCACTTTCTCATTGGACGAGGTGTGATATCCTTTTCTTTTTGAATTAGTTGATAATGACGTGGTGGGAGAAGTTAGAAATCGAACGGGATGAGAGATGGAATTATCTGTTGATTAAAGAGGGAATTGATGAATGAAAGTATCCATTGTTTCATGCAAAATTATCTCAATCGTAGGAAGAACTTATAAGGGTATGCATCGACCAGTCTATGAACATTTATCCATCTTACTAGTCGCGCCAATAAGTCACCTGGCACATTTTATTTCTTTCATACATTTTGACTCGTGATAGATTTATGGGTCAACCTCGGACATGTCATAGCATACCCACCAAGTGTATATGCCATATGGATTTCACAGAACTACCTGGTTGTTGCGTAGTGAAGACGCAATCAATCAATACTTTTTTGTAAATAAAAATTCTTAAATAAATGGATTTTTTCCCTGAACACCATACTTTCTTATATCCATACATATATGGGGAGGGTAAAACTTCAGGTCGTATCCTCAAACTATTTAGCTTTTAAGCAATACCTTAAAATTTATGGGCATTACAAAGCAATACGTTTTTACTGTGAGAACAGAAACTCTAGCTTCTTAGTGTGCTCCAGATCGAAGAATTTCATTCGCATTAGCTTGTTGGTGCGAATGTAATTCTTCGATCTGGGGCACACCAAGAAGCTAGAGTTTATGTTCTCACAGTAATACCCTTAAGGGTTTTACCTTACAAGAGAACCTCAAAAGTCACCGGAAGCCGATCCGAAGTTGGCCTATATAGGGTGGTAGGTACTGATGAGTGATACTCAGAACCAGTGTCAGAAGTTTTCCGATAGACCTACTAAGGGTCTAATTTCAACGATCTAGTTTCCGAATCTAACCACGTGGGCGCGTGAGATGATAGTTCCCGACCTCGATACCTAGTGGTGCAAGAGCCTAGGTGGCGCAGCTGGTAAGGCGCCATCTTTGGGAACGCTATGCCACTGGTTCGATTCCCCATGCTGTTTTTGCTCTTGCAAACTTTTTTCTCGAACTACATTACACTTTATTTACAGTATTGAGCAACTTTTATGGGCACAGAAGTAGATGAGAACATGAAAACGTGCAAACATTTTAGTTCAACAGTGATGGAGATTTTTCCAGTAACAGGAGCAGCAAATTGCCAACTTACCGATCATTTATGATCTTTTTTTCGTTTATGCACCTTGCTCGTGTGGTAAGCGTTGATTCATCCACTGTCCCCGTTGTCACAAGTCCATTGGCTTCGCATGCTGTTGGGAAAACCTCCATCACTATTGAACTAAAATTTTCGCCCGTTTTCATGTTCTCATCTACTTCTGTACCCATAAAAGTTGCAAAATACGGCAGATAAAGTGTAATGTAGTTCGAGAAAAAAGTTTGCAAGATCAAAAACAGCATCGGGAATCGAACCAGTGGCATAGCGTTCCCAAGGCTGGCGCCTTACCAACTGCGCCACCTAGGCCCGTGCACCACTAGGTACCGAGGTCGGGAACTATCATCTCAAGCGCGCACGTGGTTAAGATTCGGAAACTAGATCGTTGAAATTCGACCCTTAGTAGGTCTATCGGAAAGCGCGCTTCCCCCAGCCAGAGAGGAGGGAGAGGCGAGACGAGAGATAAAGGGGCGGAGCCTCTCTCGCGTGTGTCTCTCTCCCTCCCCACGCTCTCTCGCCGCACTCCTCCCGCGCTCATATTAAATTCAAGCACAAAATCAGGAAGATAATGTGAAATGCAATTTTGTGATAAAAATTTCTCTAAAATACAAACTAATCGGGAAATCTAGGGCCAAACATTGTGCATGCACTGGAAATGCCCTAACCACCCTATTCCCAACATTGTTATTGATTTTTGACCGACACAAACAAGCCTGACACAGTTTGGCCCTGGACCACTGTACGTAGGGCGGTCATAGCTACTGGTCAAGCTTTTGTGCGAGTGATTTGGTTTCGAATGCCGGTTGTGCTTGCTCGATCTCGTTTTCGAGGGGAATGGTGTGGAGGGGAAGTGGGCGGGGCTTGTGGCTCCTACCTATGTAAGATACTTTTCAACGCTGTGAGATCCCATTATCTATCGACTCGAGTACACGATGAAAAAAAGAAGTTTGATCATTTACTTCGCGAGGCTCCCTTATATATTCTAGAGCATTTCTCAAGAAGGCTTTTCATGGCTGCCCCGTATATGCAGAATAATCCTACGTCATTATATTTCGCGAATGTTATCCGGGTTTGGCCATATCGCTGTTCCCCAGATCGCACCGATCGGTCTCATATAGCGCTCGCTAAAGAGAGTATACACGCACTCTATTATGAAAAAAGATGTATTGATCGGACACCTGCGAATGACGAAGCAGGTATAAACTATAAGTGTCTAAATCGGTCAAGACTTATGCACCAACCTAGTAGCTCTATATGTTCACATTGAAGTGTGATATTTGAGATTGGGATCAATTTCTCCCTCCTTCCTCACTCCTTTTTCTCTTCCTAATCACATGGATATGGAAAGGGTCTTAATCCCATTGTCACTCTCTCTCCATCAGATGGACAAAAGAGAGGAATAATTGTCTATAGTTTGGATCTAGAAAATGCGACCACAACCTTTCTTTTATTTTAAAATAATTTATACTCCTTGACTAAGTATAAAGAGCAGTATATCATCCACTTTCTCATTGGACGAGGTGTGATATCCTTTTCTTTTTGAATTAGTTGATAATGACGTGGTGGGAGAAGTTAGAAATCGAACGGGATGAGAGATGGAATTATCTGTTGATTAAAGAGGGAATTGATGAATGAAAGTATCCATTGTTTCATGCAAAATTATCTCAATCGTAGGAAGAACTTATAAGGGTATGCATCGACCAGTCTATGAACATTTATCCATCTTACTAGTCGCGCCAATAAGTCACCTGGCACATTTTATTTCTTTCATACATTTTGACTCGTGATAGATTTATGGGTCAACCTCGGACATGTCATAGCATACCCACCAAGTGTATATGCCATATGGATTTCACAGAACTACCTGGTTGTTGCGTAGTGAAGACGCAATCAATCAATACTTTTTTGTAAATAAAAATTCTTAAATAAATGGATTTTTTCCCTGAACACCATACTTTCTTATATCCATACATATATGGGGAGGGTAAAACTTCAGGTCGTATCCTCAAACTATTTAGCTTTTAAGCAATACCTTAAAATTTATGGGCATTACAAAGCAATACGTTTTTACTGTGAGAACAGAAACTCTAGCTTCTTAGTGTGCTCCAGATCGAAGAATTTCATTCGCATTAGCTTGTTGGTGCGAATGTAATTCTTCGATCTGGGGCACACCAAGAAGCTAGAGTTTATGTTCTCACAGTAATACCCTTAAGGGTTTTACCTTACAAGAGAACCTCAAAAGTCACCGGAAGCCGATCCGAAGTTGGCCTATATAGGGTGGTAGGTACTGATGAGTGATACTCAGAACCAGTGTCAGAAGTTTTCCGATAGACCTACTAAGGGTCTAATTTCAACGATCTAGTTTCCGAATCTAACCACGTGGGCGCGTGAGATGATAGTTCCCGACCTCGATACCTAGTGGTGCAAGAGCCTAGGTGGCGCAGCTGGTAAGGCGCCATCTTTGGGAACGCTATGCCACTGGTTCGATTCCCCATGCTGTTTTTGCTCTTGCAAACTTTTTTCTCGAACTACATTACACTTTATTTACAGTATTGAGCAACTTTTATGGGCACAGAAGTAGATGAGAACATGAAAACGTGCAAACATTTTAGTTCAACAGTGATGGAGATTTTTCCAGTAACAGGAGCAGCAAATTGCCAACTTACCGATCATTTATGATCTTTTTTTCGTTTATGCACCTTGCTCGTGTGGTAAGCGTTGATTCATCCACTGTCCCCGTTGTCACAAGTCCATTGGCTTCGCATGCTGTTGGGAAAACCTCCATCACTATTGAACTAAAATTTTCGCCCGTTTTCATGTTCTCATCTACTTCTGTACCCATAAAAGTTGCAAAATACGGCAGATAAAGTGTAATGTAGTTCGAGAAAAAAGTTTGCAAGATCAAAAACAGCATCGGGAATCGAACCAGTGGCATAGCGTTCCCAAGGCTGGCGCCTTACCAACTGCGCCACCTAGGCCCGTGCACCACTAGGTACCGAGGTCGGGAACTATCATCTCAAGCGCGCACGTGGTTAAGATTCGGAAACTAGATCGTTGAAATTCGACCCTTAGTAGGTCTATCGGAAAACTTCTGACACTGGTTCTGAGTATCACTAATCAGTACCTACCACCCTATATAGGCCAACTTCGGATCGGCTTCCGGTGACTTTTGAGGTTCCCTTGTTAGCCTCCTAAATAGTTTGAGGATACGACCTGAGGTTGCTACCCTCCCCCATATATATATAAAGCCCAAACGTCTGTGTGTTGGTGTGTATGTCCGGCATGGACGTCCCGTCCACTTTTGGTATGGTCGTCCGGACAATTAATGGATAAGCTTATAAAACTTTCTGATCTTACGCGATATAAGTAGGGGTCAGAAAGTGGATAGCCAGCTTCGCGGAATCAGGTCAAAAGTTTGCTCAATGTGTCCGTCAGGATTTCAATATCATTTTTGCTTCTGGACGTATGTCGATATCTCTTCTCTCATGCCCAGAAGAGCCTTTAAAGCAAGCGCGCTTCCCCCAGCCAGAGAGGAGGGAGAAGCGAGACGAGAGATAAAGGGGCGGAGCCTCTCTTGCACGTGTCTCTCTCCCTCCCCCCGCTCTCTCGTCGCTCTCAACAATAAGTTGCTGCTCTATCGCACTTTGGCTACAGAATTGTTCAAAAATTGAATTTTTGTTCATAGACGTGCTCGTCCAAAAGCTCAAAATTATCCTTACCACAGTTACTGATAATGTCCAAAGTTTGATAACGATAGATATTAATTTGGCTTCAAGGCACTAAAAAAAACTAATTTTCCCTTTTTCACATGGCCCAACTTAGGTTCCACGATATTTTGCACCTACCTCACGGATCGTTTTTTTTTTCAACCTATGCCACTAAGTTCAGGGTGAAGTCCTCATACATAGCACTTCTAGCTGGAACAATATGAGAGGTTGGGGTTTCGAAATTTTGAAACGATACAGTCAATTTTATATTAGATTTTTATCGCATTTATCGTTATTAAGCATTTGTATTGATAATATGGGGTTGTGATTGCTGTAACGAGCTAATTATATATTCATATTTAAGACTATGTGTAACCGCAAGCACGGTTCCCGGAACTCCGACATAGAGCGAACGAAAACGTGAAAACTAGAAACTACAAATGCAACAACGAATATCATTGCCTGCATCACGCACTCGTGACCACAGTATTCCACGATAGGTTCAATTTCCCTGATTTGAACGTCCCGTGCACAAGAATCGCAAAGTGAGCGTGACTTTTGCGGGACATCGGGGTGAGACCAACGTTTCACCGTGATTCAGGATCAACTTTTTTCTGTAGGATTCACATTGGCGGGCGGTTCCTGATTTGACCCTGATGAGCGGGTACGCTTTCCTCCTGGCCTATGTCGGCGGCCAGGGTGCCGTGCGTAAGACTATGTGTAACCATAATCATATGTCTGACCCAACCCTATCCGTGTCCGGGTTATAGTGTCCACATACGGTACCACACCACGCTGCACTCGAAAGCGTCCCCTTCACGGCACCCCACGGCAACCGGGCCGCCGACATAGGGAAAAATAAAAACGGCAACCTGAAAATGCTGTATATGTTTTGGATTCGCGGGCGGTTCCTGATTTGACCCTGATGAGGGGTAGCGGGTACGCACGGCAACCGGGGCGCCGACATAGGGAAAAATAAAACGTCCGAAAACATCAGGGGAAATCAGGCAAACTCGCCCGGGAAAGTAAAATCGTACAGTAGAAAGTTGAGCCTGAATCACGATGAAAACTGAAAAATCGTTGGTCTCACACGGATGTCCCGCGACTGTCATGCTCACTTTGCGATTCTAGTGCACGGAACGTTAAAATCAGGGAACTTGAACCGCGCGTGGGATACTGTGCTCACGCGTGCGTGATTCAGGCAACGACATTCGTTGTTGCATTTGTAGGTTGTAGCCGAAGTTCGCTCAGGGCGTTTTCGTTGGCTCTATGTCGGAGTTCCGGGTGCCGTGGCACTCGAAACGCCGACATATGGAAAAAGAAAACGTCCGTAGTTAAAAACTACAAAAAACGTGTTGCCTGATTCACGCACGTGCGGTGACCTAATCCTGATTTTCACGTTACCGTAATATATTTGTGTTGTATCGTAGGGTTACCCCTTCTCACAAGACCATGTGGTCGCTCGAGTAGATCGTGTGTAGTGTGATCTCTCGAGTCTAGTCTCTAGTGTGCTCGCGTAAACAACACACGCGCGCTCTCCCCTCTCCCTCGCCTCTCCCTCTCCCTCCCCTCTCTCGCCCCCTCCCCTCCCCTAGTCAGTTGAGCTGCCGGCCAGTCCGGAGTAGGTTGTATCCATCTTATTGTGGATAAACTTGTATCACTCAACTCTCCGTTGTCGGGACTAGCCAGGGACACAAAAGTGGCGTTCAGATCGATTCGGACTAGTTGCTTCTGGCTTCAAGGGTGATAAGAGGTCGTTGCCAGGGTTGGGCGTAAAATTTTTATTTTACGGATCCGTAAAAACGTAAAATTTACGGATTCAAAAACCGTAAATTTCCGTAAAAACCGTAAAAACCGTAAAATGGAGTACTTATTTTTAAAAGTGCAGAAAATGCTTTCAACCACGGTGAGAAATTGCTAATTTTACATTTTTAAAATAGAAAGAATACGATGACATATTGTGTTCTACTTCTGCGCTCCCTTTTGAAATTATGTGGATCTGTCGGTTGAAAACCCGAGACTAATATTACCGAAAACAACAATAAATTTCTAAAAAAGTTGCGAACAAATGAAATTATCATTTTCCAAATCGCAAAAAACGTTCACAAATTTTGAGAAAGCTCGAAAAAAATATGCCATTTCCCCTTCTTCATCGTCAAAATATTTTACGGATTTTACGGTTTCAAGTTTTACGGATTCCGTAAAATATTAATTTTACGGTTCAAACTCGTAAAATCCGTAAAAACCGTAAAATCCGTAAACCGTAAAAGCCCAACCCTGGTCGTTGCCTCGGTCGCTTGAGGTCTCCAGTCTCGAAGTGTGATAATAGAATAGAATAGATTTATCATGTGTGGTCACATGGAATATGGGAGTGAGTAAATAAGGAAATGTGGTCGAGTTTTCTTCGTTGATTCATTTCTTCTCTTCAAGCATTGCCATCATGAATTCTGAATGAGACGTAGGAAGATTACCTTTCTGCAAAATTGATATTAGACGGTTAGTAATTCTATGCGCAAATGAATTTTCTCTCAGTTTTAAACGCGCAGAATCTACGACAACTTTATAACCAGCACCACGGATTCTTGTTTTAATAAGTGTGAAAAAGTCATGCATAGATTCTGCGAGCTTTCCGTTACCGAAGAGCATCTGTTAAGCTAGTCTTGCATCATTTGACATTCTTCTGTACTCAAGGGAATGCAATTGTAATTCCTTATTCCTCTCATAATGACTCGGTCTATTATGATAGGTGTGGTGTAGGTAAGCGCTCTGTAAAAAATCCGCCGAGTCACTGAATTTTGAACTTTTTCAATCTTATCACGATCAGTTGAGTTGATCGGGCGTGAAACACTAGAACTGAACTCAAGAGTGGGGCGCACGTAAACACAGTATGCATTTACAAGCGTCTTAACATCTTTTGTGTGTAAAGCTCGAAAAACAAGGTTAGCTTTAGTTTCAGCATTTTTACAAATTGTTTTTGTGTGTTCTCTCATTGAGAGATTCTCATCAACCATTATCCCAAGGTCCCTAACACAATTTTCGTGATCCAATTTTTGGTTGCCCACAAAATATATTTTCTTTCGGTTTTTCTTACCTAGATGGATAACACTGCATTTCTCATTTGCAATGTTTAGCTGCCAAGTTTTACTCCATTCCAATATTTCGTCAATACTTTTTTGCAAACTCACCGTGTCTATCTCTTTTGAGAAGCATTTGAATATTTTTAAATCATCAGCAAATGAGTAATTGTGACAATTATTTTCAATCAATATCCGAGGGAGATCCGATATGTACAGATTGAAAAGAATTGGTCCCAACACAGACCCCTGAGGACCACCACTCGTTACATTTTAGCATTCAGAAAGATTATTTTCAACTCGTACTTGAAACGTTCTTTCAGTTAGATTTTCTTTTATCCATTTTATAGTCTTGACTGGAAAGCCCATTTTGGAGATTTTATGTATCAGTTTTGGGTGACTGACAGTGTCAAATGCTTTAGCATAGTCGAAATAAATGACATCGATATTTTCACCTCTGTTAATTGATTTAGTCCAACAGTTGAAAACTTCGAGCATTTGAGTTTCAACACTTCTATTTTCCCTAAATCCATATTGAGATTGTGGGAAAATATCAAACATCTCGCAGTATTCTATTATTCTGTTGGAGAGGCATTTTTCAAAAACTCTGCAGAAAAAGCTTGTAATAGAAACGGGTCGGTAGTTCAGAGGGTTACTATACTGTGGATTCTTCCGTAAAGGAGTTATAATTGAATGCTTCCACCGTTTAGGAACCTCGCTGTTATCATATGCCTTATTGAAAATCATTTCAAGAGGTATCGATAGAGATGATTTTCTTTATGAAGTAAATGTTTATGTTATCTGGTGTTCTACACGATGAATTTTTCCACTTTTCTATCATATTACATATTTCGTATCTATTGAAAAGTTCATCGTATTCTCGTCAAGATATCAACTCTCTCTTATGACTGAAATGAGGAGTAGTTCCATTATCCTTTGTGAAAACATTCGAAAATGCTTCGGCGAGTGCATTTGACTTTCCAGCATTAGAATCACACAAAACACCTTGAGTGTCTTTCAAGGGATTGATCTTATTTCCCTTGGTGTCATGTAACTTTGACTTTATATATCGATTTTTGTGCATATTTTTGGAGACTTTCCGTACATATTTTATGAGCCCTTTCAAATTCAAACTTGTAGATTGGATCATTTGAATTTATCCATTTTTACCAATAGAGGAACCTAAATTTCATCCTTTTCTCGATATAGGATGGAATAAGGATTCCGTTCAAGTTTATTCGTGTGATCGGAACATGAATCTCTATCATTTGTTCTAAAATGATAAGAAGCTTCTCGTACATAATATTCACACTGTCCTCTGGTCGAAATATTGAAAGCCAGTTAACTCTAGCAAGAGCTGAATTTATCAGCTCGTAATTTCCCTTTGAGAAGTTTTTCCTAGATTGAAATTTTGGAGGTTTGTGATCGATCAGTAGTTCAAACGTCAACGTTTGATGATCAGAGTTCCCTAG
Organism: Pristionchus entomophagus; assembly: GCA_036245825.1. Lineage (NCBI taxonomy): Eukaryota > Metazoa > Nematoda > Chromadorea > Rhabditida > Neodiplogasteridae > Pristionchus > Pristionchus entomophagus. The sequence goes on along the minus strand of BTSX01000001.1, from coordinate 18,839,153 downwards.
CGCAGGTGTAACTTGAATATTGTCTATTAGTTTATTATCGTTTGTTAGAACTAAGTCGAGAAAGTTTGCATTGCGTGTTGGAATTGAAACAACCTGTTGCAGGTTACAAACATCAATTAGATCTTTACAAAGGAATTGATGGAGATTTTATTCAATTTGGTCATCTAATGGCCACTTCAAAGAAGGTATCGTACCGAATTAAAATTCCGGAACGAATTTGACAATTTTCACAATGTTTGTTACATTTGTTACAAAATTTGATGACACTCAAAATAAACTTAAATAGAACATTCTTGTGCTTATTCAACGCAGAATTACGTTGCGCAACTTATTTTATCATTTAAAAATATTATTTAAATTAAATGAACGAGCTTATCGATTTTTAAAAATTTCAGGATTACGGTAACTGCGTGTGGTGTGCACATTATCATTTACGAAATGTTTTCATTTTCTGCTGCATTTTCATTGAATTTATTGTGTTTTAACGCCAATTTTGCCTAATATTGCATTTCAGATGACGTGCATTATCGAGGAGAATAAGAGGGACGCTTATTTCGCGCCCATCCTCGTCAAATGAAGCGGTGAGTCGGTTTTCAAGTTTCCTATTTTCGTTTTCGTGTTCGCTTTCATTTATCTTCTCACAAAATCGTCCGGACGAGATTCAATGCTCATAAAAGGGTCGCTTATTTATTAGAGATGAATTTGATGACAAAATTCCCCTAGTTTAGAGCGTCTTTCGATAAAATAGCGTCGATTTCCTCCTAGTCTGGTTGTTTCTTTAAAGTTTCATGTCATTCCTGCTCTAAATCACTGCTACCAGCTCCTTTCGGGCTATAATATGCGAAATCTTTCATTCCCATCGGCATATCGACCAAATAAGTTTATTTTTGCTGCGTTGCACTACACTGAGGCTTCACGCTTGATAAGGTTTATTTGTTATTGTTCAAGCCCTATTTTCAGTTGTGGACGACACCGGAAGAGGGGCACCTCTCGCCATCGTTGAGTTCCGTTGCCCCCACAAGTACAAGAAGCCGAAGAGCACCATGATCGCAGAAAGAAGAGTGCGTTTTTATTTTTTTTACTGCTTATCTGATTATATCCTGGCCGTTTCTATTGCTGAAAACTAGGTTATTTAATACTTTGGCCGTAATGAATTTTTCAATGGGATGCCCGGTGATTCACTGTTCCTCTTTTACCATAAAGTATTCTTTTATCCTTTCGCCAACGATCAAACAGTTATTCGTGGACCTTTCCTCCAGTTGGCACGTGTGCCCTAATCACGGCTATTATTCTTGCAGTCAGCACTCCAAGGGAGTGTACGTGAACAATGGAGTGACTGTTCAGCTTCTTTCCCTCAAGAACCACAGACACGACCCTCCCAAGCAGCTCCTCTCACTGTACGTTTATTATATTCTTTCAATATTCCCTATATTCTTCCTTAGTCCATCCAATCTAAATTGCTTGTTATTCCAGTACCTAGTGTCCGTTTAATTTCACTATTCTCGGGATGTATTGACTTCCGTAATGAATTCACACGCTGACTCCGTTGTGTTCCAGAAGCCCTCGTGCTATCCGTCGTATGTGTGCCTTGGAAGGAGTGACCGGAAAGAATGCCCATGTCAACAACTTCTGCCCAGTTGCAAAGAAGCACACTTCTTCATATTGAGATATCTACTCTCAATCGATACAAGGCAAAGTTAGCATTACCGATTGACAGTTTATTGCTCTAAACCAAGTTCTTCAATATTATTGCATCTGTAACTCAATCAACAAACTGAACAACACTTCTTTGTTTGCTTTCCATTTTTCAGGGGAATTGTCTGGTGAAACGGTAATGTGAATTTTTTTTATTTTTATTTTATTTTACTGATTATTTGATTGTATCGTGTAAAATATTCCATTAACATTTATTGAAATGAATCCGCCTGGCCGTTTCTATTGCTGAAAATTAGGTTATTTAATATTTTGGCCGTAATGAATTTTTCAATGGGATGCCCGGTGATTCACTGTTCCTCTTTTACCATAAAGTATTCTTTTGTCCTTTCGCCAACGGTCAAACAGTTATTCGTGGACCCTTCCCCCAGTTGTGTCTTAATCATGGCTATTATTTTTGCAGTCAGCACTCCAAGGGAGTGTACGTGAACAAAGGAGTGACGGAGTTGGCTCGTAATCGCAAGGCGTAAATGGGAATTCGAAGGAAATTAAATTGCAGTTGCAACATGACGACGTTTATGAAACGTCGTCGTTGTGTGGTGCACTCACATCATATAGATTCACATGATATACAGCGTATTCCATCTCGTCCCGAAGTGATTCCATCGAACACGATTCCCATTGAACATTCCCATGCTGAAAGAGAATCTGATTGAGGATTTGTTGCATGATTGAGATTCAGACGTCGAACTCAATTGAATTGAGGAGAAGGGATCTAGGTGATCAATTATAATCGAATCCTTATAGTGGACCACCTAGAAGATCATAGGACAAATACTCGGAAATCACTGATCTGCAACTAATTCACTACGGGAATATCGTACTTGGTTGGCAAACCGTGACAGATGATCGTTTTGGGCAATTTTTGACTTTTTTGAATTCCAGCGAATGTTGACTTATAAATTCCAATTTTTCTTTCTTATTTTTTGTCCACCCTTGTTTCCTGGAATTGGCCTGGAATGTCCTGGTGAAATATTTCTCTAACATGGAGAAAATGAGAGCTCAAATTCAGTGATTACGGTAGTATGGAGTAGGTAGGTAATTCCTACCGTAATCACTCGTTTATTTTCAATTTTCACATTTATTGCTTTCTTTTTTCTCCAGTTTAGAGAAATATTTCACCAGGGAGCGACTGTTCAGCTTCTTTCCCTCAAGAACCCCAGACACGGCCCTCCCAAGCAGCTCCTCTCACTGTAAGTTCATTCTGGTGTTCCCGTCTGTCTCACCTTCTTCCATTCTATCCAATCTAACTGGTAGTTATTTCAGTGCTTCTCATCAGCAGCACAACTACGCTCCTAGCGAGTCTGGATACTCTGTCATCGTGTGCAACTTCCTGCTACTCAATCTATGGAGCCTGCCAACACAACAATGGAAACGACGGTAAGGTATACTTTTTTCTTCTTTCTCTGTGCTCTAAGGGTAATATTGTAGTGATGTTTACGCCGAAAAGTAAGTTGTTGGGCTCCTTATGGTAATTTAACTCGATTACTATAGTAACCTAACCGTTTTGTTACTTTATAAAATAGTAGCACTCGAGGTAACTTACTGTAGTAATATACTTTGTTGCTTACTGTAAGCTTACCTTTCAAACCATAGTTCTTATTGGTTTCAAGTCTTTTTTTTATTTTAGAAAATGCTGAATCTCCGTTCGTACACCAGCTCTCAAGTCTTCGCAAGATGCGTGTGCCTTCTGCTATCAATTCGCCGTCCACTATGCCAATTCTCGAGCTCAGATTCCTCTCCCCAGAGTGGATATTGGAGAGGACACGCCATGAAGGAGGGAGACAGGATCGTGTGAGTTTCAGTTTACTATTCTCTCGGTGTTCTGTATTGAATCCATCCGCTGACCCCTCGTGTTCAAGATGCCCCCGTGCTCTCCGTCGTGTGTGTGCCTTGTGTGGAGTGACCGGACAGAATGCCCATCTCAACAACTTCTGCCCAGTTACAAAGAAGCACTCTTCTTCATATTGACAGATCTACTCTCAATCGATTGGTTCGGTGATCATCACCATTGTCCCTACGGGAATCAAATCTAGTTATCACTAGTACCTCATTCTAATCACGTTTTTTGTCTCTAGTTTTTCTAATATCATTCCCACTCCTTAGACTCGCAGTTACTCACCATTTGTTACTTTGTTACTCTCGTTTTTTTCGCAGTATTGTTTCTGGTTCGTTGTTGATAAAACATCTTTTCGACTTCGTCGAAAAAATATGAGCTAACGGGAACGAACCTAGGTTGGGCTAATCGAGGGATGGAGAGCGAGCATAAATATCCAGTGCAATCAGTGTCAGCATACTACTTAGACGTGAATATTTTATTTGTTCATACAGTATAATATTTACAGGAATAATGAAAGCGAGTGTGATGGGAAAGTACGAGCATTCTCGTTAGTAAGCCATTATGAGCAGCTATTGATTAGGACACTTAATCGTTAGTGAAGTGAATCTGAATGGGACATAACTAATATGGTGCCAACAAAATGGATTACCCCTAGAAGTCGTTGCATTTCTCATTCTGTTGTCCCTTGTTGAATACACATTTAGACCAATAAAGTCGCTTTATTACTTTTCTCTACAACTCAAGCAAAACATTGCGAAATAAATACAACAAAAAAATTCTCACTCATTGATACATCCATTTTATATTTCTTGGAAAGAGCGGCTTGTTGCTTCGATCGGAGGATGGCAAAAGCAGAAGAGATCTGAAATCAGAAACGAATATTATTTGATATTTCCATTGCACATTTTAGTTTTCTTTTCACTACGAGTCAACGAATAGTAGAAGCAATCTCCATTCAATCTATCAGCGGAAAGAGAAAAAGAGGAGAGACATTTTAGAAACGGTTTTCAACATTATTTGATAAATAAATAAAATCACGTTGACAAAAAATATTGTTGGAATTTATGCTAGGTTGCAACAAAATATTGACTAACCTATCATGGCGCGGTTGTGCGATGGGCATGGTGTCTGACTGGCATGCCGACGCAGGCAGGTTCGACTACCGCCCGCAGGCGATGTTTTGCAAGAGGTAGAGAAAGGCGCCACTAGTCAACTTCCGTCTCTTCGCTGATGACATCAAACTGTACATCACGCATAAACCTAACGATCTTCCATCTATCCCCTCTCAACTTCAACAAGGGCTACAGGGTATCCTAGAATACTGCGAAAAAAAAATATTGTTGGAATTTATGCTAGGTTGCAACAAAATATTGACTAACCTATCATGGCGCGGTTGTGCGACTGGACGACCTTCTTGGTTCCTGAAGGAAGACGGATGCGGATCTTCTTGGTGTCAGGGTTACACGACAACTGAAATAGCAGCCATTCACATTACCGTTTCACCAGACAATTCCCCTGAAAAATGGAAAGCAAACAAAGAAGTGTTGTTCAGTTTGTTGATTGAGTTACAGATGCAATAATATTGAAGAACTTGGTTTAGAGCAACAAACTGTCAATCGGTAGTGCTAACTTTGCCTTGTATCGATTGAGAGTAGATATCTCAATATGAAGAAGTGTGCTTCTTTGCAACTGGGCAGAAGTTGTTGACATGGGCATTCTTTCCGGTCGCTCCTTCCAAGGCACACATACGACGGATAGCACGAGGGCTTCTGGAACACAACGGAGTCAGCGTGTGAATTCATTACGGAAGTCAATACATCCCGAGAATAGTGAAATTAAACGGACACTAGGTACTGGAATAACAAGCAATTTAGATTGGATGGACTAAGGAAGAATATAGGGAATATTGAAAGAATATAATAAACGTACAGTGAGAGGAGCTGCTTGGGAGGGTCGTGTCTGTGGTTCTTGAGGGAAAGAAGCTGAACAGTCACTCCATTGTTCACGTACACTCCCTTGGAGTGCTGACTGCAAGAATAATAGCCGTGATTAGGGCACACGTGCCAACTGGAGGAAAGGTCCACGAATAACTGTTTGATCGTTGGCGAAAGGATAAAAGAATACTTTATGGTAAAAGAGGAACAGTGAATCACCGGGCATCCCATTGAAAAATTCATTACGGCCAAAGTATTAAATAACCTAGTTTTCAGCAATAGAAACGGCCAGGATATAATCAGATAAGCAGTAAAAAAAATAAAAACGCACTCTTCTTTCTGCGATCATGGTGCTCTTCGGCTTCTTGTACTTGTGGGGGCAACGGAACTCAACGATGGCGAGAGGTGCCCCTCTTCCGGTGTCGTCCACAACTGAAAATAGGGCTTGAACAATAACAAATAAACCTTATCAAGCGTGAAGCCTCAGTGTAGTGCAACGCAGCAAAAATAAACTTATTTGGTCGATATGCCGATGGGAATGAAAGATTTCGCATATTATAGCCCGAAAGGAGCTGGTAGCAGTGATTTAGAGCAGCAATGACATGAAACTTTAAAGAAACAACCAGACTAGGAGGAAATCGACGCTATTTTATCGAAAGACGCTCTAAACTAGGGGAATTTTGTCATCAAATTCATCTCTAATAAATAAGCGACCCTTTTATGAGCATTGAATCTCGTCCGGACGATTTTGTGAGAAGATAAATGAAAGCGAACACGAAAACGAAAATAGGAAACTTGAAAACCGACTCACCGCTTCATTTGACGAGGATGGGCGCGAAATAAGCGTCCCTCTTATTCTCCTCGATAATGCACGTCATCTGAAATGCAATATTAGGCAAAATTGGCGTTAAAACACAATAAATTCAATGAAAATGCAGCAGAAAATGAAAACATTTCGTAAATGATAATGTGCACACCACACGCAGTTACCGTAATCCTGAAATTTTTAAAAATCGATAAGCTCGTTCATTTAATTTAAATAATATTTTTAAATGATAAAATAAGTTGCGCAACGTAATTCTGCGTTGAATAAGCACAAGAATGTTCTATTTAAGTTTATTTTGAGTGTCATCAAATTTTGTAACAAATGTAACAAACATTGTGAAAATTGTCAAATTCGTTCCAGAATTTTAATTCGGTACGATATATTGAAGTCTCCCATTATCACACTCGAATGCTGGCAAACCATGAAATCTTTCATTGTTTGCCACAGTTTTTCACTTTCACCTTGTGAAAGAGCAGGGGTTCGATAGACCACAAAAATACGCATTAGGATTGAACTTATGTTTGCATCAAAAATAAGTAATTCATATGAGTCGTTTACAGATTCTTCAAAAACAAGTTTAGTTTCAATACGGCAATGAACTATAGCACATACTCCTCCACCTCTTTTTCTTTTCATAACGCATCAAAGAATTTGGTATGTTTTCGCATTATCACCACCATCAGGAATGTTAGTTTTCAACCATGTTTCAGAAAAGGAAATAATCGAGTATTTTTGTTCATCGAGTATTAGTTTAATGTGATTTTGGTTGTTAGCATTTAAAATAGAACGAATATTTGAATATAAAACGTGAATTTTTGGGGATCCCTTGCCCGATAAGGGTTGTTGTCCAGTCACTTCGAGTCGTCTGTCACTTGAAGGGTGGTGAGAGGTGGTTATCCTCTGTCCCTCCAAGTGAGAATCGTCTCTTGGCGTAGTGCCGACTCGGGTAGAGTCTGTCTGAGTGGGAGACACTCAGAAGTCGAGTGTGAGAGGTAGAGGCTATGCCACTCCTCCACTTACTCAGACGGTGATCCCTCTGAGGAAAGCAGGTTCGTTGGCCGTGGTTGTGTTTTCTTACGGGGCTTTTTTTTCTACGGGGCAGGAAACAATTCAATCGGTAGGTGCCGAGGTTAGTCGAGTGGTCGACTGGAAGTGAAGAATATCGATCGAGTAGATCAGAGGTCACAGCTCCAACGAGAGATAGACATGTCAGAGCCAACGAGTGCACAGCTGATGCAACAGATGATCAATCTGATATCAGAAACGAGGAAAGAAGTCGCGACTCAGAAGGAGGTCATCCAGAAGTTGTTGGAAGAGAGAAATGAGAGAAGTCCAGAACCATCTGACAAGGGACTGATCTCAGGACACATATCCTGATCTTCACGAAAGTTTGAGGGTAGACTAATTCGACTATTTAAATAACAATGGCGTTGTCAGAATTTTCCGCTAAAGCCGTTGAAGCGAGAGAGCATTTTCGGTAGTGTTTAACTGGGATCTAACGCAGCGCTTTCAAGCTCGGTGGTGGCCGAGTGGTGTAGGCGCTTGACTACTATCCCATGGACGCTGGTTCGAGTCCTGCTCGATGCTTTTTTTGTTTTGCTGGTTTTTCCATTCTTTCTACAACTTGCAAGCAAGAGCAGTGTTGATTTTTATCGGATTTTCAAGCAGGGAATGTGAAGAAGACATCTTTTTTCAAGATGAAATTTTTTTCGACTTTGTCTATTTTTCACCATGTGGTCCCCCCTTTGGTCTGTTTTTGGGTCGAAAAGTGGAATTCTCTGAATGATGTCTCTATAGGAGTTTATGGTGTATTTTTGCACGAAGAAACCGAATCTGCTCTCTAGAGCGCATGAAACTTCGAAAGAAAAAAGTTATGCCCCAAAAATGAGGAATGAATAAGGAAATGTGATCACAAATTTTTAAAAGGAAGTTTCATGCGTTGTACTTTTCGTTGTAGAAAGATTGGAAAAAACTAGCAAAACAAAAAAATCAACGAGCGGGACTCGAACCAGCGTCCCCTGTGCTAGTAGTCAAGCACCTACACCACTCGGCCACCGCCGACCTTGAAAGCGCTGCGTTAGATCCCAGTTAAATACTACCGAAAATGCTATCTCGCTTCAACGGCTTTAGTGGGAAATTCTGACAACGCCATTGTTATTTAAATAGTCGAATTAGTCTACCTTCAAACTTTCGTGAAGATCAGGATATGTGTCATGAGATCATTCCCTTGTGAGAGCAATGGAAGACGTCTGTCGATGCCATTGAGAAACAGATAAGAATGTTCTCATACAAACCAGAGGATGGTTTGACATTCGATCACTGGATGGAGAGATACAAGGAAATCTTCGATAACGATTTCAGTGGACTGGATGATGGCGAGAAGGGAAGAATACTGCTTCGAAAGGTCGGTGATAGGGTGGATAAGCAGTTCCGAAAACGCATCCGTCCTAAGAGTCCATCTGAATTGCGTTTGCGAACATCGGAGAGATGACACCCGAACAATTCAAGGCAATGATTCTGCTGACGGGTATCGATCTTCCTCGATACACTTCTACCATGTTCCATGTGATGAGTCAGTTGGGAGATGAGACTCCCATTATGGATACAGTACTCAAAGTGGCTGATAGCTACAAGAAGGTGTATGGAGACGCCCATGCTACCACTAGTCAAAGTGTACAGGGAGCACCTCTGGTGAACGCAGTGTCGAAATACAATCCAAAGTGGCACAAATTCAATCGAGAATCGCCGAGGAATGGCGATGGAAATCGGTCAAATGTTTCTTCATGTTCTCGATGTGGAAGGGAAGAACATACTGAAGATTCATGCCCTCATCTCAGATCAAAATGCTACAAATGCAACCAGATGGGACATCTGAAAATGATGTGCAATAAATGGACTGGATCAAATAAGAACAACTTGAGAGAGCAGAAAGTGCACATGGTATGCGGTGACCTCCCCGATGGGATGGAGCAGTTCAGTGCCAATATCGAAATGAATGGGACAATGATTGAGATGTTGGTTGATACGGGATCTGATATTACTCTTATCTCGGATTCCACATGGGAAGAGATCGGAGCTCCTGAGAGGAAAGAACATGATGCATTCCCAAGATGTGCTAATGGAACACCGCTCGAGTTGACGGGAAAGTGTCATCTCAAACTCGAACTGAACGGAATCGTTGCCCAGGGAAGGGTATACACTGCAAGAACGGATACGAATATCCTTGCAAGAGATTTCATCGTGTCATTTTACCGACTCGTTCCTAACAAGATTCGCGTGAACATGGTGAAGAAAGATGACGATTGGATCAGAATGGATTTCCCTAATATCTGCAAAGATGGTCTGGGAAGATGCCTAAAATCTGAAGCAATACTCACTCTCAAGGAAGGTGCAAGATCTGTCTTCTGCATGAGACGTGAGGTTCCACTGGCAATGATGCCCAAAGTGAACGAGGAGTTAGATCGACTCCTGGATATTGGTGCGATCGAACCAGTCGATCATCTGGAATGGGCGGCACCCATTCTCACTGTGCCCAAGGCGAATGGAAAGTGGAGAGTCTGTGTCGACTTTTCCACTGGACTGAATGACAATCTCGAGCCAAACAGACACCCGCTTCCGGTGATGTCGGAGATTTTCGCCAAACTGGAGGGATGTACGGTGTTCAGCCAAATCGATTTGAGTGACGCGTATCTACAGATACCAGTCAAAGAGAACAGTCGGAATCTGTTGGGAGTGAGCACACATCGTGGATTGTTCAGATTCGTGAGATTGCCATTCGGTGTGAGTGTTGCACCAGGAATCTTCCAGAAGATCATGGACACGATGATGTCTGGATGTGAGAACGCGCAGGCGTATCTCGATGATATCGTGGTCGGAGGAAGAACGAAACAAGAGCATGATCAAAATCTGAAGAGAGTGGTGTCGAGAATCCAAGAGTATGGATTCCGCATCAGACCAGAGAAATGTTCATTTGGTCTGGATCAGATCAGCTACCTCGGATTCGTCATCGATAAGTGCGGTCGAAGACCCGATCCAATGAAAGTGAAGGTAGTCCGAGAGATGCCTGAACCTCAAGACCAGTCATCTCTGAGATGAAGGATGGAGTGGAGTGGAAATGGTCACAGGAGTGTGTGAGAGCATTCAAGGATATTCGATCGGTGCTTGCATTGGATCTCAATCTGATTCACTACGATCCAGAGAAGGAGATCGTTCTCGCTGCTGATGCGAGTGAGAAGGGAATTGGTGCGGTGATAGCACATCGAATGAATGGAAGACTTATCCCAATTGCACATGCATCAAGATCTCTCAAAGAGGCAGAAGTGAAGTATGCACAGATCGAGAAGGAGGGTCTGGGACTCATCTTCGGAGTCACGAAGTTCCATCGATATCTCTTCGGGAGGCGATTTGTGATGCAAACTGATCACAAACCTCTGCTGTGGATTTTCGGATCGAAGACAGGAGTGCCAGCTCATACAGCCAGAAGGCTGTTCCATTGGTGTACGATCCTTCTCGGGTATGATTTCACGATGGAATATGTGAGTACGGAAAGTTTCGCATATGCTGATGCTCTTTCTCGGCTGATTGCCGATTCGAGAGGAGATATGAGCAAGGAGGAAGAAATTGAACAAGTGATAAGAATTGTGTGCAATGCAGTCAGTTGCAACCTCGAGAAGCTGCCATTGACTGTGAATGAAATCAGAGATGCTTCTCTGAATGATCCCCTTCTCAGTCAAGTGAGAAGTTACCATCTGCGCAGATGGCCGGATGAGAAAGGAATGAGGAAGAGCGACATGTACTCACAAAATCTTCCATTCTGGTCCAGAAGGAAAGAATTGTCAGTTGTGAACGACTGTCTGATGATCGGAGATCGGGTAGTCTCTCAAGAATGGAGTACTGAAGATGCTCCATGACGGCCATCCTGGAATCGTCAGAATGAAATCTATCGCCAGGCAGTCATGCTACTGGTACGGAATTGATAGCTTAAATTATTTAAACTGAAATTGATGCCTACTTCCCCTTCGATCACAAGGAACTTTTAATAATCGGCAATTCATTTCTTGAAAATGTGTCTAATTTGATTCATCTAATTTCATGCAACAAAGTGAGCCATTCATAAGTGATACGGCAACTCTTTTCAGAATGGATTTGCGAGATTCGCGAGTAAATAAATGTGACTAAGAAGTGATAATTTGTTCGGTTGCTCTACGTCAATCTGATAAGTAGGTGTGGCTCCCATCTCATCTCCCCGAATCCCTCTCACTTCGCTCTACTACAATCGCACGGATCATACGTTCCCTTCCCTTCTCCCATGTCCCGATAAACCCTTACATCCCTTCCCTTCCTTCCCTTTGTGTGCTACACATCCACTGAACTGCCTACATCTAATTCATGTCCTCCGAAAACAAATAGTTTTCAGGGACCGAGCCAAGAGCCCCATTCACAGTTTCAGAAATCACTCTTCCTTTTCAGTTGGTTCTATTCCTAGAGTAATGGACCTCATAATTCCCTTTCCTTCCTCTCTGCCTTCTTCTTCGATACTTCGTTGTTCCGTTTCAGATCAAGAAATTCGTGCCCTGGAAAGGAAGCGTGTACAGAAATACCGTTCCCACTGTTCATTTAGATCATCGCCGTATCGATCGCGCAACTCTGATGTGAATTCCTTTGACAATATACAGAATATAATTGCACCTCCATCTTTTCACAACCCTCACTCCATCTATGATAGTTTGACTTGTGAGGAGAATGGAGAGCACCTTCATTCCTCCCCTGTGTCCAATGCAGACCAGATCCTTCAAGTGATGTCATCATGGAGGTTCAGAGGTATTATATTGGTCATGAAAATAATTCGTTTGAAAACCGCGCGGAAAATGGAATGGACATTTCGCGACGGGAGCCCTCAAGGTGTGTGGAAAGTATCACTCGTTTATCATTATTATTCAGCCAGCATTTCAGAACCGCCCTTGGGCCTCGCAGTTGCTTGAAGTTGCTGATGTGTCAATCGGACGACTCGCAGTTTCGTTACCAACAGGTGCCTATATTTATTTTGTAACGTCTTCTTATTATCTTTTGGGATTTGCTCATATCTTTCGGAACTCTGCTCATTGTAGCCTCCTTATTTCTCATCCCGTTTATTCAAATTGCGTCTTCCACGTTACATGAGTTACATCTAGAGACCACAGCGTTGAGAGCCGATTTCACTCAGTCAGGCAAAAAGTAGTGCCAGAGTACCCCTCTGGGACCCAATAACATCGTACATTTGGCCGTTTGTCGAATTTTCAACTCATTGTCGAGAAACATTTGAAAAGGTGATCTCGAGGCTCCCATCATGCATTACTCGCCTAATCCACCCTCACACAATCATGTATCACACGTGAGAAGACATGGTCTTGTGGCTCAATCGGTAGCGCGCTCGTCTATCAAACCGTGAACCTCCGGTTCGAGCCCCATCCTTTGCAGCCAGTTTTGCGAATTGTCAAGATAAACAACGGAAGTCGGAATACGAATACGCGCGTACTATTACTTTTGAATGTGTTCGGCAATTCAGAGACGCTTCTGATCTTTGATTTTTCTCTTTTAATATTCCTCAAAAATCAACTGAACGATCTGCGGGACTTTTCTGCTTCCGCACTAGGCCACACCCCTCTGATCCCGCCTCCTTGGGGCGGGAGGGGCGGAGCTGACTCCCTCCAAAAATTGCTCCAGAGGTTTCCCCCAAACGAGCATAAGGATCCCGGAGGATAGAGAGAGACGCGCGCCCACATCTTACACACTCGGCGCTCTCTAGGCGAGACGGGTGAGAGAGAGGCAGGGGAGGCGGGAGAGGCGAGGGGGGAGAGAGGGCAGGAGAGGCGCGCTCTCTAATCAGCACACTGTTCTCTCTGGCAACCATTGACTATTTCATCTGATCCCACCCATTTGACCCAATCGATTGTAAGGGAATTGCAGAGGTTCGATAACGGTTTAATTGGGAGATGACAACAAAGCAACAACGGTTACAGCAACAAAGGAGAATAGTGAAAGAAAATTAGTTGAGAGGGTAAGTGACAGCGATAGACTCGAGGATTGCACGGAAGCGGTGCTCCTTCTCATGACGAATGAAGAAAACAGCACAAACCACGTGAGACGACAGTTGAGAGCTGTGGGTTCCGTATCGGACCTTGTGTGGCAACTTCAACTTCTGCCACATGCCCTCAACTGCGTTCTGGATGAGACTAAGGATAGTGGCGGCGTCCCTCTTAGCGACAGGGATTGCGAATAGTTTGGTCTTGTTTCCCCTCTCTACTCCGCCAAAGACCCACTGCTGTGCAGCCATCCTCTTTCCTATAATCAATCTATGAATAGTGACTAGTGATGTCGTTTCAATTTTGACTCTCTCCATTCTGCACACTATTTCTCTGGTCAGAGAAACAAGAGAGTGTACAAAATGAAGAGAGTCGAAAACCGAAACGGCATTACTAATAGGGACCGAGTGAAATGGAGAATGGAGGGGTCTAGATAGCTTATGCCAGAGATCAAAGAGCACAAATCACACCTCTATTGTATTTTCTCTTAGAGAAAGCTGTTTCATCAATCTCGACTACTTTCCCTGGTCCGCCGATTTTCTGCTGTCTCTCGTTGTCTAACCAGCAGACCTCACGGAAGAAACTAGAAAAGGGCTCAGATAGAAGGTTCAATTTCAAACGATGACGAAAATTGTCTCTCTATACTGCACACTCTCTCGCCTCTCTAACCGCTGAGAGAGTGTAACTCTATGCTAGAGTGCTCGTGTAATGGTGACGAAATCAAGGGAAAATACCTTAGGTAGTCGACGAAAGATTGGTTGGAGATGGTCGAACCATCCGGTGCTCTCAACTCATTCTTGACGGAGCGGAGGGAAGCCTGCTCCCAGCAGAATGAGTACAAGAGACGGAGGATCATGCGGACATCGAGTCTCACTCGAGAAAACCAAGAATCCCTGAGAGCAGAGTAGGTGGTGGCGCACTTATTGCACCTCCATCCACAACCCGGGAAGGCAGGACGGAGCTTGCTATACTCCACACAAGGAACTTGGCACTTGGGGCAGGTGAGATGGGATCGAAGGAGGTGGCAAGCACGAAGTGATAATGAGCATGGGGAGGTCGAGGAACTTCTCGAGCTTAGCTCGATTGATGCTGTCGAAGAAGGAGAAGGGAGACATCCTAGAGGGAATGAATGGACGTAAGCTATGATGAATTTCCGAGATTTTTCGGAAACTACCGTAATCTCAGCCATTTCCTTTTCTTTTCAAGACTGCGACAAGCTTAACTGAATTCTCGGATCATTACGTCAGAGTGCAAGTCTGACTATGGGAACGCGGGGGCGTGGCTTGGAGAGGGGAGGGGGAGGGGAGAGGGAGGGCGAGGGCGAGGGGAGGGGCCAGGGGAAAGGACGCGGGGAGGGGGTGTGGCCTAGTGCGGAAGTAGAAAAGTGCCCGATCTGCGAGCGGCGCATCTCCGTACGAACCCTAGAGACCCATATTTCAACTATCCTTGACCCTTTACCTTGAATTTTGACCTACTTAACGGTGATCAATCACGCTGCGCCTCGGGTCATTTGTGAAGGGTCCTCAGACCTACAGAACACGCTTTTGATCGACCGATTTAGTTGAGAATCCGACTTGCCGGACCTGTTGCGGATTTTTGGCAAATCTCTATCCCTCCCAAGTGGGCGGAGCCTGTGGTCTCTAGTTACATCAGTTTTACATGAGGAGAGTCTCGCCCATAACAAGCGCGCCGTGGAGAGTCGCATCTATTCCCAAACCCTCCAACGACATTTCGGCGCATAACTACTCATAACTTATTTTGTAGGAGTCCTAGAATCATGGAATGGGTGTCTTTGTGATCAACATCGCTCCCTTTGTCATATAAAACAAGGATCACTCATGTATTGGTTCTACCAAAAAAAGAAATTTCATACCCCCTCAAAAATGGTCGATGGAATACACACTTTGAAGTGATCTGAGATCAGATGCGAGTCTGCGCGGCGTATATCTTAAGGGGGGGGGGGGGGGGGGGGACTATACTGTACTCTGGTTTTCAAGGGTAAGCTTACCGTAAATCAAGGGAAAAATTATAGTGTACCACCCTTGAAAACCAGAGTAGGTGCAATAGGATATTTACATAGATACTTACCTTCCTTTTATTTCTCGGGTCAGAAGAACAAGAACTGTAAGTGTAGATCAAGAGCAGGTTATTTGGTGATACATGGTTGTTTTTATTATTTAAACTGAAATTGATGCCTACTTCCCCTTCGATCACAAGGAACTTTTAATAATCGGCAATTCATTTCTTGAAAATGTGTCTAATTTGATTCATCTAATTTCATGCAACAAAGTGAGCCATTCATAAGTGATACGGCAACTCTTTTCAGAATGGATTTGCGAGATTCGCGAGTAAATAAATGTGACTAAGAAGTGATAATTTGTTCGGTTGCTCTACGTCAATCTGATAAGTAGGTGTGGCTCCCATCAAGACGCTACCTTCCACAGGTTGAAAGATTGTTGTGCTTTGGTAGTCAACATTTCGCATATCCCCCTATCGTCTCATTTCCACCCCCGGAATGTGTCGGTGGACACGTCGATGATAGTTATCTCCCTATCTCATCTCCCCCTTCTCCCCGAATCCCTCTCACTTCGCTCTACTACAATCGCACGGATCATACGTTCCCTTCCCTTCTCCCATGTCCCGATAAATCCTTACATCTCTTCTATTCCTTCCCTTTGTGGGCTACACATCCACTGAACCGCCTACATCCAATTCCTGCCCACAAAGAAACATTCCCCTTGGCAGTTTTCCTAATCGTCCCTTTTCCGAACCTTGTTTTATTGTAATACGGGTTCTGATATCACTCTCATATCTGAGTCTACATGGAAGAAGATCAGTGCACCCGAGAGAAAAGCACAGGATGCTTTCCCGAGATGTGTGAATGGAACGCCAATCAATCTGACTGGAAAGTGTCATCTGACTCTCGAGTTGAATGGAAGTGTGGCTCAAGGCACTGTGTACACATCGAAAGAGTCGGAGAACCTGATGGGAAAGAATTTCCTCGCGACATTCTTCGGTCTGATTCCAAAAGAAGTTCTGGTTAACATGGTGAAGAATGAAGACTCGTACGTGGAATGGATCAAGAACGAATACAGTGTTAGTTCAATAATCGACGTCAAAGAGAGAAAGGAGTCGAAGTGACTTGTCTCGATAATGGAACAGCCCCCATATACAACTAACCCATTCAGAACATGCCCATGCACATTTGAATTCCATAATTTATCTGACTTTTCACATAATTAATGTATTGTACAAGCTCACAAACATTTTGAACAAATCAGAAGGAGAATAATTCTACAATCAACATTTAACCCGCAATGGGCTAATGGCACAATCACCATTTCCCCATTCCATGAATGATTGCTTATCTCACTTGGAGGTCTTTCCTTGTATTTGAATATGGAATTTTACTTGCGGGAGAGAATCCACGGTTGTAGTCACCTGGAAGAGAACATATTATATTACATTTTATAATTCTTGTTCAGCAATTTATTTATATATTATATTGACAACATTCCTCTGATCCATATACTATATTGAGTTCTCTTACGATAGCATTGATTGATAGCGCAGCGAGTGCTCCTCTCACAAGACCACACGGGAAGGCAAGGAACGAAGACGACTCAAATTCAATCATTCATCCTCCATCTCCCCCTTCCCCCCCCCCCCCTTCCCCCAATACCTTATCGAGATATCCCGAGTCTCCAGCGAAAGGAGCGACAGTGATGAAGTGATTATCGTGCATGACATATACTCCCTCATATCTCATTCATTCATTCTCTCTTCTCCTTCTCATTTTCCCACCTGATGGTTCGTCCTCAGATTATCCACTTGCTTTCCGAAACAGTTATTCCACAATTCCTTGCAGATGAACTTCATCAACTGATTAATTCATTATTAGTAATAACCATATTTTTCTCAAAGATGGTATAGGGCATTATCTCGAATTCTCTGACATCTCACCTCCAATTCAGTAGCCAATCTGGGTACATCTCTGCTCACTTTCTCTCCCATCACATATCCGACTCTCCATCCCACTCCCTCTAGATAAGTCATCGAGTTGTGCTGCAATATCCATCAAATTGATCCCCCTCTCCCTCTCCCTCTCACATGGGCGAATGCTCTTGTCACAAGTTTCTCTTCCTCCAATCCAGACTCGAGTAGCTGCAACGAGTGGATGGGTTCCCCACCCCCATCTAACTGACTGATCTACCTTCTTCCTGTCCTCTTCTCTCTGTCTCCCTATCTCCTCTGCATACAATACCATCTCTGCATGGAGCAATTCGAATGGCAACGAAGTGCCCGTGGAAGTCATCTAAAGAGAGGGGGGGGGGGCATCATCCATCCATTCATTGATTAATCATATAATCCCATCCATCAAGTACCATATCTGGTATCAAACCAGTCACAGAGGGATAAACAATGTACCATCTCGAGTCGCATCCAATTTTATTCAAGATTGTGTGGATCCGATTCGAATACTGCAGGTAACCAAAGAAAGGAAAGATGAATAGCTCTTATTAAATAAATATATTAAACAACCACCGTAACACTGGGATACCGTAACCGCGTGAACTGTTTAGAGGGCGACTGCTTACTCAACTATGAGATGTATCAACTGACTCCTTGTCTACCCATGCAAGATACAATCAAATTTGCGAACAGTACAATATAAAACAAGTATTACGAGAAACTTAACACCTAATTGAGAGGAATGGTGTTGCGATTTGTCTACATATCTAACACTGAGCAGAGAAGAATATTCAATCAGAATCATAGAAACTGTCGTCAGAGTCAAAATGCGGCTCATGTCCACGCTTCTCCCTCTGAAGAAATAAGATTGGAAATGATAGAATATGGAGGACTGGTCTCTCAATTCAATCACACTCCAATAATCTCTTACTCTGATGACTTTCTTCTCCTCAATAGTCATATCCTTCATTTGTTTCTTTTCTTTCTTCTCCTTCTCCTCATCTCTCCCCTTCTTTTCCTTCTCTTCTTCCTTCTGACTACTCTCGGGAGTATCTATCAATTCTTCTCTCTTATTCCCTGATCTGGATGAGTTTCTCCTGGGAGTCACCGAGGAAGAATGGATGGAGATTGAGGCAACTGAAGAGATGGAAGCGATGCGAGTCCCCATCCACCTAAACACAATCAATATCTCATTCACATTATCACATAGGAATAAGTGAATAAACGGAGTGTAATCTACTCTATTCAATTCTCTCAATTCGCTTACTTGGGGGTGTCAATTCCCTCAGTGCATTGTCTCTTGCTCATTGTTCCTCGAGTGAGAGAAGGAGTCAGCAGAGTCGCACTCAACACACCCCTTTTATCAGGCCAATCCAAGGCATTTAGAAATAGATATGTATTGAGACAATTAAATATTTACTCAACGCTCAAACCTATTAGTGTGTTAACGACGAACATGTTTTTTGGAGATGATTATATAAAAGGGAAAGAGACCTTTTCTTCTCTCCACATTCCTCTTTTTCGTCTCCTTCCTCAACTTCCTTCTCTATTTCTTCCTCATTTTCTTCATCTTCCGGTTTCCTCTTTCTCTTCGGCGTAGTGATATCGTAGTCTACAACATGATACTAGGGTGAATCATAACTACTGATTAATGAATGACTGCATCCATGAAACAGACACACCTTCAGCCTCCGTGAATGAGTTGCAACGCTTCTTCAGAAGCACTAAAAATAACTTCGCCGTCTTTTAAAATAAAAGTATACACAATACACTATTTTATATATAAAAAGAGACATACATATGCTTTTCCTTCCCAGCTCTAGAAGATCTTCTCCATTGGCTTGGAATGAACTGGACGAGGATGGACTTATCGTCATGTCACGATCCGTCTATAATGGAACAGTGAGAGGGGGGGGGGGGGGGAAGGAGACTAGATGAGGTCAGTCACCTACTATTCAACCAATGCCTAGTCATGAGTGGTACAGCGATTTTTCGAAAAAATTGTGTAATGGTTCTCGAGGATGCCAATCACCATGGTAGACTTCATTGTGAACACTTTCGATGGGTGCGACTGTGAGTTACTACCGCCGCTATATTTCCACTGTTTTCAAATAACTTCGATCAAAGTTACTCAAACCATTTTCATTCATTCATTAATGATCATTGTTTATTCTGTCAAGGAGCATGTACGAGAAAGCAAGATTTTTTTTGTGAAAACTTTTGTAATTGTTGTAGATTTCTGGAGATTTCTGAATGGTGAATCTTTTCATGTTATTAATTTTTCAGAAATCGCGACAGTTGAGAAAATTATCAAGCCTACTGATTCACTGAAATCGGTAGCTGTAGGACCCACTTCTGAGATGACCCCCCCCCCCCCCCACTTTCTCCTCGGTTTTCGATGTCTCATGAGTAGGCCTCCCTTGACCCCAAGTTAGAGGGCCGGTAGATCAAAGATGTCTCCAGGAGGTCACGTCGAAAGTCGTCTTAGAGGCGCCGATTTTATTACTTATCTCGGTTCCCGAGCATAGCATGGATAAATGATTAACATATGAAATGTTAGTATTGAGTTTACTCATAAAGATCTCGTCAAAGGGACATCGAAAACCGAGGAGAAAGTGGTGGGTCATCTCAGAAGTGGGTCCTATGATCAGTCAAATAGTAGGTGGAAGGTGTGTTATGTACTATTCGAATAAAAGGAAGATGTGTCCCTAGTTTTTAGCAGCATAAGATGGGTCCCTACCAAAACGTCCCCCTCGTAAAACTTCCCCACTGGCACTCAGAGGCTAAATCGAGAGAAGGCTAATTCCACAGCCGTCTGAGAATTTTGACGTCAACATCAAAGTTGTAGAGCATGAGACGACGATTCTTTCCACATATTTGGTTTCTCGAAAAGTTGAATTTGAGTATAGATACGAAGAAAAATGTGAAAATTTACGAAATTACACATTTTTCTTCGTATCTATACTTAAATTCAACTTTTCGAGAAACCGAATATGTGGAAAGAATCGTCGTCTCATGCTCTACAACTTTGATGTTGACGTCAAAATTCTCAGACGGCTGTGGAATTAGCCTTCTCTCGATTTAGCCTCTGAGTGCCAGTGGGGAAGTTTTACGAGGGGGACGTTTTGGTAGGGACCCGCATAAGATTCCCCTCGTCGTGAGAATCTTTTTTTTTCTTATGTATGACCTCGAGATCTCTTTGTTGCTCTCTCACTTTGGCGTAGTGTCTCGTCATTCTCTGTCCGCTTTATCTTCTCTCGCTCACACCATGCAGGACGCCGTGCATATAGTATACACAAAATGATAATGAGGAGGCGCCTCTTCTGTCTGTCTGCTGCTAAATCATTTTATTAACTTTCGCGATTCCTGAAAATGAAAAACATGGAACGATTCACCATTAAGAAATCTCAAAGCTATAAAAAATTACAAATTGTTTTGAGTAACTTTGACAGTACAAGTTTTGGAGTTATAGCTATGGCTGCATTGGTTGAATAGTAGACGAGCGGCCTCTGATGACAAACCTGATCCTTCTCGCTATCATTCTTCTCTTCTCCCTCCTTCCCATTCATTCATCTGAACTTGTCGAGGGTCTCAGACTGCGACGGAATTTTCGAGCCCGTGTGTACTGAATGACATCCATTCTCATACTCCTATCTATTTATTATATTCTCTTCTTAACACCATCTCTCTCTTCTCTTTTCTTCTCTTCTCTTCTCACTCACAGGCAGTCGATTATTGAATCCATCACACGAGTTACTCGTATCTTCATCATTTTCCATCTTTTTCCCGAAGAAAGGATCTTCTTCCATTTCAGTGTCTACAATACGATAATCACTATGACAAGAGCCACAGTGGATACAAATTGATTGGGAAAGAAGGAAAAGATAAACTTACTTTTGGGAATATCACTCTTGGCTTTTCTCTGGAAGTTGAGGGATGGACTGTCGTACCATTGTATACCTAGGAAAGTGATTGATTGATAAGATAAGATAATCCTCCCTCCCATCTTCCTGCGCTTCATCCACCGCATTCATCTAGCAATGGTCTGTTCTCAACACAACCCATCACAAGACCTCATCTAGTCCCGTTCACTTCTATTTCTCACAAGATTTCATCATCTCCTTCTTGGATAATGTAGAGGGAGTCGTGGGCGGGATCCGATCATCTTCCATTCCACTCAACAATCTCTCATCCATCCTCATTCACTCTCACCATCACAAGGTAACGTAGATATCCTCAATGAGTCAAACATCAACGTTACATAAAGTGTTCCATTAGGCGCAAATCTTAATTATTTTATGCAACTCAAACATGATAAGCGAAAACATAAACTGAGAACAAATCAAGATCAGTAGAAACAACAATGGAATAACAATAACAACTAGAGAAACGATAAATGACGGTATCCGATAGATACTGGGAGTGTATACGGTAGTTGTCTCTCTCCTATCAACTACCTCCTCCTTTTCCTTTCTCATCTCACTTCTTGACTTTTCTTCCCTTGACTCTTTTAACCTTCTTCTTGAGTCTTTCCTTCCTTGCTTCTCTTGTCTCTTCTTCTCCGAATCCTTCCATCTCTTCTGCCAACTGGAATTATCATAATTACGAGAGGAAGATATCAACTAAATCTTTTCTATCGATTGAAAAATGGGTGGATACCCTATCAGCAGACACAAATGCATCATTCTCTCCATAATCTTCATCACTTTCATCTGAGTCATTGAATCTCTTGCCCTTCTTAGACTGAGTAATTCCCTGCAATCAGCCCAATTATTAGTGTTCCATCCAACTCTGCTCTCCTCCTCCTTCTCAACTCACATAGTCATCATCACTCTCTTCTCCTTCAATCTCCATATCCTCATCATCTTCATCTTCATCCTCTTCCATTTCATCTTCTCCATCCTCATCCTCATCCTCATCATCATCAATTTCATCCTCATCCTCATCAATATCATCCAAATCTTCATCAGACCAACCATCAGCATCCTGTCAATGTCATATATTTCAATGTCATATATGTCATGTATTAATTCCAATTGAATAGCAAATAAATATGATAATGGCAATATACTTCTTCTCCATCCTCATCCTCCTCATTCTCATCGTCTTCTCCATCCACATCAGAGATCTTCCTCTTCTCAAATGGGTATATCTCATCAACTCAACACAAGACATAATCTAGCATCTAGCAGACCATCCAATCACTCAATCATTCAATCGTCCAATCACTCAATCTCTCACCGCTCCTTCTTCTTCTTCTGTTTCTCACTCGAGAATTCCTTCCCGAAGTCAATATCGAAGTCATCATTCGCCTCTCCTGGCTCGAATCTCTCTGCAACATCACTTCTTCTCGTCCATCAGAGAATAGACTAATCAAAGTAAGTCCATTCCAATGCCCCCCCCCCCCCCCCATTGATCCTCCTCTCCACTCACCCATGACTCTCTCAAACTCATCAGAGTTCACAGAGACTGCATCATCATCATATTCTTCTCCCTTCGTTCCTTTCTCGCTCTATAAACAATCAATCCATCAATCCATCAATCTCTCGTATTCTTCCATTCACCCCCTCCCCCTCTGTTTTCTCACCTTAGTAGCGAATTTGAGAGTGGCGAATCGATGGAGGAATCTCTCGTCAGCAGGAATCTCATTCACTCCCTTCCTCACGTACTCCTAGTATATATCAATTACTCCTCTCTACTCTCTCCTCACCTCTCCAATCAATAAATCAATCTAATGAGTGAGGGAGAAGGTATACCACACCTCGCTGGAAATCTGTAGAGCCTTCACTCCGACAGCTCCCTTCTTTTGCACTCCCAATTTTCCTTTGGGGGCCATCGTAATTTTGGGATTACGGTAGACGAATCGATCGAGGAATGAATGGTAGCGAAATCTTCCAGTGGATCAGCCCCATAGTTGATCGTCTTGCCCTGCAGATTAGAAATGTAAGAAGGACGTTGTGAGAAGTAGAGATAGGAATGGAATTTTATGGAATGGATGGTAGTGTACCTCGATGAGAGTGTGGGCGAATACAACGATGGATGGATGATAATGTTGAGTGAGAAGGACTAATTCAGCATCGAAGGTTCCATCAGTGGAGATGAAGAGAGGATTACGAGCAGATGATGAATAGAGAGAGATACCCCCATGATGAGCTGGAGGAGGAGGAGGAGGAGATATTAGAGGGGGAGGGGGGGGGGGCACAACTCCCCCTCCCCCCCCCCCCCCCTTTTCTCACTCACCTTGATTCTTCCTATGCACCCATCCCTTGGTTGACAATGGTTGCAATCTTCCCTTTTCCACTTTCTTCTTATCATCTTCTTTCATCTTTTTCCTCCCTCCAATTTCTTTCACCTAAACCACAAGCATATCATACGAAACAAACAGTGTATAGTAATTAATATGCTCACTTCATCTTCACTTTCCAATCCCTCTCCCTCCTCCTCTTCATCTTTCTCCTTCTTCTCTCCCTTTATTCTTCTCTCCAATGGTATCCCATCATCATCCAAATCAACGTATCTTTAACTCAATAGTGATTGACTAGAATGAGAATGGTGTGTCTACCTCTCTTCCTCATCATCCTCCATGTCCATTCCGCCACTCCCTTCACTCCTTTCAATCTCAGACTATCCACCAGCAATTCGCTCTGAAACCATCTACATCTCTATCATTCTTCCCTCCTCTCTCCTTTCACCTGTGCATCTCTCTCCCTCACAATCAATTGGGGTTTCGCTTCGATGAGTCGAGAGACGAGAATGAGGATTCCTGCTGAGAATCCTGCTGATTCCGATGTGGCAATCTGAAGGGGTAGAGGGAGGGATTAGAGGGGAGGGGGGAGGGGGGGGAGTGGAGGGCTGACCTGTAGTAGCCTCTTGACGAATGCCCTGACTCTAGTGACTACTTGATCAGTCTTCAATGTCTTCCATAGGAGATCCAATAGTTGATGCTGCCATCATGATGAATACCATCAATTATTGAGTCAGAGTCATTCCCCACCTGGGCAGTCGAAGGGGCATGATCCAAGAGTTTACGATATAGAGTAGCGTAGAATCGATCCGATAGTGAATCACTGAAAGGGAGGATGAGGGAGAGACATTTTAC